>OU015771.1:7808421-7915142 GCA_907173295.1 Fagus sylvatica | reverse complement strand
ACCTGGGCTAAGAACCCACAAAACTTGTTAGTCTTAACTTGAATCGTTGACCAACGATGCATTAGAGAGTTTGCAGTACGGCTAATGCAAGATGTCTTCTCTTTCTCGAAATACTCATGAATGTTATCCCAATAAGTATTGCGTTTTTGCTGATTCCCTACTATTGGATCCATGGAAATATTAAGCCACGCCGATACAAGGAGAAGGTCTTCCTCTACGGTGAACTTAAGACCCCGTGTTGATTTCTTAGCAATGGACCCCAATTGATTTTCAGATGGAGATTGGTCGGTACATACTTCACATTGTGGGGATTCCAATTGTCCAGATTCCATGTCAAAATCGATATTCATGTTAGACTCTTCTAGAAGATTTGTGAAGAACACATCTTCTCTTGCTCGTGAATCCATTCCTTGTCAAATAATAAATAATAGTAAGCCTATATGTAAAGCAACAAGATAAACACATAACAAAAACTTTATGCATAACAAAATTAGGATAAACACCTAGTGGTTGCTATATGGCATATATTTTGTTACCTAACTCTATTCATTGAACATTGTTAACATATTTATATCCAATTATCCATGGTTCTGCCTAAGGTTCTTTTTTTAGAGCATCATAAATTCACAAATAGAAGAAATGACAATGAACTTATATCAAGCTTTAGCATAATTAAAAATTTGAACTTTATATTTAAACAGACAATCAGTAAGGAAAAATACAAAAAATCAGAATATCTATCAATATATTATATATAGCAATGATATAAAAATATTAGTAAGCTAATAATCACTGATTGAAATTCGCATTCTTGGGTCATTTCAAATGTCTCTTCTGACTCTAAAATGAAGGAATCTAAAAACGATAAGTACTGCAACAAATGGAGATTGCAGAACAAGGTAAAAGAATTGACTCTAAGCACGTCCCTTTAGTAGATAACGAATGACACTGGACAGTAAGTGGTTGATAGTGTTCTTAAAAAGGAGATTGCAAAAAAGGAAGTATTATCCATGAGCAAATAACAAATAATTTCATCTCAGAAAAACTTTAATCTGTGCGTCACACAACCGGGTATCACCCTTCAGCACAATACAACAAAGTTTTAATCATCAGATAAATGAAGAAATTTGGGGAAATTAAAGCAAAATACCTCAAGAATGGCTACTGGGCTTTCCCCTTGAATTTGAAAGTTCTCTAGCTTCCTTTTTGTTTATGGCTAATATGAAATTATAGAGCAACAGCAGTCAGAATCTGTATCTTTCCAACAGAAGGTATGTATGCATGTATTTAACTTTAAAATCTCTGTTTTTGAACGGAAATTAATTTGGGAGGTGATAATTTTTATTTTATTATTGTAACTTGAGAAAAAGGCGCTGCTGGTCTTCCTCTGGCTGAGCACCGGTAGTTTTGGCGCGAACTGCAGTTTGGGAAAGGAGGGAAACAGCTTAAACAAGAGAGAGAAAGAAATGTTTTTTATTTCCCGAAGGATGAACAGTAGCTCCTTATGTTGGACGAGCTACTGTTCATCAACACGGGTTTTTAACATTTTGGGGAGGCTGATGTTTCCCCAATTTGCCGCCTTTTCCTTATTTTTGGTTGTTTTTGCCCATTTGTTCATGCTGATGAGAGTGCTCTAAGAGTTCGAAAACTTCACCTGGGCCGACACTAAGTAAGACTCAGATTAATAGCACGTTTTTTTATTTTTTAATTGAATCTTATGGGTTTGTCTCGTTTTTTCCAGCTTTGAGTACCCAAAGTTCCGAGCTTTCTTATCAAGTTGGGTTGTCGGCGGTTTCTCGGAGATAGTTCACGGGTGGTAGATTGGATGCTAAGTTTGAGAAAACTTAAGTTGAGTCTGAAGAAAGGATTAGAGACACTCTGTTATTTCAAACTGCTTCAGATGGGTGGAAATTCAATAATTATGGGGTTTTGGGGAAGAGAGTTTGGTGAATTTGACAGTGAATCTTCCAAATGGGACTAGTTTGTATAGGAGGGCAATGTTTATTAGTGTCTTTGCGCCTTGTACAATGTAGTAAAGCTGCCGCAGTGTGTAGGAATAGTTGTTGAAAGGTTTAAGGCCAAGGCATTGAGGAATTTGGGGACTTTCAATCATTAAATGGTTAACCTCTCTTGTCAGTTTGGTTCAATAGTTTGATTAAGGACTTTAGCAAGGAGTTTCCATTCTTCACTAAAGATATACTGAATTCAGTTTTGAGCACTATAAGTGGTCACTGTGTTTCTCCAATGGGTGGAGGAAATTGGATTTTAGACTTCTTTTGTCTAATGAGATTTTGAGGGTTGTGTTGGGTGTGTTGGAAGTTGGGAGTACATTAGTCGTTTTATAAAAATTTCTTTATTTTTTTTTATTGGATTTAATAGAAAAGTAGAGAGTGTAGAGCAATTTACACGTTTTTCAATAAATAGATGCGAATATATATTACTCGGTTTTATAAATTAAGAAATTGAAATTCGTCCCATAGGTAATGCAATTTTCACTTGAAATTAATTGGTTTCATTTTTTACATCATTAAAAAATAAGTAATACGGTTTAAAATATACTTTTCAAAAAGAAAAAAAAAAAAACTCCCGTAGCTCCGTATAGGTAAGGCCAGTTTTCGAACTCCAAATTGGACGTGAAGGGAGCTGGGAGTGGGGGGTAAATATAGGGGTAACCAATAGGGTCAGATTGGGAGATGAAAGTGAAAAAAGAGAAAAGAAAATGGTCCTGAAAAATTTAAAAATTAAAATGTAAAAACAAAGAACGAAGAAAAAAGAGAAAAAAGAAGAGAAAAACCACTGATTGTGTTTTCTTGTAGAGTGTAGTACATCATTGGGTTTGAGAAGGAAAGCCTGCGAGGATAGGGATACTTTTGTCCACTCATTTGTGTGAGATTTATCTTTACCCTCCTCAAGGGTAGGATGGTCCTTTTCCATCTGTCCTACCATTCATGCATTCCATGTGGAAGAGATTTCTATGCTATCAATGAAAGATTGGGACGTGTAGACAAAGCCACTTTTTCCCTAACTTTCGTAAGGATATCTTGTTTTATAAAGATACGCATTTTTTAATAAACAGGTTGCAGTTTTAACTTTTACCTGGCTGTCAAAACAGTACACCAAGTTAAATGGTAATCCTCATCCCACTTCTGGATGTGTCGTGTGTGGTGGTTCTCTTCATTTACTTCTCTATCCAGTGAAAATCATAAAGTACAACCTTTTTAAACTTTTACCTTTCGTAGTTTTGTTAGGTACAATTCTTTTAAAACAGTTCATGTACAAAAACTGAAAAAGTAAAAACAATCTTACTCCACTAAAATTGCATAGTGATCATCGGCATATAAATCTTTGAAGAGGGCTTAAAAGGAAAAAACAAAAAAAAAAAAAAAGGATTTGCAACATATATATGTGGCAAGACTTTGGCAAGACTTTTCTTCTTTTTATGAGTAAGTGAGTGGCCACAAATAGAGGGAAAGTGGGATTTTTTGTTTTGACAATGATTTATACTTCCATCAAGCATAGTTTCCGATCCATTATGGCATCTTAAATGGTGAAACTTCAAGTGTTAATTTTTTTTTTCTTCATTTTTAAATTACTTTTTTTTTTTTTTTTAAGGCTTTAGGGGAAAAAATGAATATAGGGAAATACGTAGCCATAAGTGAGGAAGAACCAATTTCTTAGGGCAATAAAAATGAAGAAGAAGAAACTCCAACAAAATCTAACACATCCTTGCCAATTCTCATATAGGCTCATTATGTTTCACGAAAAGCGTTTTCCAAAAAATAATTTGTTTTCTGTGTTTGACACACGTAAAAAATGAGCAAACTATCCTCTCTGCTTAAAAATGAGCTAAATAATATTTTTCTGTGTTTGATACACAAAAAATCAAAGAAAGTCTAGATTCACACTAGGAAATAAAAAACCAAAAATAAGCAAACCACCCTCTCTGCCTCCATCATCTCATACCTACATAGTATAGCAAATTTCCTTGTAAATCAGAAAACATATCATAATCACTAGAATACCATATCAAAACCACACCACCACAAAAATAGTGGCTTCTAAGTTCAAGTCCAAACCCGAACCATCAGCAATTTATACTCCATCTCAGACCAAGCCATAGATTCTCCAAGTTCATCCTCCACTGCACAATCAAGGAGCTCAACTTGGACTAGCTGAACCCCAAGTGATACCCACAAAAGATAAGAGTCAGCCCTGGGGTAAGCCTCACAAGCCCAAGGGCTTGGGCAACCAATGAAAAAAAAAAAAATGTTAGTATACATAAAAAAAAAATTATTAGTATACATAAAAAATTTTTTTATTAGTATACATTAAAAAAAAAATAAAAATTATAAGAAACAAACAAAATTAAATTAAAAATACAATGTAACCTTGATTTTGCATTAAAAAAAAAAAAAAAAATTGGACTTTTATGTTTTTTTTTTTTTTAATAAATTAAATATATATAGCAAACCAAATTAGGTCAAGCTTAGAAAACCTAAACCTCGGGGCCGGTCCTGCGAGCGGTGACTGTGTGGATCATTGTTGTCCATATTTGCCAATCGTTGTAATGAGAGAGAGAGAGAGAGAGAGAGAGAGAGAGAGAGAGAGAGAGAGAGAGAGAGAGAGAGAGAGAGAGAGAGAGAGAGAGAGGAAAAATGTGTTGAACGGACCCTTCTCTTGTTTTCCCTTTCTTTTTTTTTTTTCCAAAAAATGTAAAATGAAACATGCTTTAAATTTTGTTGCATTTTCTATTGATTTTTTGTGTAAGCGAGAAAATAAAATTTTTTTTTTTTCTAAAGTAACCAAACACACGAAAACAATATTTTCCTAAAAATGTATTTTAGAGGACAATTTCCGCCCAAACAAACAAAGACTTAGTGAAGAACATTATTTCACATATATTTTGATAACAAGTGGGGTTATTTCTATACATGAATTGTTGCTATTTATAGATGCACTTTGCACGCTCTTGACTCCGAAGAAAAGTCATTGAAATGATTTAAACAAATTTTTGCTATAAGAATATAAAAAAACGTATAAAGTTTTTCGCAATATAAACTAAGCTTCTTAATAATAATTGAATTAATGAAGTATGCATATTTCTCCTAATCTCAATGAAAACCGGTATAATTGACCCAAAAAAAATTATGGATTTTAAGTAAAACATAGTAAATTGGCATAAAGTGAAGCTCATAATGAGACAACGTTTGGTATAAATTTTCGGCTTTTTACTTTATGATACGCATCCACGATAAGTTCAAATTCTACAGGCTTTAGATGATGAAATACAAACAAAACAAAATTTAAAGAGAACCTTGTGCAATGGAATGATGGATAGCTATCCACAAGACAAAAAAAGGAAGGCAGCATTAAAAGGTGGGGAAAGAGATGCAAGTGGTCCCCTAATTGGAGAGAAAAAGAAAACTGAAAATGGGAAGCCTTTTGATGCACCTTCCCTCAACGTTCGCTTTTGCTTTGGTTAAAATTGTGAAAGGAAATCAGCAAAACCACACACATCCAATTTTTTGAACACTATAACATGGGTTTTCCTTCAACTGGAGTCCATATTATTTCCACTCTAAATTAATGAAAAAGGTACGGTGTCCTCTATTGCTGACACTGCACCCTACCCTGATTCTGATAAAGTGAGTGGCTCTCTCTGTGAATGAATTTGTGTAATTTTGTGTTGTTTATGTTGAGAGGGACGAGTGCCTGTGCATAACCATTTCAACTGTGGCACTGAAAAACATGGTGTTTTATATGCATTTATAAGGAACACAAATGCAACGAAAACGACTTCCCATCTTTCTCTATTTCTCTCTCTCTCTCACTTTTTAGACTCTCTCTCTCTCATTGAATTTGTGTTGAAATATAGGTCAGCACCTTTGAGTGGTTCTTTCCTATTCTATTGCAAAATGGTCCCAACAAATATATATAATTTGCGAAGATGACAAATATAATATAATGTAATCCATTTTAAAAACTTATGACTTAAGAAAGCGTCCATGTATAGCCAACTGACATCTAGGACTGCATGTTTATTACTCTAATAGCAGTAAAACCATCATTTTCCTTTCTTTCTTTTTTCCCCCTTGTTCTCCTTTGAGTTGTTCAACAATTAGAAAGTAAAATGAATCATAAACCCATCTCAAAAAACAAAAACAAAAACAAAAAACCAATAAGGTAATTCACTTTATTCCCTACCTAAAATATACATTTAATTTCGTTGGAAATGCTAACAAATTTGAAAGAGAGATGAAGTAGAAAAAAAAAGATGCATGGACTAGATGTAAGAGACTATAAGAGAGGAAAAAACATTGTTCCTAGAATACTGACTTATTATTGTAATTTTAGGTTTCAAGTCGACTCCCTTTGTGGAAGCAAACAGTCAGGAGGAAAAATAGTAATATACAATGTCGTCTAAACGTATATCAAAAACCAACTTTGCTATTCTTGACTTTCTGATATATGCATGGGTGGTCCAGGTTGAACATAGTACAGTACTAATATGTTAATTAAAGATTAAGTAAACAATATATAATTAGTCAAAGGTTAACTTGTATGGCATAGGGCGAATTTTCATTAAGAAAATGGAATAATCTTAAGTTTAACTAACAATATATAATTTAGACCCTTAACCGACATATAATGAGAGAATCCAATCTTGCACGTTAAAGAATCACACATCCTCTTTTTGGTTAAAATATCACACATTCTCATACATATATTAAACAAAAATGTCACTTTTTTTCGATAACATATTAAGAGTAATTATTGAGTATCTATGAAGTACAGATAAAACCCATAACAATCATCTATCTTTCTTTCAAACAAATGAAGATATATCAAATTAATACAAAAACCGGTTACAACACTCATGTTAATCAACACCCGAACAAATGGTCAGACTCAAAACAATACACCTACTTGATACAGAGAAGAAAGAAAAAAAGAAAAAAAAACATCTAGACATGAAGAATAAAAGATTAAGACGCTCTCCTTTAAAATACAAAATATTGAGTTAATTAATAAGAGACATAATTGCTTATTGTTAACATGGAATTGCATGGTCATTTTGTATTTTTATTCTCCTTCCCCTTCTGTTGTGGCTGAGGACATATAACTCACAGCAAGGGAGATCTCATCCGACGGTGCTAAAACAGTAGTGGATGCATGAAATTGTTGCTTGCAAGCCTGGCAAGTGATTTGCAACATGGTGGAGCTAATCTTCTTGGTGGCTTGGTCCTTCAAAACCTGAGCCTTTTCAAGCTCAGCCTGTGCTTGTTGCCTTATCCTCTTGGCATTTGCAAAATCAAGCTCAGCTATCTCAATTTGACGCTTCGCTTCTCTCCTAGCTTCTTCAGCGTAGGCCTTTTCAGCCATGGCCAGCTTTAGCTCCTCGTTTGCAAATTCTTTCAACCTTGTCACTTCCATTGTGCGTTCATTACTCACAATGTTGTTTGATTCAATGTTTCTCTTACCAGTACCACCATCGCATGAGCCTATAGAAAGTTTCAAATGGGTCGCGTATATTTCATCTGAATCCCTCAACGACAAGGCGTTTGATGAAGGTAGGAGTTGAAGCTCCAAATTGTGGTGTTGTACTTTTGAAGTGGAAGCAATATTGTTTTGCTCTGAGCTTAAGAAAACAGGTTCGACTGGCTTTGGTGTAGGTAATCCAGGCATTTGGGCTATGCTGAAAGTATTGGTATCACTTGAGGGGCTTGTACTCGAAGCAGTTCGAGATGAACAGGCCGGTCGCAGTGCTTGTATTTCAGGCCGGCCCTGCCGGACTTTGCAAGCGTCTTGGTGCTCAATGAAACTTTCAACTCTACAAGGACAAAGAATAGGAATAATTCAAAGTGATTATATATTTTATATTGTTATACAAGATATAATTTGGCTTGAGCTTAGTGTCTTTTAATGTTAAGGAAGTAATGAAAACTTCCATGTAGGGTTACCAAGAAACAAACAATATAAAATTAAGGATCTTGAGCATGGATTATAAGACTAGGTTTAGAATTAATTATTTAATAAATAATAAGCAAAAGAAATCAAATGGGGTATGTTTGACTGTTTATGTGTTAAATTTGCTGTTTTATGTTACGGCTAATTGGGTTTTGGTTTAGCCTATGAAAAACTTTCATCGGGAACAGTGATACACTGTCCTTGAACTTCCATTGGCTGGTCTAGATCTCATACAAGGAGCAGACATGAGGTCATGTATCAGTACCACAGATAATTATTCTTCCATATGGGATACTTCAACTTTTTTATTTTACTAAAAAAATAAAAAATAAATACGAATACATAAGAACCACGAGAAACCAAACAAGAACAAGAAAAATATTAAAAAGGTTGTAAATTTAGGATTTTGCTTCATTGTAACATCCTTCTTATGGGAATTTTAGGGCTTGAATGATCGAAATTTAAAACATAAACAACTTAAGCAATAAACCCTTTTTCTAAATTTGAATAAATGATAGGCAATCAAACAAAGAAAGGAAAACCAAACATAAACATGGTTTTTATGTGAAATTGGAAGAAAAAGAAAAAATACCTGGAAAACACACGGCCACAGTCACAAGAATGGCCTCTGGTGCCACAGGTTTTGAGATGGGCTTTGTAATCAGATTGAACAGCATATCCTTTGGAGCATTTCTCACACACCCACTGCTTGTGATTGCTATGCTTCCTTCTGAAATGTTTCTTTATTCCCACAAGATCACCAAGGGCATGACACGGGTCATGGTGCAAGCAACTAGGCTCTGGGCACACAAAGACCCTCTTTTTAACCTCCTGTGTCTCCCTCTTCAGCAATTTCCATGGCACTTTGTGTCTCCGCCTATGCATCTGTAAATTCTGGTCTCTTTGGAACCCTTGGTTGCAGATCTCACACACATACCTGTCTGATTCCAATAAGGTCTTGGGAGAGAGAGACACAACCTCAGCATCTGGATCTGCATGCAAACAAGAAAATTTTGTTATAATTAATAAGAATTAATAATAATAAAGATTGAGAAAAGGAAGATATATATATATATATATGATATATTTTTCTTACTTACCTGGTGTCCCTGCAGGTCTTCTTTTTCTTTTGTTAGAGACCCCATTTTCTAAAGAAGCAAATGCATCAGAGGAAGAAGATGGAGCACCAGAAGAAGCACTGTTGTCTAACATGGATGGGATTTTTGGTGCTTTTTGTGACTATATGGTGGGGATAGTTTAGTAACACAATCAATGATCCCTACCTGTACAGCTGGTGAGGTTGGAATAGTGGGTTTCAGCTTTTCTCCTAGAAGAAAGAATATGTGGGTAGAGATAGAAAGAGAGAGATAGAAAGAGAGAAAAAGAGAAGAAAAGCTCTTGCTTTCTGCAATCAGCTTTCTTTAAGCTTTAAGGGCTTTAAGGCTTTTTAGCTTTTTTTTTCCTTTTTTTCTCTCATGAGCTTTCTTGCTTTGTTGTTTCATTGACCCCTCACCTTGTGCAGGTAACTAGGTAAGGTTTGGGGCAAGTCTTGTATATAAAGCTCTCTACAGGAACAAAAATAAAAATAAAAAGATAGATAAAAGAGAGAGAGAGAGTTTGGGCTGACCTAATCACGTTTGCTTGAAACTTTGAGCCCCACACACAGAATTTAGACAGAAACAAAAAAACATCCTCCCCATAAGAAAACAAACACTCATTATTCATCACACTGTAATTTGCATGAATAAAAACCATAATAAAAGCAGGCCAGAGAGTCAAGACCTCAATTACACGTGACCTCACTTCCTCCTCACGTGACCTCTCTCTTTCAAAGGTAAAGGGGTAAAAATAAAAAAACCAAAATTGAGTATTTTTTATTGACAAAAGTAACTGTTCCTAATGATAGCGGGTTAATCCTGGTTTATTATGTGTCTTCAATTCAAACAGCTTTTGAGAATTTGAAGGGAAGCACGATTGGTCAATTTCAGGAGTGCTGTAATCATTTTTCGAAATCCTTTTGTCCTCTAATTCAAGCAAAAAATTGCCGCCCTTGTATATAACATTTACATTTGCCATCTGGTCTTCACTTTTGAGTACTAGAGTTGCAAACATTATGTCAAATTCTTTAATATTTTTAATATTTTGTAGTAGAGTCACTGTCAATATGTACATTAGGTGAATTTGAATTGCTTCAAATGAGAACAATGGAATACGTTTAATCATTGGACAAAGTTTTAAATCAGAAATCAGAGGCCTTTTATTTACTTGAAAGTGAGATAAAAGTGACTTTAAGTAAATAAATTTGATTATTTGTTTCAAGCATCTTTTTGTTCTGTTTTACCTTTAAGCAAACAAACACTACTGAGTCGTCAACATACTGATTTGTTGTAGGCAATTCTTACATAATATATCATAATTATTATTTTTTAAAATATATTGATATATTTATAATTTTTATCCTTAAAAATCAATTGCATGTCCCTTCCATTTAGATTCTGCATCACATTGTCCCATTGCACTAATGAACCAATGACTTAGAATCTAGATCCATTCAATTCTTTAAGGCCAAATTACATAATCATCTCCTGGGGTTTTGGTCAATTGCAAACAGATCCCCTTTGGTTTTGATTTTACAATATAATCACTTGAGATTTTTAAATTAGTGAAATTGATCTTTCTAAGTACATTTTTTGTCGATTTTGCTAGTAGAAATTTGTCACGTGCATTATATGTAACCACTTTATAATAAAAAATTCATTAGTATAAACCCAAGCGTAATGCAAGTGATAAATTTTATTAGCAAAATTGACAAAAAATTTACTTAGAAATGTCAATTTCACCAATTAAAAAATCTCAAGTGGTTATATTACAAAATTGAAACCTCAGGGGGTCAATTTGCAAATGATTAAACCCTAGGGGGTGATTATGCAATTTAGCTCTTCTTTAATTAGACCTTATATTTTTTAAAATCTAGTGAAACCACTTAACTTGATTCAATTTCTTTACAAATCGTTTCAGCCGACCTAATTCTGAATATTGTGAGGAAAAAAAAAGTAAGTTAAATAAAATAAAAGAAATTGATAAACAGGATTGCCGCCATATTGCACTTGAGCAAAATTTAATCGCGAGCTCTCAGCTTGACATCAAAATCTTTCGTCGTCCACAAATTATAATTAATGTATCATGCATGGTATAGCGACCTCTCCAATCACTTTGCCCAAAAAAATCTCAATGAATTTAGCATGAAAAGAAAAATTTAGAATTCAATTTGAAATTTCCGTTAAAATCTAAGGGTGAGACTTGTAAAAAAACCTCATTTACTGATTTAGCACAATTTATTTTTTCATCTTTTTGAAAAAGTTGTATACTTAAGAAAAAAGTGAGATTTTAAAAATGAACTTTGAAAAAGTGCATTTTCAACTTTCAATACAAGATGCAAAGAACTTTACTATGTTAGATTCTCGCTTTTTCATATTTATACAGTATATTTTTTAAGAGATTTATAGCTTAGTGTTATTCAAATAAAATATTTAGGATTCAAATCAACCCTCCTCCACTTATCAAATTATATATTAAAAAAAAAAAGAGGAGAGGACAGACTAACACTTAATTTAAATCAATAATTCTATTAGAAGGTAAAAAATAACTTCTTATTGAACTATTAAAATCAACTTGTACTACCTACCACTAACCGTTAATATCATAATCATACCCTACCATTATTTTGTTTTTTTTTGTTTTGATAAGTACCATTATTTTGTTGTTATTAGTAGATGGATGATGCTCATTTGGAGTCGATCTAAGTACGCTTTGGGTGTGGTTGAAATGGGTCTCAAAGGCAGTAGCACTGTGGTTGGCGGTGCGTTGGTTGACTTCCCTCTTCTCATTTCAAAATTCCTTTAAAAAAAAAAAAAAGATTTATTAATCTATTGCATTTTCATTTTTCTAGGAATTTAGTGATTCAATCTTTCGGATTATTTTAGAATTTTGTGAAGAGGGTTTTCTTAAATTCCTTAATTCAATCTTTTAACATATTTGATATTTGTTACTTTAATTTACTATGCGGGTATTTGAGTTTGACGAGATTATTTTTATTTTCTCATAAAATTTTCAGATTAATAGATTTAGAAGATGAAATGAAAACAATTAGCCATTTCGATTGCTCAAATAGGAGTCTAAAGCATGACTTCTTGTTTTGATATGATCTTGAATTGTTTTGTTATTATTTGGTATGATGGAGAAAATGAAGAAAATTAAATAAAGGAGGAATATATATATATATATTATATAAGTAGTGGGTTCCAGTTAGCTCAACTGGTAAAGTCTCTTGTCGTCGAGCAAGGGACCTGGGTTCAAATCCCGCCTACACCAAAAACCAATTGGTGTCTTGGCCTGATGGTAAGAGCAATCATCATGAGCGGACGCCATAGGTTTAAATTCTATCGTAACTATCAAAAAGTATAGCTGTTAGCTGACGCGTCTTTCTTTTTTTTCCCTACGTTGTGAGTTTTTTAATGGTAATTAAGCTGACACATAATCATTCTTTCAGCCACTTATTTTCCATAGTCATATGATATCAAGGATAATATTAAAATGTTTTAAAAAGATTAGGGACTAAATTGAAATTAAAAAAATATCTAAATATCAAAATAAATCTAACCTATTTTTAGGACGAAAAGTATATCTAATTATTTTCTAAATATCTAATGACCGAAATATCTATAACTCTCGTGGAACTCTTGAAATACTTGTTATTACAAAACCTAATATTTTAAAGACAATATTACAGCAATCTTGAAATATGACGCATAGGGATGATTCATTTAAAATTGTAAATTATATGAATGATGCTAAATATGTAAAACTTGCAGGTTATATGCTTTAAGTGATCCTCTTTGGTATTCTTCTCTTCTCAAAAAAAAAAAAAAAAAGTGATCCTCTTTGGTACAAGTTCTTCTGTAAAGGTAGATATTCAGGTTTCTGTTTTTATTTTTATTTTTTCGTTAAACTTTGGAATGTTACTTCTTTTAAGAGCTAAATATTCAGAGAGAGAGAGAGAGAGAGAGAGAGAGAGAGAGAGAGAGAGAGAGAGAGAGAGAGAGAAATGTTTTTTAATATAATAATTAGAAAAGGTGAGAGATGCTTTTATACTTCTTGTTGAGTTGGAAGGAATGGGACGATTATGGGAGTAGATTCTCAACACATGCTGCAATGGGAAAAGGAAGTAGGAGGCAATCATCTCTCCCAAGTGTCCTGGATTCCAAATCCAAATCTAATATATAATCTGTTCTTAAACTAATCCAAAGCAAACGTGGCAACCCATCTTTTAAAAAAAAAAAAAAAAATTGTTGACTTCGGGCAAAAGTCTAGATAATTTCTTTCTGGATGGGCAAAAAAACACCCCTTTAACTTTACTTTTGAAAATTCATCCATCTTCGAATAAAGCAAAAGCTTTGAAAAGTTTAGACTTCTAATATTGTAATACTTTTGATTTTCAAGAACATTATCAGGCAATAATATTATAGCCCCAAGCGTGCTATAAAGTTTAAAATGTATTCTAAAACGAAATTTGACTTAAATGATAAGAAGAGAGTTAACTTTTACCTTCTTCTTTTTCTTTTTCTTTTTTTTTTTTTTTTTTTTTTTTTTTTTTTTTTTTTTTTTTAAATGAGTAATCAAAGACACGTGTAGCTCCCCATCCCACACGTATTCAATAATTACTAGGTCCAATAGCCTTAAAGATAGTTATGAAAACCATAACCCTTGGGTAAAAGTTAAATGAACCTCAAAATAATTACTTAACCATGATTGAAGGTTGATTTACATGTTAATGAAGTCGTCACTTATTTTAATTATTTAGACAAAATAAGAATTTCCATAATGAAAATAATTCATCTTTATTCATCTTTGAATTTGTACAATTGCCAATGAATTTGTAAAAAGAAATAATTACATGTAAATAAGTTTCTTAGCTACAATTTAGTAAAAGGAACAAACATTTTTGTAAGGCATTTTACATATAAACCATCAATGTAGGCTTGGAGGCTTGGTTATAAATGGAAGGTGTTATTGCATTTTATCCGACTTAAGTCGGTTTTCTAGAATAAGCTTGGCCAAGAATCACATATCAGGTTAAAGCATAGTAAACATGATTGCATCAAAATCAATTTTAGGGTTCAACTTGTTGTTATGTTCATTTCATGCTAATCTCATGTTATCTTAAACATGTTAAGATATGATAAAAACTAATCAAAAGAATCAAACACAATTCACATAATTATCATATTAGAGTTTAGGGTTTATACCAAACGCAAACTCTTTGTTTGGATCTCTTCAAGCCACTCCAAGGATCATTTGATGATGCTCCTTCTCCTTTCTTGTGTGGAATTGATGGTGGTGCACACTGTGGTCCAAGGTGGCTGCAATAAAAACAAGTTAGTAATGGCAAACAATAAATGATTATTTGATATAAAAATGATATTCAAAAGATTATAAAAGAGAGTAGCAAGTGATTGCAAAATGGGGTGGCTTGTATGGCCTCAAAAGGGTTGTTAAGGATGAGCCATTGGCCTGTTGGTGTAGCTGTTGCACAGCTGCGAATGGTTCAAGAGGTCGCTACAAAGGATCACTTGAAAACTTTGTTGCACTTGTATGGTGATTGTAGCTTTAATGGATCACTTGAGTGGACTATTGGGCAGAGTTGCGCTTCTAGTCTTGCAAGAACTCCTTTAGCTTGAGAAAATATCCATAAAAGGATTTGAAAAGCTCTTCTCAAGAGGGAATTGGCTGCCATTTACAGTGGTGGAGGCTTCTCCTATTTATAGGAGAGGAATGGGAGATTTTTTGAAAACAAAACTTTAATTTTTTAATTCAAATTTGAGGGGCTCCAATTAGAGGATCCCATTTAACTCCAAGAGGCTCCCCCTCATCAATTATGGACTGATTCCAACTGTTGGGGGTTAAAAAACGTGCCTTAAATGCAAGTTGGAGGGCTGAAAACTAAGCACTAGGCTTAGAGTGCCGCCTAGGAGAGTTAAAGTGCCGGACTGGCACTCTGTTTTGGCTCTATGTGTCGCCCAAATAGTCTAGAGTGTTGATCGGCACTCTGTGAGGATGCGTCAGTATTTTGGTCATATAGTTATCGTCCGATATTGGATTGAGGTGAAATTTGCGGATTGAAAGCTAACACAAAATTAAAAAACTTTCTCAGAAATAAGATTTTCCCAATTCGCATGGATTCGAGCCCAAAATGTCCTTTCAAGATGAAACTTAAAATTTGTTTTGTGATCGGCTAGCACTTTTCGTTTTGGTTTCTTGGTTGCACATTTTTGTGATGTTTTGGCAATTGTGAGGGCCGTTTTTCAGCCTATATTGAATCTTTGATGCCATTATTGGATAATATTTTAACTAATTAAAATCTATTTTCACAAGCTTTTCAATTAAATCAAAATAATTTCCCTCCTGTATTCAAAATCAAATCAGACTATGTGTGTTCATGCATGATTGATTTTAAATCTCAATCAACTGGAATTCGCACTTCATTCTTCTTTGGAGAACCAATAAGAATTTCAGGGAGATGATAGTTTTGATTTTGATTGTGCAAATTTACGATTAAATTAGAATTTGACAATCTGATTTGAGCGTGTAACATATCTTTTTTATTGTCTTGACATAAATATTTGAGTACCTAAAATCTTCATTCAAAAGGTCAAAATTATCCTTTATTTAAAACCTTAATTTTGAAAATTTGTTTATTTCTATGATTTTTTACTCATTAAACCCTAGTTTGTGTTAGAATTAAGATATAGGTAGCAAAATGTGGTGTTTATAATATTCTCAACAGAATCCCCTGTCATACAATATTGAATTTGCAACTTACATTTCTTTAATTTGGTATATAGTACAGCTCGTCTTACCAATAATTTAAATGTGAGATTCACACTTTATAGAACATTTTACAGGGACACTATATTTTTTTTTTGAAAAACACTGAGGATATATCCATGTTGATCTTTTAGCCCGAAGCCCCTTCATAGATTTTGAGAAATTTAAGTAGCTGTTGACACTCATCCATCTGGGCTTTAATGAATATAAAGCTATCATCTCCCAAAAGTATATGGATAATTTTAGGGCATTCATGGCATATAGAAATTCCATTTATTCTTCAGATACGTGCCACTTCCATTAGGAGTAATGTGAGACCCTTTGCACACAACAAGAAATATAGGGTGAAAGGGGATCCCCTTGGTGTAAGCCCCTTGAGGGGGTAATTTTCCCTTAAGGCTCCCCATTAAACACATAAAACATTATCGTGATAATGCATTTCATCATTCATGATATCCATTTTTTAGTAAAGCCATTTTTTGCCTAGCCCTTTCAAAGTAGCTCTATTCCAGCCAATCATAGGCTTTGTTCATATCGTACTTTATCACCATATGATTGTCTCGTCCCCTACACTTGGTGTTCAAATAGTGCATGAGCACAAAGGCTATTAATAGATTAATGATAATTATTCTCCTATGGACAAAAGAACTTTGGTTTTCTAAAATTAGTAAGGGAAACACAACTTTAATTCTATTAGCACTCAATTTAGAGATCAAATTGTAGTTCACGATATTGAGGCTTATATGCCTATATTCAATCATTTTAGTAGGACTTTTCACCTTCGGGATAAAGGCTATATGGGTTTTATTCGGTGTAAGAGGCATCAAAATTCAGCACATCCAAAAATGAGTGTGTTAGAGTGTAACCAATAGTATGGCAATATTTCTAATAATAGAATGCAGGCATACCATCTGGCCCAAGGGGGCTTTGTGGGGTGCATCTCTTTCAATGCTTGGTGCACATTTAATGTCGTGAAATGTCTATTGAGCTCCTCATTCATCTCTGCAGTTACTAAAGGTTGCATAGTTTGGACTACAACTTAATTTCTTGTTGTCTGTGTCTAGTTTAGACATCTTCAAAATAGGACATTGTCATTGTGAGTGCCCGCGATCCTTGAGCCGCTCGAAAGCCTTCCTTCAGGGTTCTCCCGCCTTACAAGTGGGAAGAATAAAGCACATAATATACAGATACATAGGCATGGCATATGGCACGTAATAATGTATGTTCAAAAGTAGTATACAAAAATTGGAGAGATTGCAATCCTAGAACCTACCTCACGAATCTCCTTATCGGAGTAGTTTTGGAGACTTTGAATCTTATTAAAAAGGTTCATCCTTGGACTAAAATATGAGATTAAATAAAAAGATTAAACAATGCATAGGATTCTAAAGTTCACCCTACCATCCCTACACGAAACCCAAGGGTCTTAGATAGATGTTTGAATGATACTTATCATTGAATCGG
This sequence comes from Fagus sylvatica, assembly GCA_907173295.1. Taxonomy (NCBI): domain Eukaryota; kingdom Viridiplantae; phylum Streptophyta; class Magnoliopsida; order Fagales; family Fagaceae; genus Fagus; species Fagus sylvatica. The sequence goes on along the minus strand of OU015771.1, from coordinate 7,897,826 downwards.
GATGTAAAAGGGAGAAATGGATGGATAGTTGATCCTAAAGTTCCTCCTATCACCCTCATACGAAACCCTAGGATTTCGGATGAGTGTTTGGACATGGAGCTTATCATTGGATCTTATAAAGCATGTAAGAGGTTAATGCATGAACAACTATGTGATCCTAGCGTCCATCCCTTTACCCTTACATAAAACCCAAAGGGCTTTGGATGGATATTCAAATGAGACTTGTCATTGGACCTTATGAATGCGCAATACATAATTAGCAATAAAATATACCACTCAACTTAATCATCAAGTTTGTTTCATCAGCTTATTGTGAAACCCTAGGGTTTCGTGAGTTTGAGAACCTTCAACTCATTATAAGCTTCATGGGGGTCCCAAATAAAATAATAGAAAATGAGAAAATGAGAAAAGAAACAATAAAATGAAACAAAAAAAAAAAAAAATTGTTTCTAGGCATATAGGTGTATGCTTATGGGATAGAGGAGTGTGCCTACAAGGCACAGGCGTACGCCTATCATAGAGAGGCGTATGCTTGTCTTGCCTAGAAAATGAGGTAGAAAATAAATAGTGCGGGAAATGAAAATTTAAACAAAAAGATGGAGATTAAAGGCTAAAATGATCATTTTATGAATAACAAGGAATAAATAGAACATATCATATCACAAAAGAGGGTTAGAAGACTAGGGTGGAGACAATGGATCATGGTAAAGATCCATTTCTCTCCCTAAAGGCCTACCTTGAGGTAGTGGATGTTTTCTTAACCGGTTCCTCGGTTATTGCACTATCACAACTTTGATTATGATGAAAAGAAGAGTGGTTTGAACACAAGAGAGTGATGTTTATTGGTTCTTTGAGAAAGAGACGTTTTCTTTGGTTAAACCACCAAGAAAATAGCCTATTACTCAAGGAACCTTTTTGATCACTAGAATCTCAAGTAATTTACCTATAGTTTTGCCTAGGGTTTTTGGGGGGATTTTTTTTTTTTTGTGTCTTTGAAATGGTGAAATGGGGTGTTTATATAGGAAATGGAGCGTGGAGGGTGGTCTGGCCTAAATGTGTAAACCCTAGCTGACATTTGTCAGCTCTCCGGTATGGTCATTTGAGACTGGTAAATTCGAGCGATTTCGAGTGTGTCTCAAACTGGCGTACGCCTCTTATTGGGTAGCATATGCTTATGGGTGAGAGGCGTAGGCCTACTTGAGGCACGCTAGCCTTTGGGCGTGTCAACTAGGCGTACGCCTCTATGAGGGAGGCGTGTGCTATTGAGATTTTCGGGCTTTTGCTTGAGCTTTGGTTTTGTACAGGGCTTCTTCTCGAGCTCACTTTTCAAAGTCGCTTTGATAAGCTGAAGTAGTATCATAATTGGGATCGAGGATTCTAGATATTAGTAGGTACAAAATGGGGTGTCTGATCATTCTTGCTATCTCCTCATATCCCTCACAAACTGGTCCCCCATCATTTTGAATGCTCCGAATTTCATCTTTTTTTTTTTTTTTTTTTTTTTTCTCTCTCTCTCTCTAACATGCCCTTAGGTGGAAATAACAAGCATTGCAATCACCCTCTTGTAACAATTTCACTCTAGTCCATTGACTCCACATCACCTCCTCTTTGTCAAGCCACTCATGATTCCAAATCACCCCCACTCTGCAAGCCACTCATTTATCTAACTTGCCTAAGTACGCTATGTTTGGTTGCAATGGGAGGAAGATAAAAGAAAAGAAAGAATAAGGGAAAGGAAAGGATAATGAAAGGGAAAAGAAAGGGTTTCCAAGGAAAGGATAATGAAAGGGAAAAGAAAGGGTTTCCCTCATATATGTTTGGATACAAGGGAGGAGGAAAAAAAAAAAAAAAGGTGAATCCATTGCTTGCTTTGCAAAGGGAAAGGAGACGGAAAGAATTTATGCTTTAACTTTTATGCCCTGATGAAGTGTAGTAAAGGATGAATTTTCACAAGCGAAAATGTAATTTGGTGCGTAGTTATAAGTCAAAGTTGGCAGTTACATTTTTTAGTGGAGAGGTTCTCTCCATTTCCGCCCAAACTTGGGCAGATTGCAAAAAGTGGGCCCTGTTAATTGGGTTTCCTTCACTTTTTGGTTCTTTTATTTCCCTCCTAGTAACAAAACAATGGCAACCCACTATTTTCCTTCCTCTTTCTTCTCTTCCCTCCTCTCTCTCTTTCCAAACACATTGTACGTGTCTTCGTCGTTGCTCAATTTTCAAGTCACATTCCGTTGCATTCCAGTGATTTAACTCTCATTTATCACTTTGGTGCATCGTTCATCCCGAGCCCACATTGCCTCAAAGTGAAACCGTCTTTTCTTTTTTTATTGCATTTGGCTGGCGATTTGTTAGAATCACAACACAATGATCCATACTTCCAAATAACTCAAAAGGATATTTCCAAATATGATTATTATTATTATTTTAATTTGATAGTTACAATAATGTGGGAGTGAAGATTTGAACTTTAATTTTTCTCCTAAAAGATTGCATGTAAGATTTGAACTTTAATGAGTCATGTGACTTCTTTAAATAATACATGTGGATGGTCTTATAATCTATCACATAGTGGGTTGTAGCAAACGGGTTACAAACCAGTTTGTAGCCAAACCTTGTCCTTTTTTAATTCTATGTATATGGGAATTTGTGTTGTATATGTGACTTTGTGTTATTTTTGTAGAAATATATATTCTCTTCAAAATGAAAGGAGTTGTAAAATAGTTTTTGTAGATATTCAACATATATTTCTATCGTACAATGTTTTTAAAAATAAAAGATAAAAATAAATGGAAAGCATTTCGTCACAAAATAATTAATTGAAATTTTAAAAAAATTTCCTTTGTCCTTTAAGCTTAAGTCTCGCATTAAGGGCAATTTCTTTTTATTTTAGGCGTATAACATCTGTCATATATTAACAATTCTATTATGGGTACAATACAAACATTTTGCACGGAAAGAGAGTTTCTAATACATATAGAACTTAAGATCGAATTATATATGGTATAACTCTTTATTAATTTTTTATTGGATTAATATTTTGAAAAAGTCATGTTGAATTACATGTTCTTTTTGTTATTAAAATACACATCAAAGTTTGTGTCTTCATTTACTAACCTCATGTGTTGTGTATAAATTTAGAACTTAAAAAATAAAAATGAAATCACTTGAAATTTAAAATATTAATAGATATTGATAATTGATTATACACTTATTTCTTCATATTTACACACAACATGAAAGAAATGTATACAAAAATGGAATTTGTCAAAAAAAAAAAAAAAAAGAAAAATAAAGAAAGACAATACATCTAATAGAAAGTAATTAAGTTTTAATTTTTGACAAAAGTTACAAAAGTTACATGTAAAATTAAAACTTGAAGACATTAATTCTATTCATTTAACAAAAGTCAAGTAAGGACAAATTTTTACAATTGCTCACGGAGAGTCTCATATTCCAAAAACGTTTCATGATAACCTCATTAAATATGCTATCAAATACATATTTTGAAAAATATATAACCAAACACTTATTTATCCATTGATGACCCATTCGGTTACGCAATCAGTTTTTTTTTTTTTCAATTTTAATGCAGAAAAAGCTTAACAGTTGTTGTGACCGATAGAATCAATGACTTCACAAGCAAATAGACTAACAGATATAAAAGATTTTTCTTTGTCTCTACAAACTTTTTTGCAAGGCTGCCGACATCTATTTTCTAATATTGACAAATTTTTGCAATTGCTCATGGCGAGTTTCATATTCCAAAAACATTTCATGATAACCTCATTACTTATGCTATCAAATACATTTTTTGAAAAATATGTAACCAAAGACTCATTCATCCATTGATCACCTATTCGGTTACGCAATCAGTTTTTTATTAATTTAATGCTAAAAAAGCTTCCACAGTTATTGTGACCGATAGAATCAATGACAACTTCACAAGCAAATAGACTAACAGATATAAAATATTCTTCTTTGTCTCTACAAACTTTTTTGCAAGGCTGCCAATATCTATTTTCTAATAAAGTGAGGATGCTTTTTTTTTTTTTTTTTTTGAAAGGCTAAAAAAATGGACCCGTACTAATTTGTATGTTGCTATGATTTTGGCTATTTTTTGTCGATATTATTTATTATTAATTTTTTTTTTTCTTAAAGGGAGTTAAAAACGATCTGATATGATCTTGGTAATATTGACCCCACTTCCTCTTTTTTATTTGTTTATTTATTATTTTTTTTAATGGGGTCAATTAACCCCACTCACCACTATGTAATACCGTCCTTGGCTACAACTGATCCTTCATTTCTTCATTCAGGAAAAGATTATTGACTATGCTAACCATATTTTCCCATTAATACCAATAGTAGTTCCAGGTAGATTTTGGTAAAAAGCTAACGAGGATATGCTAAATTTTCACATGGTCCTCAATTCTTCTCCTATTTTCAGCTAGCAAGCATTTGATAGTACTTTTAGCTTGCCTCACTTACACAAGATTGTGAAAATAAGAATTATTTGATCCCTAAGATCAAGCCACTTGTTCCTTGACTTCTGCTTGAAAAAATAAAAAAATAAAAAAATTCTCTACCATACTAATAGAGATGAATTAATCAAGGAGTTGTTCAATCCTAGAATTTCTATCAACATCAAAACAAGCAAGTAATACTCATAGCTTAAAATTATATTCGAAATATGCATAAATTATTAGGATAGTAAATACCATCCGATTACCATGAATGTATGTTAAGATCAAAGACAACGTGTCATCCAATTGTGGGATTTTCCAAATATATATCTCCAGTAAAAAAAAATTAGGCATAAACATTCTTTTGGTCCTTATATTATAATGGTGTTTTCATTTTGCTCCTTGTATTTTCAAAATAACACCCATTAAGGGAGGAATCGGGTCTCTCACTCAAGTTCAATTCGCAGGTCTCTCGCTTAGGTTCCAGTGAAGAGATCTCATGTAGAGAAGGAGAGATGATCGAGCGTGAGAGAGAAGGAGAGCAAAGATGATTGAGTGTGAAAGAGAAGGAGAGAGGACCAAATTTTTTTATTATTATCTTGTTATTATTATTATTATTATTATTATTATTTTTTTTTTAATGGCTAGGTAACGGGAGAGTAAACAGATAGAAACCCAAGTGAGTAAAGTGTTAAGTTTTAAAGCATAGGTAGGCAACTTGTAAATAGATCAAACTACAAGTAGGTAAAGTGTATTTTCCTCTTTATTTTTTTATTTTCATTTTTTTCTTTTTTATCTCTCTCTCTCTCTCTCTCTCTCTCTCTCTCTCTCTCTCTCTCTCTCTCTCTCTCTCTCTCTCTCTCTCTCTCTCTCTCTCTCTCTCTCTCTCTCTCTCTCTCTCTCTCTCTCTCTGTTTTAATTTTTTCTAAATCTCTCACTATTGCATTCAGAGCCCAAAAATCACTAGAGCTGAGTAACGATGATTTGGTTCACAGTGGTGGAGCTCGAAATTTGTCAACGACTGTCGTTGGAGGAAGGTGATTTGTCCATTTGGTGGATAGTGCCTTTTAGGTCGTGTGGATTTCAAGGTTCCAATCGTGATGTGAAGCTTCAAGTGTGACTCTAGCTATTGTGGGTTTGTGCGTGTGAATTTAATCTATTTTTTCTTTCTATTGGCCGATGGTGGTAGAGTGGGATTAGGGTGGCGTTGGAATATAAATTTGTGGGGTTTCTATTTGGTTGTGAAAGCCCACGGTTAGGTGTTCATTAGTTTAGGATTAGTGTAATGATTTGCCTTTGTTTGATAGAGTCATTATTCAGTACTTTCGGAATACAATTAAATGCATACTCCCTCCTCTCTCATGAATGGTGGATCACCACTCTATGAAATGATGAAGTACGTATTTATTTGTAGTGTGGGACTACTGAATAATTTTCCTTGTCTGATATTCATTGGTTTCTTATTGATGACAGGAACCTATCTCTATGTTCTTTCAACCTTGATAATGAGCAATTCCAACCATTCCAGCTACGAAATGAGAAAGAGCATGATCATGGTCAAGTTTTGAAGGATCATCTCTTTATTGGCCATTGGCCTTCTCTTGAAGTTTCAAAAAATCCATAAAAGGATTTGTAAATTCATATGATAGTGGATCATTTAATTTGTAAGAAAAACCATTTTCAATTCTAGTTTCTAGATTCTTTTGGGTGCTTTGTTTTTGGGGAGAGAGAGAGAGAGTGTGTGTGTGTGTTAATGCTAACATGGAATTTTTAAATATTATTCAAATAATTATTTATTACAAGTAAAAATTACATGTAAGCAATTTTTGTCACTTAACTAACAGTATGGACCAAAATGGACTCGGGTTGAAAACTTAGGGACCAAATTGAAACTTTTGTAAATACAAGGACCAAAATGAAAATACCCCTATAATATAAGGACCAAAAGGATGTTTATGCCAAAAAATTGATTAAGAAATAAAAAATTGAAAATAATATATTAAGATCACCTCGTTCTTGACTCATATATATATATATATATATACACACACACACAAAGTCATAATTCTTAAAATGCAATCTGTAAATAGTAAAATATGTATTGCATCAATAATGAACTCTTAAGACTTTCAAAGGTGTGCAATAAATCTTTTTTTTTTCTTCTTCAAGAAATCAACTTCTATGAAGTCACTTATAATATATTCCATTCATATATATTGATTTAATTTAAAGAAATAAATAAAAGGAAATTCTTGAGCAAATAAATTAAGATTTTCTCTAAATAAATAATTGAAACTAGTAAAATAAAGAAAATATAGATATGTGAAAAGTAATGAAAAATTACAAAAGGTGAATAGATTTTATATGTTAATGATGTGAAGAAGGGCATCCAAGCTTTGCATATCACTTATAGCTTGGAGTGTGAGTTAAGTTAATAAGAATCTCTTAATGTTTGTATGGTCTAATAAGAATTATTTTGATCGTAGGGTTATAAAGTCAGCACAAAGTTAAAAAGGTTTATGAGTCCTATTATAGAATACTCAAAATTTCTTATTGTTTGAACACTTAAAGCCTAATTTCCGATTCTAATTGTTTAAAAATTTAATAAAATTATAGATATAGATGATAAATCCTAACTTAATAATTCCAACTTGAAAGCAATGTTTAATCCAAAAAGATAAGAAAGTTTTGGTGCATGAGTCCCTCAATAATTTCATGATGAGCTGAGGCGATGAGTAATGGGCCTAATGGCCCCTGTGCACCGATACCCGAGACCCTTGTCTGGTTTAGATTTGTTGTTATCCAAAGAATTGAATTAAAGTTGGCATCTATTCTCCACAGTCACATTGAAACCAAAACTATTACAAATTGGAAAAGTTAGAAACTCGGAATCCAAAATCCTATATGGTGACCATATATATCCATCTTTATCTCACACACAGTTCACTCACTTTTGAGAAATATCCAAGATTTGTTTGTTTGTTTGTTACAGGTGGTTTGTTTTCTCTACCTTCATGGAACTTTCATTTTTGTTCTCTTTGGAAAAATTACATAAAAAAGTGTGAGAGAGAGAGAGAGACGATGACAAGTTGTTTGGTGGGCACTGTTTAGAGTTTGAAAAGGCAAATGTAGCTCGTGTAAAAAAATGATAAAATTTAATGGGAGTCCGTAATAACTTATAATAAAGTTACCCAAAAGGAAAGAAACATAAACAATACATAAAGTAAGAAAGAGAAAAATACTACGGGCCTAAGTGAGTTCCAAGAAAGTCAATAAAGTAACTCTTAGAACTCAGAGACAAATATACCTATATACAGCTCGTTATTTTGACATTTTCACCACTATATATAACAAATGTAGCAGCCAATTATTTTCATGAGCTCCGCTATTTAGCATCTGTTTGTTTGGAGAACCAAAAAAAAAAAGAGGATGGAAAAAAAGAGTGGAGAGAAAATTGATACTTTCCTTTGTTTAGTTGGATTGAAAATTGTGGAAATTCTTTGGTATCAAGAACGTTTTGTGGGGTGTCATTTGTAGTGTTATCTCAAATCACAGATGAATTATTACAAAGACTCCTGAAAATAAAGAGGAAAGAAAATGGTGTGGCCGAGTGTTTTCCATCGGGCCCACCAACGGGAAAAGAATTTGAAATGACAATGGTACCCTTATTCACCTGTCTCCAATGTCTTGCACAAGCCACTTCTACACAATTTTGATAACTTTTCTTCTTCTACAAGAACACAGTTCAAACAATAGAGATTAGAGAAGAAATACAAAACCATTTCACTCGGCATTCCAGTCTCCAAACTTCACGTATTAGACCCGTAACTCTCTTTCTCTCACTGCTTGCTTCTTATTTCTCATATTCTAAAAACATATAAGAAATACCTTATGAGTTATAAATGAAGGTCACTACCACGCATCCCTCTTTTTGCTTTTCTGGACAAGGTGTCAAATGGTCAATCAGACACTTGACCATTCGATTACTATCTTGGTGTTACACTGTTCACAACAAAATGCCACGTTTCAAATCCTTGGCATAGCTGTTGTTGATAAGGGTGTTTTTCTTTTCCTTATCTTATATAAACTAACATTTTTCATTCACTCATTTTTGTTCTCAACCAAACAAAATAAAACATAAATATTTTCTATATTATCAAAAAGCAAATACATAAATATTTTCTATCCTCTCAACTAAACACAAATGATGGAAAACACATATATTTTCTATTCTCTCACTTTTCTTTCCTCCCATCCAAACAGACCCTTAGGATCAAATATGACAAGTTAAAGGTACTCAATCATTTTAACCCATAAAGTGGAGGGTAAGGTTTTGGTCCCAGTGCTTCAGTGCAATGGACTTAAGCCGAATCCTAGAGTTGAAACAGCTAAGAACCCAATCTCTATCTTCCAACAAGGATGACATACTATAGTGCTATTATGAAGGATCAAAGATACCAATATGAAGCATCAAATGTACCAATAATAATAATAAATAAATAAAACAGGACGACAACTTCAAAAAGAATCCATCTCAATCCTTTCAATTAAATAAAAAAATTGAAGGAAGTAAATAAATGAATGGTAAGCATATAAGATAAATTTATCTTAGTGCGTTGTGCGCTCCCACACTGTGTATGGATTTCACATGCGATGAGGGAACTATTGCATGAGACACCAACTATGAAAGTTCGAGTCTTGGCACATACCACTATTGCATGGGCGGTCCCACAACATGACAAATTTTGGTTTAAATGGGCTAGGGATGTAATCACACCAACAAGAGATTAAAAAAAATAAATAAATAAGGATGGTAAGGAACACCATAGAATAATGTTTGGTAAGACTACAATTTTTTTTATTTTTTATTTTTTATTTTCTTGAGGCTGAGAAATTGAGAATGTATTTTCTATTTTTTGGCTTGTTCATTAACTATTTTTTGTAGTAAATTTTAAGAATGCATTCTACCTAACCTTTAACTCTGCTTGTATTTGCGCTTTGTGTCATTTTATTTTGTTCACAGTTGATCCCAAGCCTTGATAAATTTTTTTTATTTTTTATTTTTTATTTTCATAGGAGGATTGCAATAGGTGACGGCCTTTGTGTCATTTTATTTTGTAAGTTGATCCCAAGCCTTTAACATAGGAGGATTAATAGGTGACGGCCATTGTAAAATTTAGTTACTATTATGAATGGATCCACTGCAGATATGTGTTGGGGCATTTTCTATTAGCAATGCACTATATTGGATCCTAGATGCAATGACAAGTAGAAAATGGTTAGCTAGGACGCTCTCATAAGCGACATAGTATATTGACGATTGGGTGTAGTAAGAAATAGGTAAGAGTTCCTGTACTTTGATGGACGGGTGCGGGTAAACAAGTTATCCCAAGAAAATCGGATTCATATAGTCACCTGGAATATAGGGTCTTCAATGGAAAATTAATGGAAATAGTAGATACAATGATTAAGAGGAGAATAAACATAGTATGTCTTCTAGAGACTAAATGGGTAGGTGAGAAGTCTAGAGAAATTGAACATAAACAAGCTTGGGTCAAAGGAAAATAGAAGAATAAGGGTTAACTGAGAACTTGATATCATGGACAAAAGCCATGTGGTTCAATGATATTGATAAGATTGTTTTTTGCATTAAAGAAAAACTTGGGTTTGATTGCCCCCTTTCTAGAAAGGAAAAAAAAAAATGAGGCCATGAATTTGGCATAGAACTATGGTAGAGAAGGTAAGAGTGCGATATCATGCTCGCATCGGTTGCATAAAAATATGTGTGGAATTTCTTCATTATTTGGAATCCGAACACACCGAGTGTGCTGCCAAACTTCGCAGATATCACATGAAACCATTCGTTCGCCATCATCATCTTTGGCTCCACAAGAACAATCCACAACATGGTTATTGAGACCACATTCATATATTTGCTCACTCAGAATAATTCCTTGCTCTTTGGTGCTCCCCTCAAAAACAAGTTTATGATCCACTTCAACTAGCCCAAAAACCAAATCCGTTCCCTTTGCATTCAAATTCAAGACTGATTCCACAACAAAGCTTCTCAATCCCCAATACATTTCCCGGAAGTTCCTTTGCACTTCTAGCTTTAGCTCATCAATTGTAGCATTGTTTTTCAATGTGACACACTCATAAGGTGGCATTGTTTTCATTGAACCTTCATCATCAGCATGTTCATTGCTTCTCAACATAACTGTACAATAAAGATTTAACATTCCTTCCAAGCTTAATTCCACTTTTAAAGGCTGCTCACCACAATATTCTTTGATGAGGTACTTGGAGTCATGAATTATCCTTGTGCTAAGTGCCAACTTTTGATCTCTCAGAATGTACTTGTACAAATAGAACACATCCTTCATTAATTGTACCCTCGTAATCTTGTACCTTGCCTTAACTTTCGGATTGGTCATGACCAAGCCTTCTTGATTAGGTAATACATTGGAGATATCTTCTAAGCAATATTCAAGAACTTTTGTCACTGGATTTAAGCTGCGATGAACCAAGTAATTTCCAACTATGTGGTTCCCTAATGATTTTAGCACAAAGTCTAGTAAACCCGTGTCACCAATATAGGCACGGGCAGCATCCCTAACTTCTTGCCTTGAAACCCACCGAAATTCAGTCCTTTTCAAAGCTTCAACTATTACCCTTGTTGCCATTTCAACCCTCTTAGGAGACCATCTACAAGTGGTTTCCACCAATATTCCCGGGTTGTACATATTGATACAATTTTCTTTAGGTAGACGGGACTTGAGCTCAAACATGAAATGGAACAAGTCACCTAGAGTGACCAAGGAATGGTCTGAAAATGTTTGATACCTTGAGAAAATAATAGGAATGTCATGGTTGGAAGTGCCAACGTGGTAGCCTAATAAGCATAAGGGCAAGCCTTGTATTGCTTCTATGGCTTTTTGGTACATTGGTTGAGTAACACAAAAGGTTCCACGCCCAAATTTGTAACCCCAGCGCCTGAACCATGGCTCACCGTATGCTATTCCATGTAGTAGCTTTAATTCCATGCCTCTCTTCTGTGAAATGTCATTCAAACTCACTTTCCTAACAAATAAGGCACAGATTTAAAATCAATCTTGAAATTTTATCTTTTAAGTCCGACCAAAAAAAAGGGGAAAAGTAAAAAAGGCTTTCATCTTTGAGTATAGGGCCAAGGGAGATTAGCTTGTTTTATTAAGCTACTGAACATGATCCGAGGTTTTTGCAATTGTGTTCTAGTTGAGTTAACCTTAATTGGGTCTAGCCTGACCAAATTGAGTCGGAAAAGACAAATCATTTTGTCCATCTGACAAAAATAATTGAACATATGGACCCCCCACAATCTGCAGCCTAATTTTATTTTATTTATTTATTATTATTATTTTTTTATAGGCAAATTGACTTCAAGTTGTGAATTATTATGGTTTTTGTTGTATTTGGAATTGGATTGTGGGTAGCCAACATTTGTACAATTACCTTTTGTTTTTATTTATAAAAAGCCCTATCATCAGGCCCATCAATGAAGGCACTGGACTAGGCCGTCAAAGATTTCTTCTCTAAGGACGAGAATAGGTATTAAGATTCACCCGGCCCCTTTATTTTAACTTTTTCTAAGCTATAAATAAAAAGAATAGTTTTTTTTTTTTTTTTTTTTTAAAAACCTACAAAATTTATCTCATGTTTGTTTGGAGTAGCGGACAGGAAAGTGTGTTTCATATACCGTAGCCAATTACAAATTCCAGAGAACTTTGAACCGTGATCAACTACACTTTGCAAAGGAGATCTTTTGTTTTTTAAATTGTTGCAATTAATATTTTGTTGGTGCTCAAGAAAACCAAACATTATTTTGCAATCCATTATGAATCTATGATTCAAGATATACTGATTTAATTTGACGAATTTTTTGTCTTAATACACAAAAAAATATGAAAAAAATATATATATTTGTGTCCCTGAAATTTGGGATAAGTTCAGTTTTATTTCTTCAAATTTAAAAATTTTGAATTTGGTCCTTAAAATTTTAATAAGTGAACAATTTCACCCTTTTGTCTTTGAGGTTAGTTCGATTTTGATTCTAAACAACTCAAAGGAAAATCTCAAAACCATCTCTTTGCCAGGCCTCTAAACAGAGGGAGGAAGAGAGTCTTGATTACAACTAAAAGGAGAGCAAAGAGTAGAGGCAAATTTGGCCAGCTCGTGGGCCACCAAATTAGCCTCTCTCTTAGCCCAAACAAGAACACAGCTAACAAAATCTAAAGCTTGTGGAATTTAATGTCACTGCACAAAGTCATGATATTCCAATTGGTCCCTTTTTAAGTATGTGGTTGATTCAAATTGGTCCCTTAAAAAAAGAATGTCTCAACATCCCATTAGTCACACAAATGGAAAATATATTAAGAGACGAAATTGTTCTCTTCTAGAAACTTCAATGACCAAATCCAAACTTTTTAAATTTGAGGAACTTACACAAAATCTCAAGTATGAAATTACCTTAAAAATTATCTTCAATTGAAATAAATGACAGTCTTTGAAAGAACTCTAGAATAGTGTCATCTAGAAATTTGCAACCAAATATTTAAGAATGCAGATCTTTGACATATGGACCAATTATTTGAAGTTCAGTGCAATGGAAGGGAATGTACAACAAAGAGTTGTAGAAAGATTTTAGTCTTTAGTAAATTGAATAATATTGCTTGTTAAAGATCAACAAGGTATTCATGAATTCTCGACTAAGATTGCGGGAACAATAGGTTTTGGCTAGTTGTATTGCATTTACACGTGCAGATATATATATATATATATATAATATATTTGAGGGTACTTTATGTAGTGGTTGGAATTATTCATAGAAAGACCCAAAGTTATTTCACAATTGAAACGTGAAAAGCTGGAAAATGTTTTGTCAATTACTTTGGTTTTATGGAAATTATGTAAATATAGTATATGTTAAGCAGGCTAACCTTGCTCTCAACCCAGTGCATAAACGATCCCAGAATTCCATGATCTGGTGTCCAGCCAAGTCCGAACCCATTTCAACCCCATTAACACACAGCAAATGCCCGAACCCGTTAGAGTGAATGACACCGTGCATGATATGATCCTGTAATTCCACTAAATTTGACTTAACATTTGCTCGACCAGCCCCATTTTTAGAGTTGCCTTCGCAGTTCAAAAATGCAGCCACTGTGTCCTTGGAAGGCAATACAAAATGATACTTCTTGTTGCAAATCATGTGATGCCCCCAGCCTGAGAAATCACAAAATTGAAGCTCTATGAGATTTAAAGTAATTATAGATGGCAAAGGAAAGAGCCACATTCTAAGCTACAAAGTATGGAAAATGCTAAAAATTACTACCAATTTAACCGCAAAATGTTTACAAATTGACATGTCAATTAATGTGATTGGTGTCAATTCAAGAAACATATATCAAGTCAATGGATAAGAAAGAATGTTATAGAATCAAAGACTTTACCTACGTATTGGCAATGCCTGCAGTGACGATTAAGGGATGCTTCAACCAGTTCTTCAACAATAAACAGAAGCATATGGAAGGGAGGGTGGCGATGGATTTCAAGCTGAAATGACCAGCTGGGCATTTCACAGTGTGAGTTACTCTCCAAATGACCAAATTCCAGGAGGGCTTTTACATTTTCCCGGAATTGCCCCACAAAGTCAATCGGGTATCCAGGCTCACCAAAGCTTTTGAACCTAAAAACCCTCTCTCCTCTCTTTCTTTTCTTGCGGCCTATTAGGTCCAGATGTGACATCTTGACACCAACAAAAGCAAGCTAGCAGGTGAAACAAGATATAATCAAAGGGGTTATAAGGGAAGCATGAACGAATTAAGATACAGGGTGAACTTCAAGCATATTAAGTAACCAAAACAGTCTTTAACATATACTGCATGCTCACACACATGGTGCTTGGGAAATAAAATTGGGGGTGACCCAAAAGAGCCCCGATTATATAACTCACTGTGTGCATGATATGTTTCAAAAATAATTCCCTTGCAATTCTATCGTGGCAAGGAATGCCTTGACTAGCATGTTGGAGTAAATTAAAGGTACCATGCATTTCATGATGCAACTATCTCACCATTAGATTCTCTTTATGCTCCGGAAATTTCTCTGGTCAGCTTGGATATGTTGATTATATCATAAGGAGCTACACAGACAGATACAAAACGCAACATTTCTTGGCCAACTACCGTTGTAAAATGGTTCTAACCATTGAACTTTTTTTGTTTTGTTTGTTTTTCTCATAATAACAAATTTTTTTTTTTTAAGAGTCGGTCTTGAAAATTGAAAATTGCTTCAAATTTTTAAATCACCAATGTGTTAGCAATGGTTGTAGAAGTAGAACATTATTATCAAATTAAATTAAATTTAGTGTAAAATCTTAAATTTTGAACTTATCCCCGTTGCTGACTTGCTGCCTCTAGATCACTGCGAAGAAAAAGGCTTCCAAACCTATTAAAATTCCATTTTTATAATTACTTTGCTTTCCAGGGATCAAGATCTTGCACCATGCATTTATAAGAGGAACAAAAAGTTTAAAAAGTGAGGATAAAAAGGTAAAAAGCAAAAAGGTTAAAGATTTTCGATTCAATGATTGAGATTAAAAGTGAACTTTTCAATATTTGAGTGCTTATTTGAATATAATTTATTTATTTATTTTGCTAAATTTAAAGTAGAAATAAGTTAAATAAGAAATTGTGTCCATTTGGCTAGCATAAGCTAGCTTTTTGCTTATTTTCACTTTTGTCTCAACTTTAAATTTTAATTCAAAATTTTAATACGCAAACTTTTGTAATAGAAGTTTTACACAATAGAAATTAACCATAACTTCTAATTGCTACTTACACTGACCACAATCTACTTCAAATCCTCGTTGAACTCTTCTAATCTAGATGCGCCAAACACGAGAACTCCCCTTCCATGACTTCAAGGACCACCTAGAAGATCATTTAGATAGACGAAGGTAAACTAATGAGTTCAGATATTAATGAACTTATAGAAGAGTTATTTATCGGAACAATACTCTTTTAAAATAAATTTTAATTATAATTTAATGACACAGTAGTATTCCATTACTCAAATAAGCAATTTATGTCACTGAGCTAACAACAATGATAAAAATGGAATCGGGTTGAAAATTCAGCGACCAAAATGAAACTTTTGAAAATACAATGACCAAAAAGAAAACACCCCTATAATATAAGGAACATAATAAGATTTATGCCTGAAAAAAAAAATGCCCCCCTCTTTTGCTAAGTAAAAAAAACACCCAGCTTCTCAATATGTTCAAAGATGGCTTCTTCGACTTCTTTCTCCTCTCAGCTTGCACAACTAACCAATTTCTTAAAAATGAAAAAGGAGGGTTCAACAAAAAACATCAGTCGACAACTTAATTCATCTGATTACTATATGGATGAACCCAATCCTAAATATGAACCATAAAAGAAAATACCGCTTATGGAAAAGATAAAAAAATAAAATAAAAAAATAGAGTGTATAACTTATTCAGACGCTTGTTGCCCAAATGATTGAGATATGATGTATCCATATCTAAAATGGGACTAGGGGTTACATGTTGTCGTATCTTCAAGTGGAGGACTTCTCCCTCCCAACGATGCGAAAAATACATTCTCTGGCAGAGTTTCAAACCACCTTCACGAACAAGTTCTGCTAAAAACTTTAGGTCAAAATAAATGCATGAAAATCCTTCCACATATGTTTTGATAGTGGTAGTAATTTTGAAGTCTCAATTGTATCTGTCGACCAAGGTTTCTACTGGCACAATTAAATCGATTGGTGGATGCCTCAAGTCCCCGACTCCTGGGGGAAACGAAACACCAAAGATGGAAGAAATAGCTACTTTTGCAAAGATGTTGGATCCTTGATGCCGGTTGGTTTAGACTTTATTGAATAATTTCCGCTACTCGGCCATGCTTTGGTGTGATGGATGAAACTATACTTCAACCTCTCTATTTATAGACCAATAAGTAAGGGAGCAGAAGGTACTTAGCTAGTTAGCTTAACGTGATTCTCTATATCAAAAAGAAAAATTGATGAGACATCGCATTTGGTAAAAGGAAAATAACGCACCCAGAGTGTCTTAAGGCCCTTACAAATGAAAGAAATTGATGGGAAACCATGAATTTGTTCTTCAAGTGGGTGATGGGCATGGTTGACTTTACTATCGAATGATGGTGACAAATTCTTCAATATATTTGGTTTTGTTATTATTATTATTATTATTATTATATACAGTTATTTTCTATTTACTAACTGGCTGGGCAAATGACACGAGTGCTATGTAGAGCGGTGCTTGCAAATGGAATGCTTATCAATTTTAAAAAACTTTTTATAATGGGTTTATGTACTTAAAATATTTGGACAACTTTATATTAAGGTCATGTATTTAAATAGTTGTCTCAGAACCTTAAGTTCGAACAACTATTTATTATGTTACATACTTGGATCAAGATTCTCTAGAGTTTTTAGGAAACTCTACCACATAGAATTCTCTTAATCCTAGTCTTTCATTTAAAATAAATGGTTCAGATTAATGCTAACCCATCATTCCACTAACTAAACCCTAAAAAAAAAACTTTTTAAAAATATCTTAGTAACCAAACATTGTTATTGAGGGCCTAACGGCATTAGTGAGAGGAATAACAGAAGAAAGAACAAAGACTGAATGAACGTACAACCCTCCGCCTCTCCTTTCCCCCTCCAACAAGGATTTCCACTCCGGCTGCCTCCGCCTCTGCCTCTGTCTCTCACCCCTCATTAGAAGTCAAGAGCGACCTGGTGGGTTGAAGTCTAGAACGAAGCCGGTGGATTGAAGTCAAGAACGAAGCTAGTGGATCGAAGTCAAGAGAGATGCGGGTGACTGCCTCGACCATTCACCGAGATTTCTTAGTCTAATTTGACGTTGGGTGGAAGAAAAGTGATAAAGGTAAGTGGATTGATGAAAAGATTTTAGATTTCTTTTGGATCTGATTAAAAATGGAGCTCTTAAATTAATCTTTACCCAAAAGTTTTGTTATTTTATTTCAAATCTTTCTTGCAACTTAGTCCAATTTTAAGGGACTCCAAATTTTCAATTGACTCACCTAATCACTGAGTTTTTATTTCTTTTATGGACTCCATTTGGTTATATTGATTGCCATGTTTGTTTGCATTCATCTTCAAACAGAACTCTTAAATTAATCTAACCCAAAATTGTTGGTTTTTTTTTTCAAATTATTATTTGAGTTGATAACCAACTGAGATTATCTTCAGATTGTGCGAAGTACCATTGAAATGATAAGGTATTGCTATAATCTGGTTGAGTAGAGCGTAATGCTCTATATTTTGAATTTTCTTTGCTTGAACATCAAGATCACTGTGTGTTGCTATGTGTTAAAAATCAAAAGCATAAACAGAAGAAGAATATATCAGTTAAAGTAAATCAAATAAACAACTATGTTATTCCTATTGAAATCTATATGTACAGGTCCAAAAAATAGAATAGCAGAACTAATTTTTGCTCCAAATAAAAGTTCCATAAGTTTGTTCTCAATGTTTATGGTTTGCTAACTGCCCTGTTATTTAATTTTGTTATTTTTATATTGTTCTCTTCTTTCATCATCTTCCTTTTTGCTGGGAATTAGAAAACCTGTCTCTCATATGTATTTTGTTGCACACATGCAAGCACATTGATCTCTTTATGCCATTTCAAAGAAATGTTCCAGAAGGCAAAACTTTTCAGCACAGTGGACATTGATCTCTCTAAGCCACCATCAACAATACAATTTTCTTGGATGGTTAGGAAATTCTTTAGTGATTGCTGATATGAGGAATTGTTGTAATTGAGTTTAATGGGGATAGTGATTGTTTTTTTTTTATAACCTTGGGTGTCTGGGCCAGCGTTCCATAGATACGCGCACCTCGATTAATCCCAGGGGAACACGCAACACCCTACTAGCACGTGTACCACAATAGACGCAAGGCTTTGCCTTGAGGTTGAGGAGACTCGAACTAGTGTTGGGGACACACCTGGCCGGTTGTGCTTTAACAAGATATTATGTTGTACATGGGGTGTGCCCCTTTGTAATTAATAAGAAATATGAGAATTGTATGGATCTACTGATACAGAGGATTCTTCTGTCATCCTATTAAAACAACATCAAATTTAATATGTGAGGTTAATTTTCAAGTAGAACAATTAGTAATGGAGTCACAAAACAACAACTATAAAAATCATTCAAAGCACACACAGAATCATATCAAGTTTCATATTTTTTTCAATAAATAATGGAATCAGATAAAAACTATGACTAGAACATTAATAATAGGTGTACAAAAAGAAGACTATAAAACAGGGGGGAAATGTTAAGTAGAAACATACGATACATAAATAATGGAATCAAATCAAATTTCAAATTTCCTCTACTATATACTAACGAATAAGAAAAAAAAAGGGCAATGCTATGACTTTTTTTAATCATTGTTAAAAGAAAAAAAAAAAAAAAAAGACTTCCAGTTTAGTTTGAAGCCAAAAAAGCTCAAATGAAAATAAATAAATACTTGTAGAGAACTTAAAAAGGCAGTGAAAAAAAAAATAGAGAAAAGAAGCTATAACTTAGATAAAAAAGTGTTTGAAGTAAAAAAAGAAAAAGAAGCAGACTTTCAGCAATGTGTTTGAAGTATAAAAAACTATGAACTTTTTAGTTATAAAGAAACCAAAAAGCCACCGATCAGTGAAAGGAACAAAAAAAAAAAAAAAAAAAAAAGAAAAGAATCAAATATATACGAGTAAACTTTATATCTCCATAGCCAAAAAACAATTATACTAAACAAAGAGTGTAGAGAGAGAAGAAAAATATGTAAACATATCTCAATTCATATTAATTGGAGAAGATGATGAAGAAAGTGCAAAAGTTATGAAATTGTTTTTGGATGATTCTAGATTGAGTTTTTGGCGGAAGTGTCCTTTCAGTTCTACTGCTTTTGCCTCTCTTTGTAAATTACAGTGATTTCTTTTTCTTTTTCTTTTTTCTAAACATTAACGTTAATACGTTAATAGCATTGTTAATGTTATTTGTTTTGTTTCATCTTTTTTTTAGGGTTTAGTTAGTGGAATGATGAGTTGGCATTAATCTGAACCATTTATTTTAAATGAAATGTTAGAATTAAGAAGAACTCTATGTGGTAGAAACTCTAGAGGATCTTGATCCTACATACTTAGTTGTCTCTAAACATTAAGTTTGGACAATTTTTTAGTAGGGTTATAGTTGTCTCTAAACCTTAGTTTGGACAACTTTTTTACTTTATGTACTTCAGAACTTATTGCAGCTTTTAGAACTCTTCCATTATAATTATATTGGGATTTTTCCTAATTTTATACAACTATTTGTTTCATAACACAGTTATCTAGCAGTAGTTTTATTTTTATTTTTTTCTCTTAAGGAACAAGAGATTGAAAGACCCCAATACACCATAAATTGAACGGGACTCTCAAAGAATTATAAATGCTTTGAACCAAGCACAATGGTGATTGGGAAGTTGATGAAATTTGTCAATGATACCAGAGCCATTTTGGACTCATCATGCTCTGATGTGCAAATTATGATCCAAGGTAGTCTAATTTTTTGGCCCATAATCTTGTAGCTTGGGCTGGCCTTTATAATTCCTAGGGGCTATCCTCATCTCTTCTCTTCCTGATTGGGTTTTGTAATGGCGGTGATGCCTTTGGCCCTTGGGCTTTTGTGTGTTGTCTGTAACTCTCTCTTACTCAAAAAAAGAAAAGAAAAAAAAGGGTCAAACTTTAGACCTTCTACTTGAAAGAGAGAAGTACCATTAGCCTACAAAACCATTAGAATGAAAAGAAAAATATTTAGTACATATTTTTAACTTTACCATTTTTTTAAAACATTCAGGTTTATCTTATATAAAAAATAATGGTTGTTATTTGGACATATATTTTCATTAATTTCTTAATTCGCTTCAATTAATGTTAGAGTGTTTATCGCAATTCTAAATATTTAGTACATGTTTTTAACATTATCATTTTTTAAATAAGATTCAGGTTTATCTTATGTAAAAAATAATCCTTGTTTTTGGACATATATTTTCATCAATTTCTTAATTCACTTTAATAAATATTAGAAAGTTTACCGCAATTCTAATATACTAATGTAACTATATCTAGTAGATATCAAGTAATTTCAACACTATAGGTTGCGCACTTATCACAGACTTTATACATCAAGTTCATCAAAGATAGATTTTTGTGATACCCTGTAGATAAAACTAGGCAGTAGTCAACTTTATTTTCAATTAGAAATAATAAGAACTTACAATAGTAAGTAATGCAACTGAATCATTACTTGTTTATCCATAATGTATGTATTGGTGGACAATTTGGGGTTGATTATTAGGTTAATTCCGATATTTGTCCACATTAAAGAGAGAAGAAAAGTGACATATATCCAATGTAATAATAATAAATTAAAAAAAAAAAAAAAAAAAATGGTTGTACTTGTACTGACATGCAACCTTAAGGTATAAAGTATAAACTACAATTAGGTAATAAAATTCTTCTAAAGTGGATTTTAAGAAAGGAATAAAGAAAAGGAAAAGCGTGAAGTGTGAAGTGTTGTGTCCCTTCAAAGTCCAAAAAATTGAATAACAAGAAAAGAGGATAAGAATTTAGGCTTGTGTTGTGTGTCACATGGCATTAGCAAGCATTGGCATATGCCCACACCCACAGCTACAGCCCACCCCACCCCAAAAGCCTTTTACCACTTCAACACTAAAAGAAGAAGATATATGTGAATGAGATATCTTTCTTAGATTTATTTTCCTTATTTTATAGTGACAAAAATATATGCTGATAGATACAAAGTTTTAGCTCTCTCTTTCTCTCTCTCATTTTTCTGGGGTCTTCTCTCTCCTCTCTCCTCTCTCCTCTCTCTCCCTATCTCTTTCTGTTTCTCTTTCTTTCCATTTCTCTCTCCTCTCTCCTCTATCTCTCTCTCTCTCTCCAGAAGGGGCAAAACCCTAAAGAGCCGTTTACACCCACCCAAGTAAGTTTTCTCTCTCCTCTCTCTTCTCTTTCTCTCTCTCTCTCTCTCTCTCTCTGTCTTTCTCTCACTTTCCAAATTTTGAATATATGGGTCCTTGTACTATTAAACCTGTCATTTGCATCCTTTTTTTTTTATAAATATATTTTCTTTTCTCTTATGTATATGCTTGAAGCTTAAATTTTGAATATGAATATGTGATTCTTCTTCTTATGGCAGAGATCTAGAATTTTTCAGTCTCAGATTTGATTCCCTAAATCTGTTAAAATGTTTGTAAATTTGAAATTTTAGATCTACTTTATGGGTTTCTATGTGGGTCTCTTTTGGATCCTGAGAAAATATAGGAAATGGAAATGATTTCAATGTCAAAGTTTCCATTTTTGTCGATGGGATCGAAGAATTTCCGTTTTTGGGATCCGGGAAAATGGAAAGCTCAGCTCAACTGCGCCGGGTTTTAGGATTTGGCTTGGTTGGTTTGAGATCTTCATTTCTTGTCAATATGAACGGAGCAGAAGGAAAAAAGATACAAACGTTTTTTTCCGTCATTTTCTTGGCAGCCAAACGGTGGGTTGATCTATTTTAATTGAGAGATCCGGTTGATGCTTTCCGTTTTCTGTATTTAGCTTAAATGTTTATTCTGCCTGATGATCCATCAAATTTCTCATATTAGAACCCATGATTTGTTTTATATACTTTTTTGTTCTCTTTGTTTTTTTTTTTTTGGGTGTGGTTTTGTTCAAATGCTGTTGATGAGTCATCTGGAAACTTAGTAAAGTTTGAATCTTTGTGGTTGATTTTGCTCAATGTGTAGTTATCATGGATGATGATGCTTTGAACATGCGCAATTGGGGTTACTATGAGCCGTCCTTCAAAGGGCATCTTGGTCTGCAGCTCATGTCAAGCATAGCAGACCGTGATACGAAACATTTTCTGCCCGGGCGTGATCCTAATAGCATTATGGTTAACCCGGCAAATGGAAACTTTCATCCTCGGGATTGTGTTGTTTCGGAAGCACCCGTCCCTATGAATTATGTGAGGGACAGTTGGGTAAACCAGAGAGATAGGTATCTCAATATGTTGCCCACCAATCCTAATTATGCTGTTCTGCCAGAAACTTCTGGAGCTCATTCATTACAGATGTTACAACCACCTGAACCACCGAGGGATGAGAGGGTGGGTAGAGTTGACGAACTTCCTGTTAAAAAGGAAGGTGGGCAAACGAAGAAAAGGCAGGGTGGGGGTGCACCAAAAACCCCCAAAGCAAAAAAGCCTAGGAAGCCAAGGGATAATAGCAATGCGTCTGTTCAACGTGTGAAGCCAGCAAAGAAGAATATGGATGTTGTCATAAATGGGATTGATATGGACATTTCGGGTATTCCTATTCCGGTTTGCTCGTGTACTGGAACTCCTCAACAATGTTATCGGTGGGGCTGTGGTGGTTGGCAGTCAGCTTGTTGCACCACAAATGTGTCAATGTATCCTTTGCCAATGAGTACCAAAAGGCGTGGTGCAAGGATAGCTGGACGGAAAATGAGCCAGGGTGCATTCAAGAAGGTATTGGAAAAACTTGCAGCTGAAGGTTATAATTTTGCTAATGCAATTGATCTGAGGACTCACTGGGCAAGACATGGTACCAACAAGTTTGTCACTATCAGGTAGAGATACATGGTTGGTATCATTGATGGGACTGACATTGCATTTGGTCTGTTTCTTCTGTATATATATCTGTGGCCTTTTGCAGATCTTCCGGTTACTATGTAGTCCATGAATTTTCAGAGTTATGACACTTGTTATTTGGTTCCTTCTTTTTCTTTTGTTTCGGCTTATGTGATAAAGGCAACCTTCTGGCCACCAGATTTATGTTGAGAGTTGTCATTTATTGGACCGTTATTTTTGGATAATGTCCATTCAGCTTTTAAATTTAGTTTTGTAAACGATTAGCAATTAAATGCCTTTTTCTTCATTTGTCCCCATAATGGCATGTTATACTTTTTTATTTCCTCACCTTTTTTTCTTTTGGCAAAAGACTATTAACTTTTGTAAGCTGAATGTGTGATTGGTTCAATGTTGCGTTTATCTTGTTGTTGGTGCTTAACTGGATAAGCCTGTGATTTGTACTCCTATATATTATAATTTACAAATGTATGTCTAGTGTTAAAAAAAGGATTTCCTTCTCTTAGTTTTTTCTCCCTGCTAAATTTCCCAAATTATTTCTGGGATTAGAACCATTAGATTGTATACTTTGTAATTTTGTTCCAGTGTGTGAAATTCACACTTTTGCCACATACTGATCATATGTATTTTGACTAATACCAATGGTGTAGTTTGTCTAGATTATGCAAGCATTACACTTTTGATGGTACTGCTATAGTATGTCAGACATGAAAGGTCCTGATGAGTGGGCTGCTTTCATGCATTTCATATGTAAGATATCTTGCTTCCGTTCTTGGAATTGTATTCGTGCATATTTACGAAGTTTTATAGTTAAGATTTGATAAATTCCTTGTTGGAAATTTTTTTTGTTATCAAGTCATTAAGTAAATACTGTAATTGGATCTGCAG
Source organism: Fagus sylvatica (assembly GCA_907173295.1). Lineage (NCBI taxonomy): Eukaryota > Viridiplantae > Streptophyta > Magnoliopsida > Fagales > Fagaceae > Fagus > Fagus sylvatica. The sequence goes on along the minus strand of OU015771.1, from coordinate 7,873,711 downwards.
TAGCACATTCAGAAGTTAATATTAGTGGGATATGCTAATAAGTGTATCAGTCAACGCATGTTGATGTATATATGAATTATAGAAAAGTGGGATATGCTAATAAGTGTATCAGTCATTTTTGGCATGTTGATGTATATATGAAATATAGAAAAGTCGTTAATTTTCAATTGAAGAATTTCCTAAATTATATTTGTTATTTTGATTAGGCCTGCAAAAGTTCACTTTATCTTATATGGTAATTTTAACTGGTTCATTATTTTGCATCCCTGTATATGGTTTAATTTTTTTCCTGTTTAGAGAAATCTCTGTAGCAAAGAAAGGAAGAAAAACCAAAACAAGCATGCATTAAACACAATAATAAGTTTCTGAAATAATCTTAATATTGCTATATGTGGTCACTCGAATTTGTTATCCGTGTTTCTTCATGCTTTTGTCTATGTGAATATTAGTTTGTCGAGTTTGAAAATGGAAATTATAAAACAAATGTGACATGAAATCTTTTTGATATAAATATTGCAAATTTTTTTTCTTTTCCATGACAATTGATGAGGTGAAACCTGTTTTCCATTGTGGCACATATTATACTTGTGCATAAAAAAGAGGTTGCTAATGTTTTAGAAGATGCTACTTGACATGTAGTTCTGATTTTTGCCTTGGATAAAAACTGACAGCCTGTTCCAAGTAATGGCTTTGAAAGAATGTATTTGGCTAATAGGAAAATATATTAAACTCTAGGGGGCATAGTATAAGTCGTTTTCCTGTATTTTGGAATTTGGTGCATATGAGAGGAGGTACCTCTGAATACGTGCACTTCAAGGTGTGTACTTAATGCTGTGCTTCACTATAATATTGTTTAGTTAATTATGTCTCGTTTAAATGTAGTACTGTTTTGTTGAAGTTGTGGAAGTACTTGTTAAATGGGGTGAAGAATTGCTTGTATTTGTTGCTTACATAAACAAGGAAAAGAGTCAGTTTTTCATATGTAGCATTTAAAATGGAACTAATAGGTTTTTGCTAAAAATGTACGATTTGAATGTATCCCGACTCCTGTGTGATCTGCCTTTCTTCATATAACTTACCCTATTTTCCACTTTAGAAATTGAATGTAGCAAAGTATTCGTTAGAATCAAAAGGTTGGTTAATGCCTTAATAATGAAAAAAAAGTTGGGTGATGCCAATACAGAATGCATTTTATTCTTATTCTCTTACCAAAGAGTAGCAAGGTAATATTCTAGATCATTATTTAAAAAAAAAAAAAGAAAAAGAAAAAAAAAAAGGGTAATATTCTAGATATGTTTTTGGGCAAGAAAAATTACATACTGCATCTTGCTACCATTCTTTAGAATGTAATTTTATATTAGGGGGTCGGTTTGCAGAATGTTGCAAAACTATTTTAATATTATGGGAATGTAGTATATTACACTGTTTGGTTCGTTTATTTGTACGCGACATTATGGGAATGTAAGCTTCCCAATACTTGTGGTAATCCCATGGAAATGAGATGATTTATTTAAATGAAAAATTGTTCGTGCCAATAACTTGTAATTACAAAATTATTCTTACATAAAATGATCAAAATATACTCCCAAAATATTCCCAATACCTCTAAAATGACTAAAATATGTCAAAAGTCTCTAAAATAACAAAAATATCTTTAAAATCTCCAAACTGAACAAAATACCCTTAAAAGACCCATTTTACAAAAGTACTAGATTGACTCTCCTTCTATAAAAGACCTGGCCCATAAATCGCTCACGACTTCGACAACACATATCAAGGTTGAATCAAGAAAGAAAAAGAACTCGCAAAAGTTGAAGTTGGGTTTGGGACTTGTTCTCAAATTAGGTTTGAGGAAAATATTATGGATGATAAATGTCAAATATGAGCATGTGTGAAAGCAACTTCAAGAACCAGTTTTATATCTTGTTTTCTCTTTTTCATATTTCAACAACATAATCTTTCTCTCTCAATAAAAGAATATTGGCAAAAGTATTGTTTTCGTCCCTAAATTTTGTATGAAGTTTGTTTTTCGTCTTTGAATTTCGAAAAATTCATTTTTCGTCCTTGAATTTTGAAAAAAAATTCTTTTTTATATATGAATTTCATCATTTTAGAAAAAAGTTCAGGAACGAAATTCATGTGTAAAAACGAACTTTTTCAAAGTTTAGAGACGAAAAACGAATTTTTTAAAAGTTTAAGGACGAAAACCGAATTTCATGCAAAGTTTAGGGACAAAAACAGTAGTTTAACAAAAAATATTTAATAGAAATAAACTCCTTCAATTCTTTCTTTCTAATCTCTTTTGAGGTTAAATTACAAAACTTAGGATCCTTAACCATTAGGTAATTTCTTTACATATAGACATACTATGTTATTTATTTATGCATACTTCACCAATGTCTTATAGGAGGGTCTAATCTTAACAATCAATTTACGATGAAATCTCCACACACCCAAATATTGCCCAAAAGTCCATGGCGAAAGTTGAAGTGAAATTTACTTCTAAGAAATTACAACATACAATCGCCTTATATCAGTGTGGTTCAACACTAGCTTGGTTTCAATACAAGGAAATGAGAAAAAAAACAAGACATACTGAAAAAGAGTTTGGAAGTAATCAGACAAGAACATGATGTGATCTTGATCCTCTCTCGATATTTGATCATTTTTCTTCCATAACAACTTTTTATCTCTCTCCCCCTCCCCACCCCCCCCCCCCCCAAAAAAAAAAAAAGGACTTGTAAAATTATCTCCAAATCATCATTGGAGGAAGAGTCATTAAGAAGCATATTGACAATAGGAATGTGAGTAATCAATGAATGAAGCAGAAAATTTAGTTGAGGTGGATGAAAATAAGAGACGAAAATGGTCTTATTTATGTTGAACAAATATAACTTTTGGAAAATTATGATTGTCGATAAATACGATCATTGGAAACATGACCCTTTGGAAAATATGACGGTGAAAAATATTATAATTTTGAAAAATAAATAAAATAATTCAGAAAGAATATTTAAATAGAATAGAGAAAGAATATAGAATTTGATTCATGTGTAACTAAAAAGTGGACTAGCTAAAACGAAAAAAGTAAGTTGACCTAGAATTTAACTAAAAATTTGGAAAATATAATGTGAATGTTCATGCAGCTATTGTATATCTCAAAAAAAAAAAAAAAAAAAAAAAAAATGCTCATGCAGTCTTAGATTCAAAAAGCATAAAGTTGAAGTGTGTTTGGTTGGTTTAAATTTTGATAGCTTACTTTTAAAGGTGAGGTAAAAAATGAGTTTAAGCAAATAACCTAGCCAAACACTTAAACTCAGATCATCCAACAACTACTATATATTCAGCCTAGTCATGGGTCATACAAAGCCTGTTAGGTTCACTAAAAATGTGGCTTGGCTCTAATCACAATTGATCCAATTCTGGAATATGTTGACTTCCAAGCTCCAATTATAGGGTTTATTTATTTATTTATTTTTGATGGTTGGAATGATGATTTGAATCTTGAATGTCTCATTTAAAGAATATCAGGAAGTACTAACTAGTTGAACTATAAGACTCTTAACAAGGTATGACTAGAGATAAGTCTTTTTTTTTTCTTTCCCTCAACTATAATAATTAATAAGTAAAAATTAATAAATACTTATACAAAAAAGGATAACAACAATAAATTAGACTCTTTTTTTATGTAAGAGTTGTCTCAATACTCGTATAACATATGGCTCCTTGTCATTCTGTAACAATTTTTCGTAAGATCTTTTGGTATGTATAGCATTGCTATGATAATTATGATATGAAACAACTTCAAATTTATCAAAAAGGGAAAAAGTCAGACAAAATTCTCTTTCCACAAAAAAAAAAAAAAAAAAAAAAAAAAGAAGAAGAAGAAGAAGATCAAATATTGATGAAGCTTCTTTTTTTTTTTTGTTGGATAAATATTGATGAAGCTCTTGGAACTTTTCAGGAAAGCAAATCTCATTATTCCAAGTTCTAGAAACTAATTAAATCTGGGATAACTTGATTAGAAGAAGCAGGTACAACTACAAACGGTACTAATGCAGTTGAAGAGGTTGTAGTACTAATGCTTCTATCATCAGAGGAATCATTCCCTTCCCAATTAGAATTCAAATCCTCATCAAAAACCTCCCATTTCTCTGTTATTATTGTCCTCAAAACTCTCTTTGACTCCCTTTCTTGTTCAACATTGACAATGCCACCATTTTCTTTCACCACAATAGCCTTATTGCCCTCCTCCTCTGCCATTTCCTTACCATCCAAGCTCTTCTTCCTGTTCGAAATCCCATCGATTATTCCCTCCAAATCTATAATATCTTCCTCTTGGACAAGCTCAAATCTTGGGATCTCGGATGCATTAAGAACACCAATGTCCCTGCAAAACTCAAAATGTCGACAAAGTTCTTCACTTTGAACTCTTGCCTTATGAAGAACTTTAAGAGCCATTGCCGCTTCAACCTCCCCACCATTCTCGTATATCCTTAACAAAGCCTGCGCAATCCCACTGCAAAATCTGCTATAAACCTCGAAAATCTCCACGATGACACATTCCATGGCTTCAAGAATAAGAGTCACAACCATATTGTCAGCATGTGGTTTGATTTGAAGCAGCATGTCAAGCAAAGATTGAAACTTTTGTAACCTTATCAGCTCCTCCATCAATGGTTCCTCCTCCATTTCTCTAACACGTCCTCTTTTTACCTTCATCTCCGCCGATAAAAAACCAGACTTTTGGTCTAGAAATACAAAGTAGATACGAATAAAAGCATTGTACCCCCATGTTTTGCCACGTTTGGAATGAGCATCAGTGAAATTGGACAAATCAAATGGCAGCCTGCCAATCATTTGTACTGCTGGGATTTTACAATGGAAAACGCCATGCATGAGCATTAATCCCTTTAGGGCCACCACCCAACTCCGAGTCTTTCGCATACGCATCGATAGCATCCATAATAAAGGTGTCAAGTAAATAGGAGAAGTACGTACCCATTGAAACACTCTTTGAGAATTCTTGTAATCAAGATATGATTCGTCATGGCTTGTGGCCTTGATGATCACTGCCTCAAGTTCTGGGTTCCGGTATGCACTCCTCCTCGATAAGCTAGCGATCCATATGCTATTCCTGTCTTTCAGAGCTCCGGTGGCCCTTTTCCACAGCCTCATTTCCCTGTTCTATTTGCTCACCCCAGCAGTTTATGATCCAAAATGTCTTTCCCTTATTTTAGCTTTCTCTTTTGCATGTTTTCTATTTTTTAATGTACATTGTTTTGGTCCCAACATCATGACAGGCTGAAATTGAACGTGCAAACATTACTTTCAAAAAAAGAAAAAAGAAAAAGCAGTATTGCCGGCCAAAATAAGTTATACTTGTTTGTTTTTATTTGGGGTGATTAGCTGTACCATTAATTGGTCTTCGAAAGTTTGTTTTTGTTTGAAAAAATTTGGAGTTGTAGCATGTTAGACTTTGTCAAGGCCGTTATGATGTCATGGTTGACGTTCTTTTGCAGCCTGCAGAGGAAATCAAGGCTAGGTTTGTGGGAGCAAATTATAGGTGGGAAGACTACCGCTACTTTTATTTTCCTTGCTCAGTTTCTACTTTCTACAGAGATTTTATTTTTTATTTCCCAACTTGTGGGGGCACTTGCCAAATGCTCACCCATTTCTAAAATTGAAATTAGTTCCAATTTCTTAATACCTTTAAAGTATCATTCACCAATTAAATTGCACTTTGTTTCGATTTTTGCTACATGAATCCATAAACTAGTGGACGGAGCTTTAATGATTTTAGGTTAGTTCATATCTTAGGCAGTTAAATAATATAACAATTGAAAATTTAAATTGTGATAGTACTAAACCAAAATGAGCAATTTGTAACTTATCCTAATATATATTCCCCAAAACTGGAGGGCTCACATTTTTACAGCAAATCACGAACCACATATTTTCACAATGAAGAAGTTTGTGGAGAGAGAGAGACCAATGTCCACATTTAGAAAACTGAGCTACATGCGTGATGCCTACATAGATGAAAATGAAAAATTTCCAACATGTTGTCGTCACAAAACTTGAAGTTCCTTTTCCCTTTGTTAAAGTGAGAGTCTAGTCCCACATTAACCAAGTATTCTTGAATTGTGCAATTAATAAGCCATGGGCCTAACTCAATCTCAAAAGACGCCTTGAGAGATGAGGATTGCCCATTGTCTTATAAAGACATTATCCACTCCAACTATTTCCAATGTGGGATAATAATATCCAACACCCCCCCCCCCCTCAAACTCAAGCAAGGAGGTGGAAGCTTGAGTTTGGAAATGTAGAGAACCGACATCGGAGAAGAGATACCGGATGATTGTATACCTAATTATAGGTTTTTATATACTACATAATTGGGGGACTAGTTGGAGTGGGTAACCTTACTCTGATACCATGTTAAAGTCCAATGGGCCTAACTCAATCTCAAAAGACGCCTTGAGAGATGAGGATTGCCCATGGCTTATTAATTGCACAACCCAAGAATACTTGGTCAATGTGGGACTAGACTCTCACTTTAATATGCCCCCTCACGTGTGGCGGATCAACCAAACACGTGGACCATAATAGGGGGGGAGATCTGCCCAACACCCAAGGGGTGGTTCTGATACCATGTTAAAGTCCAATGGGCCTAACTCAATCTCAAAAGACGCCTTGAGAGATGAGGATTGCCCATTGTCTTATAAAGACATTATCCACTCCAACTATTTCCAATGTGGGATAATAATATCCAACACCCTTCTTTTTTTTTTTTTTATTCGTTATTCTTATGTCCTAAAAACCAAAAATTTCTCAGATATGGACAACCGAAAGTAAGAAGCACAATAAGCCATCAAATTAAACATAAAAAAACATGGATTATGATCTTCTATTGTTCTTAAATCTTAAGAGTTAAGATAATTCTATAGTAGAATTTTTAATAAAATATTAATTGTTCATTATTAAATGTGTGAATTATTGTAAAAATAAAATGTGTGAATACTGGTAGAATTTGTGATAAAATTAACTTTACTACAAAACTACACACATTTTACAACACTTGACAGACATTTATCAAAACACACATAACATTTTATCAAAACACACAGAAATATTACAAATTTTGACACATTTAGCAGGACAGTCCCGCAGTAGGACCTAAGAATTTCCCCCAAAAGTTCGCTTTTTAAGTTCAACCTAAAAAAAAAAAAAACTCGCTTTATTTGTTTTTACCATACTTTCAGCAAATAAACAATGGATAAAATTTAGGTGCAATTCTTTAGATTAGGTACATTAGGTTTTCCAATTGAATTCAAATATATGGTTGCATTAACTAATGAAACACAAACAATATTATCTTTTTCGAAAATATTAAAATTTAATGTATTTAAATTCAACTAGGAACCTAATGTACTTGACCTAAGGAACTGTATCTAAGTTTTACTTATAAACAATTAGTAAAGAGCATCTAAATGCACTCACAGTTAATCCAAAATATGATGATGTAGTGCAGATAAATTAATGGCCTACATCCTGCATTTTTTTTATTGATCTTCTATTAATGAATTGACTACAATTCTTGATAGGTTGAATTTCATGAAAGTTTTGGATGTATGGAAGAAATTCACTTACTTTAATTTTTTGATAAATGACACTGACACTCCCAAGATATAACGAAATTAGATTTGTTATATTTTTTTTTTTCAGTAAATGACACTGTGTCCCCAAATTAGTGAAATAATTCACACTCCTCCCCTTTCCCCATCCTATATATTGACTAACGGTGTCAAACTAAGCACAAAATATTCCTTTAACTCTGATTAGTAAATTAGGTAGAAGAAAAAAAGAAGAAGGCAAACAACAAAATTAAGGACCAATGGTAAAATGACACGCGGCCCAATCGTGTACGCATACCCGTGGCACTACCTGATCTCACTCCCCCCCATGGCCATGGTCATTCTACCTTTATTCTCTCATCACTTTTTGCCCTTGCCACTACCGACAGTGGCTCCTAGGTCAACCTTTCTTTATCTTGAAGACCTAATTACGAAGGTTTGATTTCTCAACAATTTGGCTTCGGCGACTCTGGATTTTGATGCGTTTGCTAAGGCTCCTAAGCTTCAAACACCAGAGTGTAAAAGATCTTGCGAAGGTTTGAATTCTCAACAATTTGGCTTCGGCGGTTTTGGATTTTGATGTGTTTGCCGAAAATAGTGGTTCATGGCAGTTCGTGATGGGGACTTTGTTTGGTGAGGACGAGAGGTGTCTGGTTGTCGGGCTCAATTTGGGGTTAATGGCGAGTTATAGTGTGTGGGCAGATGCATGTTGGCATGTGGTATATTCCAAGTTTGTTGTAAAACATAGTTCACGACTGGACCACGTGTCATTTTTTTAACCCCCTAACTAGCTAAACTTAGGAATAATTTAGGTTTTAATGTTTTATTGTTCTACACTTCCCTATTTTAATTTTATTACATTTTACTTCTTAATTACTTGTTTTTTCGGTTGAAAAAGTTTTATTGTTATTTGTTTTTTGGCTGAAAATGTTCTGATGTTATTTGTTTTTTTGGTTTGTTATTTTTGTTTTATCACTATATGGCTCCTCGAAAATATCACAGGAAAGATTAAGTGGATTAGCGATTTTATCAATTGAAAAGAAAATGTTAAAGAAATTTAATTATAAAAGTTTGATCAATAATTTTGAATCTAAAAAAGCAAGAAAAATTAAAATATAATTAAAAAAATCATAGATATTAATTTAATTTAGTATTGAAAAAAAAAAAAAAACAATTTAAAATTTGGCTTAAGGTCCCCAAAAAGTTTGGGCCAACCCTGAGTATGGTATAACAAGTCTAACTTCACTATATTTCGAAAGTATTAGTATAATATACTCTTAATTTTTTTATTCATTTCCAATTCCATCCCAATATAAGAAACATTTATTGGTTGTATATATTTCAAGATAATTTTTCCCAATATATATATATGGCTCCAGAGTCCAGTACGTTACTTGCACAGAATTAATTATGATTTCTTAGCTTTAAAGAACTTGGAATCAATATTGAAGCAAAAAAATTGTAGGATCCTTTAAATAAAATAGAGAATATTCAATATTCATAACAAGAGAAATGAGAGAGACATTAAATAGATAATGTTTGGATACAGTGAATTTTTCCACAATTGGATTTCTGAGTGGGAAAATGTTTACGTTTCCAAGAGTTTATGTGAGCTATTTAAAGACCCATGATATATAATTCCTATAGTTTATTTAATTAGTTAATAATACATAGGACATTATTGCTCTCTTATCACCTCATTGCCCCCACGCACAAGTCACAACTCCATATCTCTAAAAAGGATATGATCAACTGTATATTTTACCATGTCAAATCTCACAAATCCAATCATGCATGGTCAAAGATACAGTCCCAAATATCCCTAAATAATTTAATAATTTTATTGGTTTTAAATAAAATAATTTTCCTTAATCATTGCACATTGAGGGTATTTGGCCACTAAATTCAAACACCTCTCTCTCTCTCTCTCTCTCTCTCTCTCTCTCTCTCTCTCTCTCTCTCTCTCTCTCTCTCTTAGTTCTTTAATTATCATAATTAACATCAATATGTTATTTTTTGTTCTTGGACTTTTTATTCAAATGTTCAAATTTATTTTTTATTCCAACTGCTCGTGGGTTCTAGCAAGTTTGGGGGGACCATGAAAGGTTTCTATGAATGAGATGGAGATTATACCTGTAGGGCTCCTTTCTTTGTTGCTATCTCAAATTTGGTTAATTTTGATTATGCCATTCACAGGCTAATCAGCTATATTAAGAAGTAGGGTTAATTACAGTAAACCCACTTGTGGTTTGACCGATTTTAACATTGTCTACCTGTGATTTAAAAAGTGTCACTTTACCCACTTGGGGTTTAAAACGTTAACAACCATTACCCACCTTGCCCAATTCCGTCAGAAAAAACCGGTCGAACTATAAAAGCAACCTTTTCCCAATTGATTTTTAGGGTTCTAACTCAAAAATGTTGTTGTGATTCGATTCTCTTCAACCCAATCTCGGATTTCTGGGCAGCATTGGGATTTTTTTATGGTTATAAGCTTTGGATCTGTTGCAGAAACCGTTGGGGATCATCTTTTTTTCAAGATTAAGGTATGTTTTTGACCTAGGGTTATATATTTTTCGAAATCTGGAGTGTGAAGTGAGGATTGATTTGTAGTATGTTACAGTAGATAAATGTCTTCGTCTTCGTCAACTAGTTACTACGCGAATGGGTATTTGTGTCATTGTGGGGCAAGATTTGTAGTGAGGACAGCTTGGACAATTGGAAATTTTGGGAGGAGGTTTCGTGGGTGTAGCAAATATAAGGTAGGTAATGTTCATTTAATTTCCATTTACCACAATTTCCATTTAATTTTCATAAATCTATGATGACCACAATTTAATTTTTTTGGTAAACATAAACTTTATTCCCAAATTTTAATTTCTCAGGTGCAAAAACATTGTGGGTATTTTGAGTGGATTGATCCACCAACTTGTGTGCGTGGGACTGAAATTGCTGCAAAGATAATTGAAAAATCCAGCAAGCTTGAGAAATCTGTGTTAATTGCTCATGAGATGGAAGTGGTGGCTCGTGGAATGGAAGCAAAAGCTAGGGAGAAAGAGATGATGGCTCGAAAGAAAGAGAAAATGTATATGCATGCTTTAGTTGTGTCATGGTGCTTAATTGTTGGGCTGCTTGTGTCTTTTTGGTACATTGGTCAAGTTGGTAAGATGAAAAAAACATTGAGCCTGCCATGATTACCCACTGTGTAGTTGTTGTGCTGTTGTAGTGTTTGTCTTAGGAGTAGTGTGTTGTGGTGTTAGTTGATTGATACCCAATGTGTTGTGGGTGGAAAAGTGTTGTAATTAATGACCAAGATGTTGTGGGAAAGTTTTGTAATTTTGATGGCCAAAAGACAATGAATTTTTGTACCTAATACTTTAATGAACTATATGTTATTTTCAAGTTATGTGTACTGCTTTAACTTCATTGCCAAAATGTGTTTTGACTTATGAGTATGTTACAACTTCAAATATAGAATTTGTAGAACAAGACAAAAAATTAGTGGCCAAGTATTGAATAAGCATCTTTATCACATGGCAAACATTTTTCCATAAAAGAAGACAAACATTTGTCCATAGACAAAAAAAAAATTGTAAATTTTGATGCATGACAAACATTGATCCATGCATAAAAACGAGTATCACTTGCATACATAGCAAATATTTGTCCATACATAGCTGCATGTTTGTCACATGCATAAAAAAGTTGTCACTTGCATACATTATAATGTTGTATTCCTTACCCACATGCATAGGCAATAGGCAATTTAACTAACCTATCTATTCCAAAAAAGAGGGTATTGTCTACCACTTTCCAACAAAAGAAAAAAGTTGTTCCTTTTTTTACAAAACAAAAAGGTTGACTGGCTATTCCACCATATTAACAAAAAACTATCATCATTGTTTCTTAAAAACTGCATTGTTTCTTAAAAACTGTCATTTGCCTTTCCCACCAATAACTGGAAGCTTTGGTGGCCTTGAACTACCATTTCCTCTTGTTCTTTTCTCACCAAGATTCTTTACAGCTGCACCATTAGTCCAACTCCTGCTTGCACCACTAGCTTGACCACTGATTGAACCCCTACCTGCACCACTAGCTTAACCACTGGTTGAACCATGCCTGCACCACTGGTTGAACCCATGCCTGCACCACTGTTTGAACCCCTACCTGCACCCCTGCCTCTGCTTGCACCACTGCCTACACCACAGGTTGCATTCCTGCCCCTGTCTGCACCACTGGTTGCACCTCTGCCCCTACGTACACCACTGCCTGCACCACTGGTTGCACCCCTGCCCCTACCTACACCACTGCCTGCACCCTTACCCTTGCCTGCACCACTTTCTGCACCTCTGCCCCTACCTGCACCACTTCCTGCACCTCTGGCTATTGAATCCCTCACACTTACAGGCTGCAAAAAGATAGAATTAGAATTTCTTACTCTACTCACATCACATGTTAGCAAACATCACATCTTAGCAATTATGGAAAGTTTAGAAAATACTTGGGATGATGAGGCCCTTGAATGCCATGTCTCTCTAGGTGCATGACTAGTTGGTTGGGTGGAAGAGAACCATTGTGCAGATCTACTTCTTGTTACTGGTTGTGATGGTTGGGACTGTGATGATGGGGGCTATGATGATGATGGGGGCTGTGATGATGCGGGTTGTGATGATGGGGGCTGTGATGATGTATTTCCTTGATTAGTTGCTGAATAACTTCCTCCTTGTGCCTACAACCAATGCCAAATGCAAAAAACAAAGAAAGAAAAAAAAATATATTTAAGTGCATGTAAAACTTTTGAAATATATAAAAATAGATATTTAAGTGCATGTAAAGCTGAAATCTTACAGTTTTTTGTTGCTTTAATCTTTGTCTTCTCTACCAAGTTGTCTCACTAGTAATGCTAGCATTACATGATCTTAAACTATGACCAACTTTGTTGTACTTTCCACACTTAATCTCTCTATTCATTCTAGAAACCTTGTGAGGGTTCCTTGGCTCATCTGGGTCTCTTCTCCTCAACTTTTTAGGCCTCCCTAGGGGTCTAAGAACATGTGGTGGCTGTGGAGGCAGATGTCCACTCTTAATCCACTCATCTTGGCCAGGCATTGGATGAATAATTTCACTATAAACATTAAGATATGCTTCCTTTAGATAGTAATCATGTAGGTAGTCCTCAGGATGCTTAAGGTTCTTATAAATAGCTGCAACCCCATGTTTGCATGGGATACCTGTGAGGTCCCATATACTACAAGTACATTCTTTCTTGGTGAGATCAACCACATGTCTCTCATAATAATTATCCACCTCATATTTAAACTTATCAGAAGGTATAGCAGAAAAAGACATAGATTCCATTTTCAACTTCTCAAGTTTGTCTTGTACATTAGAACACACTGATCCACCATATTTCTCCACCCCAATCCTCTTCATATGCAGTCTAGTCATCAGCCTAACCCTAATCCACTCCAACATGGACAATATTGGCTTGTCTCTAGCAGATAAGATCATGTCATTGAATGACTTACTTATATTATTAACTAGACAATCAGACAAAGCCCTTTTGGTAAAGTATGCTTTACACCATTGTTTGGCTAGAATCTTGCTAAGCCATTTCCAAGCCTTCTCATCCAAACCTTTCAAATACTCCATTCTTCTCTCAAACTCTCTCTCAATTGAAGCAGCTGCACAACTCCACAATGCATCTTTTAATTCCAACCCTTTAAACAGTAATTTGAAATTACTGTAAATATGCTTCAAGCAATACCTATGTTCAACTTTTGGAAATAGCTTCTTAAATGCAGATACAAGTCCCTAAGTACAAACAATGCATTGAAATCAATAACCAGTACAAATGAAAACAAATGACAATTACATTCTTGCTCCATTACAGCTACTGCAACAGAAAATATGTTTTAATTTTCATCTCTTGCAGTGGCTGCTAATAGCTGTCCACCAAATCTGCCCTTCAAGTGGCAACCATCTAAACCTATTATTGGTCTACAACCAGCCAAAAACCCAACTTTCTGAGCATGGTATCTCACATACATCCTTAGAAATTTAGGTTGTCACCATTTTCTGAACAATCACATTTTATATACACCTTACTTCCCACATTAGTCTTTCTAATCATTGCTGCATAGTCCCACAAAGCAGCATATTGCAACTTCTCATCCCCTTCTAGCATTTCTCTTGCTTTCCTTTTGGCCCTATAAACTTGATTCCTACTTAATTCCACTGAAATATCTTGCCTAACATGATGTTGCACCCCTGCCACCTCCCACTTAGGGTTCTTGCCAAAATCTTGCAGATACTTCCTTGCAACATATGAAGAATTGACTTGACTGTGTTGAAATGATTTACCACATGTGCAAACAGATTGAAATGTTTTTATCTGGAAAGTTAGTTCTCCAGGAACAACTGATGCATATAATCTCCACCCACAGTCATTCTTGCAATGAAAAAATATCTTGGTTTTCTCATTCCGTTTAAACTTGATATCAACAGCCTTATTAACTACATATTCCCTCAATGCCTCTCTAAAAACCCTTGAATTAGGAAACTTCATACCAAGACCTAAATTTGGCTTTCTCATGTCAGTTTGCTGATTAAATTCTGGAGCTCTATCCCTGGGATCCTCATCATTAGAAATTGCATCAGTGTGGATTTCATAATCCTCAATGCCTGGCTCAGTCCAATCAGGTGCTTGCACATCAGGTTGGTTAGGTCTAGTAGTAGAGGATGCATATTGTCTTACTCTAATCTTATCTATTCCCATTGCTGGTTATGCATTATTCCCAACCCCAGGCTGTGCATTATTCCCCTCATTGCTCTCAACCTCAGGCTGCATTGATGATTGAGCATCACTTGCATTATTCCCCCCATTGCTACCAACCTCAGCTTGCATTGATGGCTAAGCATCACTTGCATTATTCCTCCCATTGCCCCCAACCTCAGGCTGCATTGATAATTAAGCATCACTTGCAGTATCCCCCTTCATTGCCCACAACCTCATTATTATCCTCATCCTCATTTCCCCCAAAAATATCATCAGCAAAGTCTGCCCTTTCAAGGCCATCATTCATCCAATCATAGCTCACTAACTCATTCAACTCATCACCTTCAAATACATTACCTTCATCACCTTCATTCAACTCATCACCTTCAAGTTCATCACCTGTGCTGAAATAATCACCTTCAAGTTCATCACCTTCATCAACTACACCACCAAAATCACTTTGACCTACAACACCATCAAGACCTACAACTTGCAGTGGCTCCACACCACCTTCTACATACAATGTGATTCTATCAATTGGCCATACAACATGTAGCTCACACATATATAAGACTTCATCATCTCTAGTAATTAATCTTAAACCCTGCTCTAAATTACCCCCAGGGATTAAGTAATAAACCAAACTAGTACTAGGTGACCCACATTCAGCAACCATATCTTGAATTTCAAAATAGCTCAAACGATCAGGATCAACTTTGCAGTATGTGGACACTTTACCACCTAAATAAACTAGTTTTGGGTTTCTCTCAAATTGACCACCACTATGGATCTCAATTTCAAATAACAATGCATATTAAAAAAACCCAAATTAAACAAATCCACATAGAATAATACATAATAAAACAACAAAACAAAGAAGCAGTGAGCAGATAACATTTGTGTATGCCATGTTGGGGGCCAATAGACAATTAAAATCATGAAAATTGAAGCTAGGGACCACTTTCAATCAGTTCCAACACAGTAAATACAAGATTCCTAAATATGGGGTTAGGGGTACAACACGTGGGTAAAACTCACAAACAACACATGCAAACAAACATCTAAAAGCTTCTTTAACAGGGCTTAAAAGGTTCTTAGGGACCACTGTTACCACATAAGTGTAGGAGTTACAAAACGGAATGAGAGCAAATGGGAAAACCTTAGGTCACAGACAAAAAACAAAAATTCCCCAAAATTTTTTTTGTTACAGTCATAGATAAAACCCTAGGTCACATATTTAAGAATCAAATCCTAATAGATAAACGTGTTACAAACTTTTACTTTTGGAAAATTATAAAACTCTATGTCACATACCTTGATCCAGATTTCGGATTTCAATCCCCAAGTTTCTCACCAACTGAAATCCCAAGATCTTCCAGTTACGAATCGTGAATGGGTTAAAGAAATTTGGTATTATGATTTTTAGGGTAGACGAATCGATTTTTAGGGAAGAGAATTGAATTTTAGCAAGTTTTTTGAGCTAGAACATGTTTTTTATCGATTGGGAAAAGGTTACTTTTTATAGTTGACCTGTTTTTCTGAAGGAATTGGGCGAGGTGGGTAACGGCTGCTAACGTTTTAAACCAAAGTGAGTAAAGTGACACTTTTTAAACCACAGGTTGACAATATTAAAATCGACCAAACCATAGGTGGATTTACTATAATTAACCCTAAGACGTAAGAGATGTTGTTATTCACCAATTACTACATGCTTTTGGTATGAGTCTCATCAGATGCCGTTTCTATACTCTATGACGCCTCCGCTTGTTTAAAGTTTAAACTATGTTAAAGTTAAAAGAAGTTGCCAATCCTATCTTGGTATATCGTTTGAGGTAATTATAGGGCATAGGACATTCAAGATTTGTACAAACACTTTATTTCAACTCATTTCTTATCACTTGTAGGTTTATTTGAAAAAATCATTTGTGGTATAATTCCAGCTTCATTTTAGAGCTATCTCCTCCATTGTCTCGCTTTATGCCCTCTTTTTGGGTAAATTAAGGACATTCTAAACATACAAATTTGGCAATTGCATCTTTTTTTGATGATTTTAGGGCTACTCTTGAAGGATTAGTTTGATGAAAATCTAATTGAAAACAAGAAAGGATGTCATGGGTTCAATGCCATGTAAGTGCGAACTATATATAATTAACTCACTATAAATCTTTTCCTTCGCTTTCCTGTTGCTTTGTTCTTGTTGATTTTGTTTATCAGGGTGTTGCAGATTGGGTTACAATATCTTGAATTCTTAGTTTGATGTATTGGTTGTTGCTGCTGGCATTGCAGTTTTTCTTCTTGTAGAGAATAGTGAGGTATGTTGAAGTTAACTCTGGAGGAGCTCATGCATGGAGTTCTGGTAATCACCACCATCGTCATTAGAGCAATAAGAAATTGAAGGATGATAATAATTCTACTGACATTATGTCAGCACAATCTTTGGATGGACGAAAATCGAACTCATGCCCAACTGGGTGGGAAATGAGAAGTGTATCACTGCCTCACTGGACCAAATTAATACCGAATGGACTATGTCATATTAATAATCAATGAGAAGTTCAAAACCAACTTTGTCCTGCAACGACCAAGAGTTAGGGGTTTGGCTGATTTTATAAATAAGGTCTGATTTGGATGGAATTATAGGAAACATCATTGAAAAATCAAGTGAAACAAGCAATAGAACCCCTAAATCCTTCAAATATCAAGACATTACAAAGATCTTACCACTATCAAAGAATGTGTAACAAAGCAAACATCAAGGACAAAAGAGACATTTAGCAAAAAAAAAAGGACAAAAGAGACATGATAAAAAGAAACAGAATCACCATATGGAAAAATGAATATATTTCCACAATTCCATTACTTTCAAATCCAACAAAGAAGAGCAAAACAAAATTGAAAATTTAAAAAATTTAAAAATAAACCTTACATTGACTTTTAATCTAGTTGAACTCAAACTAATTCAGATATATATGGAACACTGAATATCCCGACTGCCCACAGTCCCTTATTCTCCAAGCTATACAGAATATTCTCTCATGAATCTGAATTGTGGAAATATGTTCATTTTGACATCGTAATCCTTTTTTCTTTTTTTATCATCTCTTTTGTCCTTGATATTTTAATTTCTTTGTACGAGTCAGAGCATATATTGAGTTTTCCATAGCCGGTTTTGAGTTCAAGTGTTCAACTAGTTTCAAAGTCGCCACCTTCACTTAACTTCCAAACCATGTGCACCAATTTCTCGTTTATTCTTTTTACCTCGCTCATTCATATAACTAATAAATAATTTCTGATCAATTATTCTTTTTAAAAAATAACTTCTTGGATGTATTAATATAATTTATTTTTAAATAATTTAAAGGAAAGAAAAAATAGAGCACACATCTTGTGTGCCACGGCTTCTATCTTATATTTTTTATTTTTTATTTTTGCTGACCTCAGTCTGCCCTCTCTTGACAACTCCAACCACACAATTCATGCCAAGTTTTCCTTCAACCAATGCAACCCATCATAAAAATAAATAAATAAATCAGACAATTTTCTGAGTCCTCTTTCAACCACCTTATCCGTATGATCCTCCTCCAACCCCATCCTAAAATACCACACAATTCTTGACTAGTCCTCTTTCAACCACCTTATAGTTATGATTCCCTTCAACCATCAATGGTAGAGAGAGAGGTTTTAAAATAGAGCCTTAAGAGGTAACCGTAACCTGTGCATTGCACAAAGAAAAATCATGTGTATATAACTGAGAGAAACAAATGTAATTAATATCATTGAAATTGAGCAATAAAGTAGGTAAAAAAAAATGTTTTAAAATGCTTTTCACATGTGTTACACGTGTGCTCAAATACTTTTTCTAATAAAAAATAATAATATTTTTAAGTTATAATAATCCGGCTAAAATATTGTTTTCGTCTTTAAATTTTATATGAAGTTCAGTTTTTGTCCTTAAACTTAAAAAAGTTCGTTTTTCATCTCTGAATTTTGAAAAAATTTAGTTTTCATCCTGAACATGAATTTAGACAACTGATTTGCACTTTAGATTGCCAAAATTCATGTTTGAAGCGTCAAACTTCATGTTTGTAGTGTCATTCTGCATTTTAGAGTGCAGATCATCACTTTTTTTTCTTTTTTATAATGCAGATCAACACTTTAAATTCATGTTCAACAACAAAAAACAAATTTTTTCAAAGTTTATAGACAAAAAGCAAACTTTTTAAAGTTTAAGGACATCATGTAAAGTTTAGGAATAAAAACAATATTTTACCCTAATAATCTTGAGAGTTATAGTTTAAGCGTAAAACATCTAACCTAATTTTATGGTTTGAATTTTTATGACAATTTTGCCCTTGTGAGGTTTTCTCGAGATTGCAAAATGAGGTGTCTACACGGGTGTGTGTGAGTGAGATTAGATGCGCCCTAGGGAATAGACAGTGAGCTTTGGGACAGTGGAACATTTTGATGAGAAAGCATTGAGGGATATTGGCTGTCTTTAGGATGAGGTATTGCAGGTAGAGACTACAACATACATTTAGGTCTCTTTACAATCGATTACATTGAAATGGACAAACGGCTACTAAAAGTGTCTAAAGGCAGGCCTCAATCTATCTCTTGCTTTCCGCTCTGATCTCGTTGCTTTTGTTGCCTCTCTCTATATCTTTTTACTACAACGACGGTATCCTGGAAAAGCAAAACATACAGCTCATGTATGTCCTGTTCTCCTACATTTCCATCATCTGCAAAACCAAGAAAAGCAGAAAGTGGGAGATTGTAAGATTTTCAACCAAATTGCTACTGTTTTTAAAGCAACAAAGTGAAAGGGAAACAAAAAAAAAGTAAAGCTCTCTCATTCCCAGAGGTGAGAGAAAGGAAAGATAGATAGGGACCCAATAAAGAAAGGAAAAGTTTAAGAATAAAGTACTTAACAAAATCACAAAAAGAAGAACATGGTGGGAATCTTTAGTGCAGTTGATCCCACAGCGCCACCTCTCCCCCCCTCAATTCTACTCCTTTTCATGCTCTCTTTATCTTTTCAGTTTTCCTCTCTCTTTCTTTCTCTCTCTCAAAACACACATACGGACAAAGTTGGATTTGTTCTGTTTCTGATAATGAACGTTTCTATGGGATTTTCTTGTGGAGAGGATTATGTAAGTCTCTCTCTCTCTATCGTTTTCACCTCTAGCTAAGGTATTAGACAGTAAAGTTTAATTTTACATCAGCTATTTTGACATTAGTTCCATATACTAACTTACATCATTTTTCTTTTTTTGGTTTTTAGGATACAAAAGAAAGCGAAGTTCCATTGATAGATGAAAGTAGAGAGGCAAGATACGGGGTTGGTATGGACTGGCACCATCTTGAGGTTGAAGTCGTCGACATGGAATTCTGGCCAGTAGAACACCCAATGGAGCCACCGGATGAAGATCGTCCTGTGAAATGTCCAATGCCTGATTCTTCTGTTATCAATGTAAGAATGGTTTAAACAAAATCTTTATAGTTTCAATCTATTCCATGCATGTTTCGTCCTTCATTCGTTGGTTGTATTGATGTTATCATAGAGTATGTACCTTTTTGGTTCATTTGTCATGATAATTTTGTTTTGATTATTGAAGTTGTTGTTTAAATACTCACATTTTAATGAATGGGTAATGATTGTTTGATACCAATTTATTTCACACCAACTAACTTTGGATATATATCCACACATTGTGGATATTTGTGAATGTATGTCCACAATTAGATGGTGTAAGGTGTAAGGTGTGAAACAATATTTACAATTAATGAATATTAATCGGAACTAGGTCGGCTTCTCAAAGTCTTGGTAGCCTCCTTAAACTTGAGTTAAACTCCTCCATAAGGGATTAAGGCTTTTAAGAGCTACTTCAGTTAGGTACATAATAGGATTATTGTCATTTGATAGGATGAGAAAACAGTGATGCATAGCATTCTGTTCCCTTCTCTATTATAAAGTTAGATTTGTAATAATATTTAATTTGAATCATAAAATCATCAATTTAATATTTAGTTATCTTTATTTTTCAATTAATATGATACTCCCCCTGTTAGTAAATTATGGTCCCCTTTCCTCTGATAAAAGCGCACATTTTAAGAAAGTTGGGATTAATTCTTTTTGCACTCTATACCTACAGCTACAGGATATCTGTTTCTTTCTTTAACGCTACCATTTGCTCATATATGACTTGTGTTATTTTGGTAGTAATAAATGTAATGATATAAATGGCAGTGTGAGAAAAGAATTTCATATGAACAGGAAGGAGGAATGAATGAGAAAAGATTGTCTGAAAGTAGCATGAGAAGGAGAGCAGAAGTAGCAGTGCAGCCAGCAGGTGTAAACAGACAAAGAGTGGCTGCTGTTGTAGATGCAGATCCTCCTGTTCGAGCAGTGCGTAAAAGGCACCACACTCTTACCCGTGGAGACCATATTATGACCCCTCTCACGAGAATGCCTCCTCTGCCTCCTCTCCCAAACCAGAACATTACCATCTTTCAAATGCTCCAGCAGTTTGACAACTTTGAGTCTTCATGAATGATTTGGTCCCAAATATAAGCTCTTCTTAGCCCATTAGGACGCGATGAGAAATTCATCTTGTTTAGCAAATGGTGTAGCTGCTTCAGAACAAGAAAAATCCTAGATTTAGCAAGGACTTTGTAACCCTACAGCTATTTTGTTATCATATTTTGTATATTATCATCAAATCTGTTGCAGCTTATATTACTTATATTATGGCAAAGATTTTATGCGAAATTGTCCATATATGAATATCAATCAGGACATCTCCGATTATCGATCCTAAGTCTTAGTCAGATAATTTCACCTATTGGATGCTCAATCTTCATTGGATTAATTTCTGTGCTGAGTGAGACCTAAAGGACCATAATTAAGTTGGAACTTCTTTTTCAGGTGTAGCACCATTTTGTTTTATGAGGAATATATATAATTATTTATTACCCAGATGGAATGTAAATTTAGATTTAATTGAAATGACATTTTTCCTTAAGAGCAAAATTTATGACCATTATCAATACCAATTTTCTTCATTTATTTTTGAAATAGAAATGAATCATTTCACAGTTGTTCATGAATTTAAAAGCATACATGGTGTCATCTCATTTAAAATATGTTATAATTTCTTATTGGGTGTAATAAAATTCAAAATAATGTGACATCGTAACTCTATAACTGTAGCACTCAATAACTCTCCATAGAGAAAACCTCAAATATTCTTCCCTTATTTATGTCCATGATACTTCTCTGCATTAAACCAAACGTCACAAATTCTCCTTGATTTATGCACTAACTCAAATGTCACAAATTCTTATTGATTTGTCCGCTTTCCATAAACCTCAAATTATACCCAAAAGCCAAAATTGTGTTGTCTCATTTCCTTGCGCTACCTCTCAAGTGAAAATCTATTTTTCTTTTTCTTTTTTCTCTCTTAGTTTCGCACTCCATGCTATATTTTTTCTCCTCTCCCTATGGTGGAGGAACCCTGAGCAAAAGTCTCCTTGCAGCTGCACTCTTCACGTGATACTCTTTCTTCTCCCCTCCCTTTAGGGAATGACTCTTGGGTCAAAATCGTCAAATACTTTGCAATAGTGTTTATTTCTAAGACTTCAATTTATATTCTTTGGTGAACAAGGAATACATTGCTTCATTGACAAGAAATAGACTTTCCGTACACACCAATGAATAGTCTTTCCTTCAACACCAAGAATTCGCCTTTTCTTACAAACCAAGGAAACTCAAAAGTAACCAAAATAGTTTTCCTTCTTCATCGAAACCCAAGTAGTTAATCAATTCGTAATATAAATTTGAGACACTTTTTCACAATTCAAAACTACAAAGCCAACAATCCTAAACCACCTTTTAGCTACAGTGCAAAACCGCCATACTGAGCACAACCCAAGGTTGCCATGTGAGTCCTAAC
Organism: Fagus sylvatica; assembly: GCA_907173295.1. Classification (NCBI taxonomy): domain Eukaryota; kingdom Viridiplantae; phylum Streptophyta; class Magnoliopsida; order Fagales; family Fagaceae; genus Fagus; species Fagus sylvatica. Next base: position 7,851,344 of record OU015771.1, on the reverse strand, counting down.
TAAGATCAGGCTACCATCGAACCTCGCCACTTGAAAAAGCTAATTGGGGATGACAATTTCACCTCGACCCACCATGATTTGCCATGCCCCATGCGGGTTTTTCTGCCCTAAAGTGGTGGTGAGACGATGACAGATTTTGGTCACCCCACTCCAACCTGTCTCAAGTATATTTACTAAAATGCCATCATATTTTTTGAACTTACAAAATTACCATTATAACCATTAGGAACTTTGTTTTTTTTTTTTTACTTTATTTTAATAGAATGTCGAATACATTGAGACCTTGTATTATTGTTTTGTTAAACAATTTGGAAAGAAATTGGTATTTTGTATTAGCATTTAATGAGATTTGTATTATTGTCTTGTTAAATAATTCGATGTGAAATTTTTTATTAATGTTAAAGATGGATTTATGTTATTTTGAGTATTATGACTTTGGTAAAGATTTTGTTTTTGTTATTAAATATCGTGTGAGACGAGTCAGGACGGGTTGGGGTCTGATAGGGTGGGAACGGGGCTGGACGTATATGTGGACAGGATAATGCACTGCAAAATGTGGTCAAGGCACCCATTATCTAGCCCCACTCCATCCCATTGCCTTAAAGCCAACCCCAAGCTTGAACACTAACGCCACCGTCGTGGCTAAACTCAAACCCAAGATTTGCACTGTGCAAGCATGAAAGAGAAAGGAATAGGGACAGGGAGAGAGAGAGAGAGAGAGAGAGATACTGTATAACATATTAGAGAAAATAGATTTGCCTCAGCTACGGTGGCTCTCCTCTCTAGGCTTGAGGTTACCGTCGCCAATTTAAAAAGATCGCTAAGTAACAAGCATGTTGGGTTGTTTTAAGGGTAACTCCAACATTTGGAGGGGAAAAAAAACATTTTATCTGCTATGTCGGAGATGCCTTGATGGTCAAAGAACAACATACGCTTTTTTCCCTCAAGTGATCATGAAGCTTAGCCACGATTGTTGAATTCCAAACCTGTAAGTTTGAAATTAGTGGGTCCAGTCCCCAAAATTTATTGATGATAAACTCACGCCGCGATTTAGCACATCATGAGCCAGAAAAGACGTGAAGTCCTTGGTCAATTTAAACATGACATTTGACAGTATCAGAGAAAAAGCATCCCCTTAGAATAAAGGCTGGCAAAGAAAGTCTATAGAAATGAAAATTATATTTTAAACCCTATAATTTAAGAATTTAATAAATTAAGTCATATAGTTTCAAAAGTAACAAATTAAACCTTAAAGTTTTAAAAATAACAAATTAAACCTTATAGTTTTAAGAGTAACAAATTAAATTATAAAATTTTAAAAAATAACAAATTAAACCCTTGTTTTACTTACATGAGTTAAAATTTAAGTTGTTACTTTTTTAAACTTCAAAATTTAATGTTACCTTTAAAACCTTGAAGTTTAATTTATTATTTTTTAAAATTTTAGGATTTAATTTGAACTTTGAAAACCATAGGATTTAATTTGTTAACACCCCCTAAACTATTGGCTTTAAAAATGTAATTTACCTTTTATGTAATTATTTGTTGAGCGACACTTCACACAACTAATTCCAAAGGTATAAGTAGACGATCACGTACGAGTCTAACATTTCTTCTTACTCTAATACCTCAGTAGCAAAAGGAAACCTACAAACAAGTGACCTCCAAGTTCTGTTCAAGTACCTCCCTATCAGAGACTATGGAAACACTATAATTTACCACAAAATCACTGCTTTTTCTTTATCAATCTACTTCATTTCGGGGCATATCATAACATATTTTCTTTTCAAAACTTACAATCTCTAACCATCACAATGGCGTTGTATCAGGTCAGGAAAGCTGGGAAGGAGACCTGAGACTCAAATGTAACTGTCTTCAAGATCTCTCGTCCGTACTTCAAAGCAGCTAAAAGAATTGGGAAAGGTAAGTCATGCGAGTCATAAACTCATACTACCTTCTGTAAGTTAAAAACTGATCCACTGCCTCTGATGGAAGGCTATCCAACTCAGGATAAAAATAAAATAAAATAAAGGTCCCTCTATATAGGCAAGGTTTGTCCACTTGTAATTTTTCCTTTTTCCCTTTCCCCTTTACAAGTAATCAAATCACCACAGATAAAGGATGTTGAACATTTATATAAATTAAATATATATATATATATGTTACACTAAAAACTTGTACATAGGGGTTACGAATAGTACACATTTTTTCATTCTTTTAACACGGCCCTTCTCAAAAAAAAAAACACAATTTCATTCTACAAGGGAAATACAAAGTGCAACAGCCATGCCCAGTATCAGAGAGGTTAAATGGATTGCTGTACTTTTCAGAGTAGTGTTGCCGTTGTTATTCATTTCTGCAAGCACTCCAGCAACTGCAATGTATATAAATCCACCGGCTGTGAATCCCTGCAAAAATGGCATTACTTGATATCATAACTGCTAAAATTAACCTTCAATGAACACATTCCTTCCCAATGATTCTCACCTCAATGAAAGATGATTGCCCTGGATCTTGTCCCATGAGCAAAGCCTATAGCAAAAGCAGTAATTAGATTTCTCTTTCAAATTGATTGAGAAACTAATAGAAGGATTTTCCCAGCCCTAGAAAGGCAAACTCACCAGTGCAGTTCCTGCTAGTGCCACCAGTGCTGATAGGAAGTTGAAAAAGAGAGCTTTGGATACACTGAAACCAGACCTCACTAGAATACCAAAATCACCAACCTGCATAGTGTGGAGGAACAAAGAAATTAACGCCCAAACACAAAAGAAAAATAATTATTATAACAAATAGAAATTATGAATCTGATTCGATGAGGGATGAAAATGGTCTTACAGTATGCGAGTATCCAAAATTAAATCACCAAATGGTATATTCATAGTAGACTTCTTTCAATTTGTTACTATAAAGGAATATGGAGTACCATGGATACTAGAAAGCTAGCAATCTTCAAAGGTATACAAGGCCACACAGTTTATCAACCAACCTCGCAAGGTAGGAACACATCCATTTTTTAAATTTCATACATGAATTAAAGACGTATAAATTCCATTGTACAATATCCCAAATCAAGAGAGGAATCTGCAAGCTTGGATGCGAAACTTTTTTTTTTTTTTTTTTTTTGCTAAATGAACATATGTATTAATAATAAAAAAGGAACAAATCTCTAGGTAAACACAAAATGAAACCTACCAGTGATTAATATTCACATCTCACAAAGGACAGAAAAATTCACCTACCAATTCGGGTTCAACAGCATTTTTTAGATATTACAACTGGAAATTTAAGAAACTACAAGCTTCAACTTGGTTAAGAACACTCAAGAACCACGTTGACGATAACCAACAAACAGTGTTTAAACAAAACCTCCAAGTTTTAAAAATCATGAAGATGTTAGAAAATTCAAGGCCTTGGCATTACAATTTGGGGTATGGTACTTCATAGAAGTCTCTAAATAATATCAGATCCCATATTGAGAGAGATGGCTTTTATAAGTCTTGTGTTTGACAAATATTAGTATATTTCTATCAAGTGAACCCCAAATGATAAAATTGTGCAAAGTTGCACTAAAAACTTCTGCACCAACTCATATAATGCTTTTAAACATGACCAAAACAATCAAAGGAATTAATATGAAACCAGTCAAGCATACATGAAAGATGAAGACCCAGAATCACACAGATTACTAGTGATATACTGTCGTAATCTGAATAAGCACTAACCACATTTGTGCTATACCCCAAAAAGGCTAATCACTACTGGAGCTCCTCAAAATCACTTCTATAGCCTAAATCAACCTAGTACATGTCCAATATGAGACTCTGCACATGCCCGTGGAACACACACTTATATCATCCACAATCCAGGGTCATCACAATCTCCCCCCACATAGACGTCCTCATTAAGGCCTGCATTATGCTACAATGCCCCCAAGCCACACGCCATTATCAAGTTGGCTCTAATACCATTTTTCACAAGCTTAGTAAGTACTAGCCACATCAATACTATACCTTAAAGAGACTAATCACAAATGGAACTCCTCATAATCAATTATAAAGGCCAGATCGACCTAATATATGCATGATGTGGGAGTCAAACACTCAACACACATCTGAGTAACACTCATACAATACACAATTTGGGGCATCATCATATATACAGTTTAGCATCAAAAGTTTCAAACTTTCAATCCTACCATTTGATCACTCCTAACCATTTTGTATTTTCCATCTCTCTCTCTCTCTCTCTCTCTCTCTCTCTCTCTCTCTCTCTCACACACACACACACACACACACACACACATGCATGCACACTTGAAATATACATACTAGCATCAAAAGTTTCAGTCCACCTATTGATGAATCTCATCCATTTTCCATCTCTCTCTCAAGGAGTCAAGGGAAGCATGCTATACCATGCATCATAGGGATTACCAGATAAGAACAAGTAAAGGATAGATATTATGCTTATAGAAACAAGACCGAATATCATTTATATTGGCATTCTTGCTCTCTATATTCCAAGTTAGGATTATGCGCGAGTGCGTGAGTGTGTATATGTATGTGCGTGCATGTGTGTGTGTAACGCTTATGCTTCCCATGCTACAGCTTGGAAAACTATTGCAGAGGATCTTATACCTGCGCCTCAGTGATTCCCTCATGGCTGGTTTAAGGTTAACTTAGATGCTGCTGCGAAACCAAAAGTCACCTTCACGGCAGCAATTGCTGGAGATGCTAGTGGGAATGTATGTAATGCCTGGACCTCTAAACAAGTGTCTGGTAGCTCAATTTGGGCAGAAGCATCAGCAGCCCTGGCAGCACTAGGATCATCAGTTCACCAATTTTTAGACAGATTCCAAGCTTTTGATGAAAATAATCAATGGCTCATCGCTTGATATATTTTGGGAAGTTAGTTGAATTGTATTTGACACTAAGGAAATCTTGTCTAGGTTCCATTCATGGGCTTTGTCTTTGCTCCAAGAGTTGCTAATTTTGCTGCTCACAACCTAGCTAAGTGGGCATCTTTTTGTAATTCTTGGGGCTGTTCCCATTTCTCTTATCCCTCAATGGGTTTTTAAGAAGGATCAGTAAGATGGAGGGATCCCCTGAGTTGTTCTCCTTCCAATAAAGTTTCTTATTCAGCAAAAGTTTAAGAAAAAAAATAATCCTAGGCCTTATAATCCATGCCTAGACCAAGCAAATAGGGCCACAATCATTCACTATTCATTCAAAGGGATTGGGCCCCCTATACACATCTCCTATGACACCAGACTTGAGCTTCTATAGCTTGAGCACCTCCAGATCAAGACTCTCCTTGATGAGCCACATAAAAACTCCCCTGAAGGCCAAGTATAGCTAGCTAAAGATTGCAAAAAATAAAGCTCATCTTCTCATGAACAGAAGCATGCCATGAATCAGATCAATCTTTGCCAGATTCAAATATTGCACACAAACTCACAGTCAGACATGCCTGAAGCCTACAAGGACCCAAGCCCACTCCTTGGAGAGATCTAGGAAGTCTGCTGATGCAGGACAATTAACTCTCAAGAGGCGACTTGTTAGGAAACAAAAAGAAGAACAAAAGGATGAAAGCAAAATAGAACCTAGAAATTACGACCCAGGGTTGCTTGGAATTAACAACCAAGCATTAAATAAAGATAAGAACCCAGGAATCACAACTTGAGCTTGCTTGAAATCACCACCAAGTACCAGAAGAAAACTTTCAAACCAAATTTCATTAATCCATGATCAACTCTCTACAATAATGAATTTTGAGGCCTTTAAATAGGACTCCCAAATTACATCATAGAAGAAAAGTAAATACAATTATAACCTAACAAGGAAAGGAGATAGCTTGTAATCAATTACATTAAATGCGAACATAAAAGCGAATTGAATCCTAAAAAGTCTCAGCATCCATCAATATTAATTACGATCAATCAGGTTAACCAACGCATATTTGATGTTCGCACCAACTCTCATGGGCTGGGGGAAACTCAACCCGTTGAGTGTAGCTTATGGCGGCACTAGATTTTGGACTAAGTGGGGCTTAAGTATGGCTTCGTTTAAATGGATTGAATCAATTGAAGGGCTCTGTTCTTTTGGCTTAATGGGTCAGATCTGGTAAAGATTTTTTTTTTTGGTTTAATGGGTTGGGTCAGGCAAAAGGGTTGAGTGTTTTTTTTTTTTTTTTTTTTTTTTGGGGGGGGCTTTAATTTTTTTTTTTCCCCTAGTTGATTGGATCAAGTCTAATTGGGCTGGGTTTAGTTCATTTTGTCTTCATCACGAAACATCCATCAGTTCCAAAGCGAAAACAAACAACTCACATAAACAGTCTTTAAGTCAAGACTCTCCACACCATATGTCATATCAAAACCAGACTCATGTGTCACTCCCCACAAAAAAGTTAACATGCCTGGAGAATGAGTAACACCCTCCACTAATACTCTTCGAAAGGCTCACCCCATGGGAACCTCACACAACCTTCGTTGACCAACCACCCAATCCTCCCCATATTTAGTACTTAAAAACTTATTTATATATTAATTAAAATATCCATACCATATAGTATCATAAATTATCAAGAATTGACATATCACCATGTTCGTGTCATAGTGTACACGTATCCATATCAATACTTCCTAGTACTCTACCATCCTCTCAAGGGGATCACATTTTAACTCTCACTTTACATGAGCACCTTAATCCTAGAAATCCAGCCTTATATATCTCTCTCTCTCCTAGCCATTGTCTCTCATGTCTTCCCCATGTTACGCCAAACTAATACTCATATTTGCTATTATACCTTGGATCTAAAAGAAACCTCATAACTACCTTAAGGCCTAGCTCCCCATACATAAAAAGCAGGTTCGCCAAAGCATGTCATCCCCTTTCTTGTAGACAGAAAGTCTCACGAGTCATCCCTATCAAAATGGCTTCCAACAACCTTAACTTAGCATGATATATTTTACATATCTAAATAACATTATACAAAAACATTGGTCCTTGAATAACAAATGAAAGGGAAAACTTAATAATAATAAAATAAAAAAAGGGGGAACTTTAACCTCTTGAGGAAGCTCATGAGCAAGCAAAAACAGAGTTCTAGACCACCCGCCAACAGATCCATAAAGAAGGAAGGCACTTCCTAGAGCTATCCCATCAGTGAAATTGTGCTGCAATATTAATAAATAGAATATCTGAATACACAAATTCATTTCAATAACACATAAAGTTGAACTATATCATTCAAATCCATACTTTTGTTTAAAAGAAATAAAAATTAAACATATTGGATAACAAATAATAAAGGCACACATACAACACCATCAGAAAAGAGATTGAGGTAACCGAACACAAGATTCTTCGGTGATTGAGCAGGTTCTTTCTCTTTCAAGTAAGTATCACCGGTGAAGCCATTTGCAGTATCTACGTCGGCCTCATCTTCTCTAGCACCAACAGTAGACCTCTACAAGAAGAGAGCATGACAGACAAGATTCAGTATGCAATCCTAAATTCAATTCAAATTTTACCTAATTTATAAGATTAGCCAGCCCCGTACTCCTGGCTCTGCACAAAACACTAAGAAAAAGCAGGACGAAGTTGGTTTAAAATTTCTCATTGATTATTAATATACAGTAAGAATATTTTATAGGCAACATACAAACAGAAGGGCCATCCATCTGTATTGTACAACACTATCGCTGGCCAGACACCCAATGCATGAACTATCATGTCTACCCCTAGCCTTGCCTGACCTTAATTCTGGGTTCAAATTTGCACCATTCCAAGCCAGTAGCCCGGCCAAAAATCAGAGTAGATCTCAAAAGTACCTAAAGATACACATGATACGCCAAATCCTCACCTTCCTAAGAGATTCGTGCTGAGTCTGACCATCTCCCTTCAAAGAGTCATTTGACACTTCATCTGACACCTTTCCTTCAGATGACATCTCCAACGTTTTTCCCTCTTTTCCATCGAAAGACTCTGACTGCGTAATGTCAGTAGAATCATTATCATCCTTCAATTTCTGAGTGCCCTTATGATGATGGTGGTGATGACTAGAACTCCATGCATGAGCTCCTCCAGAGTTACCTTCAACATACCTCACGACCTTCTCTACAAGAAGAAAAAGTACAATGCCAGCTGCAACAACCAATACATTACACTAAGAATCAAGATAGTCTTACCCAATCTGCAACACCCCTGATAAAAATGAGACTAAGAAACAAATTCAACAAGAACAAAGCAACAGGAAAGTGAAAGAAGTAATTACCGAATAGTAAGTTTTCTAACTTGCTATTCAGAAAATGTTATATAGCTTGCTTTCATAGGTAAACGAGAAGTCAAGCACCCACATGGAATTAAACCAATAAGATACAATGTGATGTACTGAAAATGATATATAATCATCAAATAAGACATAAATAGAACACAACAATTTTCCTATTTCTCCTTGGTGGTAGACACTTCTTTTCTTTTCTTTTTAAAACGTAACTTTACAAATGATGATAGACATTTCAACAGATATTAAGCAACAGAAAACTTAAACCTTTCAATATCCCTTAAGACAGAAGTATATGGTATATTATTTTCTTGCTTTTAATTAGATTTGCATCAAACCAATCCTTCAACAACAGCCCTTAATCATCAAAATAAGATACAATTGCCAATTTTGGGCGTTTAGAATACTATAGTTTCTTCCCTTTTCTTTTCTTTTTTTTGCTTGGTAAAATCCATCATATAGTCTCAGACAGTATGCAGGACAGGCAATTTATTATTCAAGCGTAATATCCATGTGGAAGATTATTGCATTTATATATTCCCAGTAAACCCCCTTAATTTGCCTTTAAAAGGGCAGAGAAAGGCCTTCCCCAGGTTGGAGCTATGAACCTTATTATTTGAATAGGGGATAGTGCTTTTCAGCTAGTGCTCAGGAGTGCACTTCCAATTTCCTTTTACCAGTAGCAGCACCAATGGAACCACAGAAAGAATACAGAGAAAAAAAAAATGACCATCCAGCCTTTTACACTAATTATTTTTTTTTGATAAATAATCGGAATTTTATTAAGGAGAAACAGAAAAAACTACAAAGCTCCCTCTAAGGGCATAAAGCATGCACTTAGGAAGGAGGAGAACAAAGAACCTAAACAAGAATAGGAGAAACACGTAAAGAAACAACAAAGGCAGCAAGAGATTTTTCCGAGGTAAAACCCCAGACCCGAGCCCAATCAAAAAGAAACCCATAGAATAATTCCAGCAACTTAGGCAGGGAGAGCTCCTCATCTTCAAAAGTCCGCTTATGCCGCTCTCGCCAAAGAGTCCACATCAAGCACAAAGGAGCCAAATTCCACACCTTAGAATTCTGTTTCCCAAAATATTTGTACCATCCAGAAAGCAAATCAGTGATATGCTCAGGAAACACCCACATAACCCCGAAGGAACAAAGCACCAAATTCCATAAATTGGAAGCAAAAGTGCAATGAACCAATAGATGACTTCCGGTTTCCCCAGCAGCACGACACATACAACACCACCCAACCATTGTAAAACCACGCCGCATAAGATTGTCACAAGTAAGAATCTTCCCCCAAGCGGCAGACCACATAAAAAAGGAGACTCGCCGAGGGGCTTTAACCTGCCAAATGGCTTTCCAAGGGAATTTAATGTCACACTTACCCGCAATGGCCTGATATAAGGATTTAGTATCAAACGCCCCAGAAGAATGAAACTTCCATCTCATCTCATCCGGCTCAACATGGGTTGGGATTTTCGACTGGATGAAGTTGAAAAAAGCAAGCACCTCTTCAACCTCCCAATTGTTGAAATCCCGAATAAAAGTAATATGCCAAGCTCGACCCTCCCCAACACTGGAGCTAGTCAAGCAAGAGACTAAAGATGCATTCCTGGAAGACGAACAAGCATATAGCACTGGGAACATATTCTTCAAAGTAACATCCCCACACCATTTGTCATGCCAAAATCGAATCCTGCTGCCCACACCAGCCACTAACTCCACCTGCTGACTAAAATAGTCCCAACCGGTTAGAATGCCTTTCCACAGGCTACAACCATGCGTCCCTTTAGGGATTTTTGAAGTCCAACCCCCCCATTCCAGCCCATACTTATCAACAATAACCTTGCGCCAAAGGTGAGAATCTTCCCTACCAAACCGCCACAACCATTTGCCCAACAAAGCTCTATTAATAACCTCCACTTTCCTCACCCCCAAACCACCTTGAGCCAAAGGAGAACACATAGTTTCCCAGCCCACAAGATGATGATGAGAGCTGTCCCCCAAATCTCCCCATAGAAAATTCCTTTGAAGCCTCTCAATTCTAGCAGCCACATGTTTAGGGATAGTAATACGGGATAAATAATAAGTAAGAAGACTAGCAAGCATACTCTTTAACAAAGTCAATCTCCCCCCTTTGGATAAATAGAGTTTCTTCCAACCTGTTAATCTTCGCTCAATCTTCTCAAGGATGGGATTCCAAACCGAAGAAGCTTTGAAAGACGCTCTTAGAGGAAGACCAAAATACATCAAAGGTAAGACCCCTATACGACAACAAAGAATATCTGCCAATTGGGTGAGATTAGACACCTCCCCCACAGGAACCAATTCGCTCTTAGTCATATTAACACCTAAGCCAGTCACCGCCTCAAAACACGTGAGCACCATCCTAAGATGTAGAAAGCTGCTCAGGCTCCGCATCACAAAAGACAATGGTATCATCTGCAAATAAAAAGATGAGAAACAGATATACCCGTAGCCAGAGACTTACCAGCCTGGAATCCTCTAATGAGCCCGGCCTCCTCCGTCCTACAAAGCATCCGACTTAAAACTTCCATGATCAAGAGGAAGATGAGAGGGGAGAGGGGAGAGGGGGTCTCCTTGACGAATCCCTCTAGAGCTCCCAAAAAAACTTGAGGGCGACCCATTAATCATAATTGAGAAGCGAACAATAGAGATACAAGTTTTAATCCATCTTATCCATTTACCTCCAAAACCCATCCTTTTCAATAGATACAAGAGACAATTCCAATTCACGTGATCATAAGCCTTCTCAATATCAAGCTTATACACCACTCCTGGAGTACGACATTTAATCCGGCTGTCCAAACATTCATTTGCAATCAATACAGAATCCAGAGTCTGTCTATCGCCAACAAAAGCGTTTTGGGATTCGAAAATAAGACCATCCAGCACCTTCCTCAACCGGTTGGCCAAGACTTTAGACAAAATCTTGTAGATACTCCCAATTAAACTAATGGGACGGAAGTCCCGAATATTCACAGCATTCCGCTTCTTAGGAATAAGAGTAATAAAAGTAGCATTTAGAGAATACGCAAATGTACCTTGATCATAAAATTCATCAAAAAAACCCAGGAGATCCTTCTCAATCACTGACCAACATTTCTGAAAAAAAGCCATAGTGAAACCATCAGGCTCAAGAGATTTATCCCCTTGCCTGTCCTAGACAACCTGAAAAATTTCATCCTTCTCGAACCTACTCTCCAACAAAATACTATCAGTCTCTCCAATCACAGAAAAAGGCAGGTCATCGACATCCGGCCTCCAATCCTCCTCTTTCTCTATACATAAGGAGTCATAGAATTGCACTACCATATCCCTAATATCAGAATCAACAGAATAGGTAACATCTCCAACCTCCAGCTTTTCCATGAAATTCCGACGCCTATTAGAATTCGCCATTTTATGGAAAAACTTAGTGTTGTTGTCGCCCTCCTTTAACCACAGAACCCTGGATTTTTGACGCCATGAAGTCTCCTCCAAGTGAGCCAACTTATCCAACTCCAGCAAAGTAGTCGCCTGGAGATCTCTTTCTGAAGCTGAAAGACCCCCAAGGCTCTCCTTGCAATTCAAAGCCTCCAGATCACGAAAGAGCTGCTGTTGCCTAAGACTCACATTCCCAAATTCATGGTAATTCCACTTCTTCAAGTCCTCCTTTAGAGCCTTCAATTTTTGAGCTAAAATAAGACTAGGAGGACCATCAAAAGAATAAGAAGACCACCAACCTTGGACACGGTCCACAAAACCCTCCTCCTGCAACCACATATTTTCAAAGAGAAAAAGAAACTTACCTCGAGACATACTGCCAACTTCCAGCAACAGGGGGAAATGATCCAATAAAGGACGAGGCATCAACTTCTGGACCACATCAGGATACTGAATCTTCCCAATCAGAGGATATCAGAAACCTATCAATACGCGACATCGAAGGATTTGCCATACCACTACTCCAAGTGTAAGAACCACCACCCAAAGGCAAATCAACAAGATTGGAAGTTGTAATGAAGTCCGAGAACTCCACCATGTGAGAAGTCAATCTATTACAGTGCAAACGTTCACTCGGAAAACGGACCACATTGAAGTCTCCAAACACACACCAAGGAAGTCTCCAAGACTGGTGAATACTACTTAACTCCTCCCATAGCTCCCGACGAAGCAGATCGTTTGTCGGGCCATATAAACCTGAGCCCACCCACTCCACACCATCAGAAACACCCTTCCAAAGACATGAGACAGAGAATTGGTTCACCATAGAATCAATCTTCTCCAATACTCAATTATCCCAAAGCATGAGAACCCCACCTGCTGATCCAATAGTTGGGAGGAATTCCCATTCAACAAAAGAGCTACCCCATAAGCTTTGGACCATCTGTAAATCAACTCGGTCCAACTTTGTTTCCTGTAAACAAACCATATCACACTTCCAACTACGAAGCCAGTACTTAACTGACTCTCTTCTGAGGATTATTTAGTCCCCTCACATTCCAAGATAATAGGCGTAGCTTCATAAATAAACATACTAACCCAAAATAGCCAAAATCATCCATAAACACAAAGACCTCAACACACTGTTTGACGGCCTTCATAGTTAACAGATGAAGTTAACCTTCGAAGTTCACGAGAGCCTTTGTGGCCAGAAGCTGGTTGTTTGCGCCAACCTACCTTCACTTTGTTCACAAAACGATTTGCCTCAATGTGTTGGAGTAAAGCCAAACATTCTTGCTTGTGGCACTCGATAGGAAAGCCTACTAATTTGCAAAAGGCACAATGGCGTTGTTTGACCCAGGTAGAGGGCTCTGGTGAAAAACCCCTATTGACTTTCCATAGGTTCAGGAGGACCAATCATTGCTAAAGGCTCGCATGAAATAACATCACCACCTGGCTCCACAGCTAAGGCCATCGGTAACCTCGTAACATGCTCCTCGGCCTCTCTCTCTGATGTCACAAACGAAACCATGGCCTGAGAAGCTTCTCCCTGTTCAAAAAGCGAATCCAAAAGAAAGGAAAGTCGCTGAGGTTCACACCCCGATTCGGTCTGAGTTGCAATCTCTGGCGGTGCCAAGTCCACCCAGACCGCAAGGGAAGTAGGAGCTTCAACCTGCTCGCAATCGAAATTGAAAGAAGAAGGCGGAATCTCATTATCGGACATATCGCTCGATGAGGAAGAAGCCTCTGTCTCAGTGGCTAAGTCAACGCCTGTACTCGAAGCTTCCAGCTTCTCCATGCTCGGGTCTTGGGCTTGGGTTTTTATAACCGGCCCCTGCTGCAAACCGTGGGTTAAGTCCTCATCAAAAGCCTGATCTTGGTCCTTTTTAATTGGGTCCATCGCTATGAATTGGGCCAAGCCTTTTGCTTTGTATTTCAGGCCCACCCACTCGACCCTTCTCTTCTCCCCCATAACTTTAGTAATCTGTAGAGTATTCAGGAATGGATCCCATTTAAACTCATATTTACGGGTCGGTCTTGGAGCCCCTGGGACTAATTGAATACATGGTGCATTAGAATTCAAACCCGCTGGTTTTGAGGGATTGATATCAGTAACGGATTCCTGAATATCGCACGAATCTCGCGCTTTCCTTCCCAATTTTTGCTTGCCGTTTTGGTGTTTTCCAGCCAGCTCTCTCGCCGGCGTCGGCGTACCCAAAAAGAATGAAGTTAATTCCTTTGCAAAACGAGCCCAACCCTTTCCTCGGTATCCTTCCGGCACTCGAATACCACCACGTTGTCCCCCGCCGTGGTACTCCACGAGCTCCACAAACCTACCATTTGAATTTTGCAAACAACTAAATTCCAAGGTACTGTACTTTGTTCTAAAGAATCTAAAAAATCCTTTGAGGTCCGTGCTTTGGCTAAGCTAGCCCCAAGTTTTGATCACCCATTCCAGGCCATCTTTTCCAAGCCAAAGGGAGCCAATAAATCTCCCTCTCTTTTCCTTGATATGATAGGGATCTACGCGACCACCTTCGAAAGTCAATGAGAAATTCTTCGCACCCACTCGGAGGAGCGACTCCCTGGCACCCACAGAAACCTGCCGCCCCACCTTATTTCTACCACCAACCGCCTCTGCCGTGGGAGATATGGTTCTAATGTGTATCGTTGGGGGGGCAGGGGCTTGTTGTGGGTTGATAATGGTAGCTGGTAGATGGTTGTTGATATAGGGTGGGTTGATAATGGGTGGTGGTTGCAGTATGTTGGTATGTTGCAGGTTTTGAGAAGGATAGTATTGGGGGGAGGGCCATTTTGAAAATGGCGGCTGTGAGGGAAAGGATCCAAAGCTTGGTGGGAAGAAGTTTGGGCCTATATGGTGAGTAGGGAGGGGGAGGTTTGATGGAGGAGGTTGGAATTGGGCAGGGAGGAGGGGAGGGCTAGGGAGAGGGGCCATAAGAGACACTTGCACATTTACACTAATTATCTCATCAATCACTACTGACACAAACTTATTTGTACCTTCAAATCCAGGTACATATGCATTCATACAATTATAAATAAGTTCAAACAGGGAGCCACATGGTTGACTTGTTAATTAAGACAAGCATCAAGTAAGTTACTACTAACCCAGGATGGAAATTCCTACAGAGAGGTCTTTCAAAGAATGTGCATGTGACAGCTCATGACCATGATGGGCATGGTCTGCATGGTTATCATGCGAGTGGCAGTGTCCACCACCTGCAAAAATATGATTATATTAATTTGTATTGCAAATAACTTTTTTTCCATTTTTGGCTCAGTCTAAGAGCCACCCTCAACCAGAAAAGACCAGCATTTATAGAACGTTTAATTAAAATTCCCAAAAAAAAGAAGCTGGACGTATACAAAATTTTAAAAATAAAAATAACCTAAAAGTGATAACATATGAGTTGAAATAAAACCTAGTACAAATCTTTAGGGTCCGTTTGGTAACCCATTTCCTTACCATGCTTTATGCCAAAAGCACGTTTTGAAAATGAAGCTTTAAGCTTCATTCCCAAAACGTGATTTTTTAATGCAAATTTTTTTGCAAACCATGCTTTTTTCTTCTTACCAAACACAAAATTTGGGTTTTGCATTTTCAAAATGTGCTTTTTGCCTTCCTAATGGGATTCCAAACGGGCACTCAATGTCCTATGCCCTATGTCCTAGCTACCTCAAACAATATTCAAATTTTGGTACCAAGATAGGATTGGCAGCTTCTTTTAACTTTTACATAGTTTGAACAAGTGGAAGCATCATAGAGAATAGAAGCAGTGTCTGATTAGGCTCATACCAAAAGCATGTGGTAATTGGTGAAGAAAAGCATCACCTAACATAGCTCCTGGCCTGTGAATGGCATAATCAAAATTAAGCAAATTAGTAGAGATATCAATGAAGAAAAGGAGCACTACATATATATCTCCATCTCATTCACAGAAACCTTCCATGATTCTCAAATTTGCTAGAATCCCATTAGCAATTAGCATAAAAAGTAAATTTTCACATTTGAAAAAAGTCCAAGAACCAAAAGTAACATATTGATGTTGATGTTGATGATGACGAAGATGATGATTATTAAAGATTTCAAAGATAAAAAAATAAAAAAAGGAGACGTAACAATTCCAAGTTCTCAAAAGATAAGAAACCATAAATAAAAAAAGGAGACGTAACAATTCCAAGTTCTCAAAAGATAAGAAACCATAAATAAAAAAAGGAGACGTAACAATTCAGTCCAAGTAACATACTTTTAGGAGCTATATAGAGAAAAATAAATAAATCAATCCTGGAATTTATACAACCTCCAAAAGTTTCTTATATTGTGATTAACATCAATAATTATTAAAGCAATTAAGATCCCTACATGCATCCAAAAATTTCAGTACATTCAATGCATTCAGATTTCAGACCCGTAGTCAATAACCATTTCATTAATAGACGATCAAAGAAAAATGTAGGATGTAGGCCATTAATTAAATTGCACTACAGTATCATATTATGAATCAACTGTATATTATTCTTTCAGCCATTTTATTTTGTAAGTAGATAATTGCAATTAGTTTCAATTTCTTAAACGTTTAAATTTACATTCACCAAATTTCACTTTGAATAAATAGCATATACATGGCGCACCTAGGATTGTGGGCACATGCCAGTCAATAGGTGTTTTTGGCCCGAAGATAAAAACTATAATCATTGTTCAGGTCATTTGGTTGATTGTTGTCCAACTTAAATTTCTTGCAGACAGGAACCTAATCTTTGTGTGACTTCCTTATATTACCAAAGAAAGTACAGCAAACTCACATGCAAAAGTCTTGAGAATTCAACAATATGAGAACCTGTAGGCAACTGGATTGGCACCTATGCCGAGGAAGTATGCATACAAATTTCAACTTTCATGAAGTTCAGTAGTGCTGACATTCTTGATAATCATATCAGCCAGTCTAACATCACATAAAAGGGAAAAATGAACTCATCACCACTAGAAACAAAGACATTTAACTAAAACAGGTATCATGTTTGAAGTGATGCGATAAGAAGTCACAAACCAAAGAGCACAACGCATTCATTTAACAGTAAAGCTAGGGACACAACAAAATGGCCACAAACTGCTAATGTGGCAAGTTGTTAGTGGTAGGTAATAAAGTGATATTAGTGATAGGTCCAGATGAGAACTAATAAAAACCTATCAACTCAACTGTTGTGACTATTTTTTGTGTCCATAGCATTACTCTTCATTTATTTGATAAGTTCAATGTATTCATGAAAGTCATCAAAGTTAATCAATTTACTATACATAGTTGCCACAAAGAAGCATTAGCAACACAGCTGAAGATAAGCAGTAGCATTAGTAATTCAAACAGGGGATACATAAGTATTCAACAGATGTTGCATGAATTTCACAATCGAAAAAATCCATTAAGATTTATAAACCAAATAAATAGGGTTCAAGAAACTGACCCCAAATAAAGCCAATGAATCAACAATCACCTTGGATGGTTTCCCTTGTACTGCAGTAAACTCAAAGAATTCAGTCATTGTTCATAGGGATAGGCATAATGAAATTCAGCAAAAAAAGCATTAAGTAAAGAAGAAGATACATACACATCTACTGACAATAATGTTACTTACCAAATATCACCGGCAGGATAATCAGGCATATAAGAGAAGCCATGCTCACCAAAAAAGAGCAGCCCAATGCATGTATCCAAAGACCTTTTGGAAAAAATAAATAAATAAATAACTCCCATTTTTGCCTCAAATGGGTATCACTTTAAAAGCAGACAAACATTGAGAAGATATTCATACAAAAATGCAAAGATTGATCAGAAGGAATAGGTGAACATAGCACTGTTAATTCAAGTGCAACAAACTAGCAGTGTCATTATCAATCATCCAATAAGATCACATTAGAGAGTTCAAACAGAATGAAGCAATTCATATGGTTATTTACCCAAATCTACAGCATGAAAAAAGGGTTGAATATACTGCTTTGTGCCTGTGGTATTAATTTGTACGTCAATTATATAACCTTTCTAATAAGGTGATTTCTGTCTTATCTTTGGTTTACATTACCCATCCTATTAGGAAAGAGTATTCTAACTTAAAAAGAATAGTCAGCAGGTGGCCCTTGTTAAATAAGTAAACCCTATAAACCCTTCAAGCTTGGTTATTGGTAGGTAAAGAATAAGTGAAAACATCTCAAAGAGAATGTACAACTCCTTTTCAAAACTCAGATCATTCACAGATCTTTTTCTTTGTTTTTGAATGTTTCACACCATAAGTTCACATCAAAATATTATTGTAAGCCACAATGCTATCAAAGTGAGTAGGATCATTTCAAAATTGTACACTTGTCTATACCATTGTGAAGTCAGTGATTATGCAATCATAGTGTGAAAGAACTCCAAACAACAAGTGTTGATAATTTTCTTAACTTTTTATCATTGAGCATTGCAAAATATATATAATTTTTTAAAATTTAAAAATTGTATAATAAGATCTGATTCATCCTTGAATTAGTGCAAACAAAATCAAATTCAGCTCCACTATGCCGAATTGCCGTACTATCCAAAATTTGAGTTAATTTCCTTTCCATTCCATACATTTTCTTGGGAACCAAACACACATTTTCACAAAAAAGCAAAGCATAAAGATAGAATTGAAGGTTGATTACCAAAGCCGGATAGGTCCGAAGCAGCAAAATGGTCGTGGCCATGATCGTGGTCATGTGCGAACCCGAATCCGTACAATTTCATATCCTCCTCCTCAGCCAACTCCTCCGGGAGTAGATTTGAGACCAAACGCTCCTCCTCATGATGATGATGATGAGCATGAGCATGGTCGTGTCCATGATTACATTGGTGGTGACCATGGGACTCATGGTCATGGACATGCGCCTCACCCGACCTCAGATTCAAGCACAGCACAACCACCACAGCCACCACCAACACCGCGCCGATCTGTCTCTGGCTCTTACGGAACGCCATTTCTTCCAACTAGTATAAAGTATAAAAGAAAAGAGTATATAAATAACGAAACGGTGAGTTTCCTTTGGTTGAATATTAGAGGCGTGTTTGTTTGGGGAGTGGATTAGGAATATATTTCTAAGTGTTGCGTCGCTTGCAGGTGCCTTCGATGGTGATGAAGCAAACAATACCCAAAAAGAGCACGATTATGCCGATTATAACACCGAAGGTTACTACATCCATTTTGTACTTCCCCACTTCACTCTCGACTTTATTTTTGTTTTTTAATTTTTGTTTTTTTGAAAATTCTTTATTTTTTGGGGCACTCGGGAATCGGGAATTGCTAATAATGGATGGATCTGGGACTGACACCAAAAGAAAAGTTTATAAAGTAGTGGAATAGTATCCTCCGGTTGCAGGACACAGTCCACACACACAACACAAAGTCCGCTGCTAGATTTGCCATTGCTTGTTCACACTCAAATTACTAATCATCACACTTATCCAAAAAAAAAACTAATCATCATACGCTGCTATTGTGCTAGAAAAAAAAAGTAGCCAACAACCAAGGGGCCACACGGAGGGCTATGTGCATATATCTGTAATTTTGTCCAATTTTTCTGTTTTTTATCCATCAATCCACTGTTTTTTTTTTTTTTTTTGGAAAAGTGAACATATAATATGTTGGTCATTTAGATAACATTCAATTTTATCATAAATATTAAATAGAATAAATCTTATCTTAAATGATACACATCTACTTCAAATGATATGTATCTTACTATCCATGAAACCGTCTTGCCATGTGATCAAAGAATTTCTTATGTTATTCTATACATAATAAATTTCACAATTGTCGAATTTGCACATTATGATTGTAGGAGGTTAAAATAACTTCTCCAATTTATTTCTAGAGTCGGAACCACAAGAATGGGTTTTGGCGTGGTTAGGAAGGAAAAGAGGAAAACGACATCAGATTTACCGTGCTTCGGCCAATAGTGCCTACGTTCACGTAGTCTTTTCTTACTCATTATTGGTCATCCATTACAATAGAATAAAGAGACCTTTATATAGGCTACATAGGAAAGAGGGAGAGAGGTAAAAAAGCTATTGAGTCTAACTTAAATGGGTCAAGCTCAAATATACAATAGGTTAGGTTTTTGGACCCTAATACAATTTGACACCCTACAATGATTAAAATTGGACTATCAATGATATCACTTTTATTATACAATAATCTCAATCTATCACTTCAATTGTGAAATTTGTTGTCGATTTTATTGTTCCATTAAACTTATTCTTTCATTATTGGTTTCTTTTTTATATTTTGGAGAAATTACATAAAAAGCATTTGGTATTGCTCCCACCAAAATGAAACCCTTCATCTAAATTTCAAAGAGCCTAACTTCACTTTCTTGGATTCCAGAACTTCATAACATTCAAAGACCTTGTCAACAATGTTGAGCCAATCCAAAAAATCTGCTAGCATCAAACTTCCATGGAGCTTGGGGAACTCCTCGTGGAAATTCATCTCCCATCTAGGATCTTCCTTGGCTAGAACATGTTGTTGTGCTTGGGCAAGAACATGTTGAGCCCTAGGTGGCCTTCCAAATGGGTTGTCATAATAGCTTTCACCATTACCGGATCCAGTCTCATGGACCTTCAATTGATACCTTGTCGTAGCTTCGATCAAGGCAACAATTTGCCTCCTAAGAACTTTCAATTTCAAGATCTTTCGCGAGCTATTGCTCTGGCGAAGTTTCGTGATCATGGAGAATCTCCATTTTTTGGCTCAACAAACGTCTTCTTATGCTTGTCCTTCCTCAACCTTTCCGGTGTCATTGATTAGAAACACTTACACTCAATTTCACTCACAAAGGAAACTGGTGGGGTGGTGTTTAGGCTTAAAAAGGTAACTGGGCTTGAATTTAGGCAAGGATCAAGGTTCTTGATGAGTTCTTGCAAGAATCTTGAAATGCAAGACATTTGGTAGAGGAAGAATCTCTAGGCTCTGATACCAAAATGATGCAAGGTAATCTAGAGGCAGGCAGTTAGCATAGGAAAGAAAGAAATGAAAGGCAATAAGTTGTGTTGAAACTAGGCTTGACAAGAATTCTTCTAGAGCTCACTCTTGGAACAAAGCACTAGGCTTTAAACTCATATATTCATCAACTACTTTACAATTGCCCTAGGCTATTTATACTTCATGTAATTATTCTTTCTTTCTTTCTTTTTTTTCTTTTTTTCTTTTCATGGTTTATGTGATTTATGTATGATTTATATCAAATGCTTTGCAATTGGTATTTAAATAAGAAGACAAAGAGTGAAACTATCCTAGAAAGTACAAGATGGAGAAATTTAAATAATTAGTTGTTTAGGATCATTAAAATGTAAATGAGTGTATTTGCTTTACTCGAAGGAAAAAAAAAAAAACTAGGTTTGTAGGGGGAGGGAATCAATGTTCAACCGATTCAGTGTGCAAACCCAACCGAAATGGGTTAGGTCTACTCGAGTGGGTTGGGTTGGTTGAAATTTTGACAACAATTGTGAAAAAAGGTTGTGTCCCAAGATATCTTGTATATGAAAATAGTGTTAGTAGTAACACCTGAGGTTAATTGTAGTATCCATCCCAAGCTATAGAAGCATTTTTATTGTGCACCTTAAATTTTAAAACTATTCAATCAATATCTTAATTTAAGAGTAAATTAAAATACACCCTTGACTATCCAAACTAGATTCTAAATTTGCAGTACTACCACTAATCAATGTTATTAAAGCTTTGGGTGCACATTTCCTTCACAAAAGAAAAGTTCCCATTAGCAATACTTTTGTAAATTTGTTGTGGATAATTTTTCACTAAAATGTTTATTTTTACACTAATTCAAGTTGGTAGGTTTTTATTAGTTCTCACAAAACTCACCACTTACATCATTTATTATTTACCATTCACAACTTGATAATTTAATATTATTGTGAAAATATTTTAACCATAACTTTATTGTTCAAGATTTCAAATAAGAGACATTTTTAAGTATGATTGAAAGAATTGTGAAATATTTGATAAAAAATAAAAAATAAAATAAATGCTCCCTTCACCCCCAGTCCCACGGCTAAAACCCTTTGTCCTCTATCCTTTCTTCTTCCTTGAATCTCACTCACAGTCACCACCACCACCGCATCCGCATCGTCATTTCATTTCCTGACAACCACTCTCCTTACTCCAAAAGGCCTCAACAACAATGTTTGGAATCGCCGCGAAACTAAAGCCTCTGGCATCGTCAGTGGTGGAGACTCCAAGCCACCAGTTACTCCAAAAATGCGGCGTGAGCAGAACCGCAAAGGGCAAAGCCAAAATCAAAGCAGGGCAACTCTTAAAGCGAACCAGAACCAATACCAAAAAAGGCACGAACCGAAACTCCCAAAACAACTGGAGGAAAAACTTTCGAGAGACCAGACCGCCTTGAACACCTCTGCCTCAACGCTCCCTCACCCGTCCGCTACTTAAACCCTAGAGACCGAGCTCGCGAAGCCCAAAGAGAGAAACTAGGCCTCATTAGCAAAGAACGCCAACGCGAGCTCGACATTCTCAAGAAGAGTAAGAACAAAAAGGACAAAGAAAAGGACAAATCAGGCTTCTCGGAGATCATGGGGACTCCTGGATTGGATCTGATTTCGCTGGGATTGGTTGATGCCGATAAGATTCCCAAATATGAGCTGACGGCTGAGGATGGGAAGCGTCTGGCGAAGGAGTACAGTAGGGTTCTGATGAGGCGGCATCGGGCGAGGCAGGCCGCTGAGTCTACGCTTCTTAGAATGAAGAAGGAGGCGATTGAGGCTCTGCCGGATAATCTCAAAGCCCCCGCGTTGATCCCGGACCTCACTCCCTTCCCTGCCAATCGCTTCATGGCTACATTGACTCCCCCCATTGAAGGTTACATTGATAAGGTCATGGAAGCCGCAAAGAATAGCAGTGGCAAGCAGAAGATCAGATGATCTCAATTCTCAGGTTGGTTTTTATTTCAATGTTGATTGTGTAATTGCAATAAGAATAATTCAAAATAATTTTGCTGGGATAGTTGAGCTGAAAATTTTAGGATAGTATTGGGGTTTTTTTATTAGTTGTCCAATTTTTCAGTAAGGCTGTTGAACTAAGAATGTCCTTGGTCAGTTGAGAACCAAAAAGCTTCATGTAATTGTGATTTTATTATATAAAATAGATACCCAAGTTCCATGTCAAATTGCTTCTTGGGCATGGTATGTCGGTTGTTAAAGTTCCTTTTAACTAAAAAAAAGAACAAGAAAATGGCACGGCCTTGAGTTAATCTATATTCAAGGAGAAGCTCACAGTTAAGAACCATCATTATACAACAATGGAGCATGTCAGTTGTTATTTGATTGTACCACAATTTTTTTTATATAATATGTGCGAATAAATAGTAATCAGCTTGTGATCATTTTCATGGAGGAAAGAATCATGATGTGACGTGCTGTGAGAGAAAAGAATTTGGTTTATTTTTTGAAGCCTCTTTGTGTGTGCGTAAACAGCTCTTGTGGGAAGCTTTGTGTAATTGTGATTCTATTTATGTATAATTATTAGATACTTAAGCTCTTTACAGAATGAAAATTCATGTGGAATTGCTTCTTGAGCATGTCAATTATGACATCTCCTTGAGTTAATCTATATTCAAAGAGAAGCTCACAACTAGAACCATAGTTCTACAACAATGGAGCATGTCAGTTATTACCTGACGATACAACAATATATTTTATATTATATATCTGTATAAATTAGTCATGAGTTTGGGATTATTTTCATTGGGACATATTCAAGATGTGATTACTAGTTATTATTATTATTATTATTGGAATAGAATTGCCTTTGTTTCTTATGACATGCTGTGAGATAAAAGTGTTTTGTTCATTCCTTTCAAGCCTCTTTTTGTGTGTGTTTGTCCTTGTGAACAATTCTTGCAACTTATTTGTCTAATATTTTCACTGAGTCTGCTTTACTGAGACAGTCCTTTGGTCAGTTGAGAACCAAAAGCTCTGTGTTATTGCAATTCTTGCAAATTGGTTCTTGGGCATGATATATGCTGCACTGCTTGTTAAAGTTCCTTTTTACCTAACCTATGTTTCGAAGAGAAGCTCACAAATAGAACCTTAGTTCTATAACAATGGAGCATGTCAGTTGTTATTTGACTGTACCACACTATATTATTATGTAAATATCCAAATGAATTAGCCAGCTTGGGATCATTTTCACTAAGGACAGAAACATGATGCGATTACTACCTTATTATTTTTTTTTTTTTTGGGGGGGGGGGGGGGGGGATAGAATTGCCCTTGTTTCCTGTGACATGCTGTGAGATAAAAGCTTTCAGTTCCTTCTTTTTTTAAGCCTCTGTTTGTGTGTCTTGTGGCTTAGTTGTCTAATTTTTTCAATAAGGATGTTCAACTGAGGTGGTCTGTTGGTCAGTTGAGAACCAAAAGTGTTGTATGTATAGATTTTGGATACTAATCTCTTAACAGAATGAAAATTCATGTGAAATTGCTTCTTGGGCATGGTATGTTAATTGTTAAAGTTCCTTTTTGCCCAAAAAAATTAAAAGAGAGCAAAGAAAAGAAAATTTATGTGAGGGTACATGCTAAGGGGTGAGGGGGAGGGTGAATTTAAATACCATTTGGTGGATTGGAATAGAGTTTGCTCACTGATAAAATATGGAGGGTTGAAAACCAACCACTTTTAACCAAGCCTTGTTGAGTTATAGAGGTTTGCAGTGGAAGGTGATCTTTTTTAAAGAAATGTGATTGCTGGTAAATATAGGGAAGCGAGGGGTGGATGGACTACTTCGACTGTTTGTAGGCCATACGGATGTTGCCTTTCGAAAGGGATTAGAGGGGCATGGGAAAAGTTCTCTTCTTTGATCTCTTATAAAGTAGGGGGCGGTAGGAGAATCAAATTCTGGCATGAGTATGTGTGGTGATCGATAGGAGATGTATCTGGACTTGTTCTTGATTGCTGTAAATAAGGATGCAACAATGCTTTCCTTATTGTGCTCAACAAGGGATGATGGACCCCATCATTGGAATTTAAGGTTTACTTGCAGTGATTAAGAATTGGAGTGGGTGGATTCTCTCAAGGGCTTATTATACTTTCCTTTTTATTTTCTTTCTTCTTTTTATTTTGGATGGAGGCGAGGATTGTATGCGATGGGCTTGAATAGCAATGGAAAGTTTACTTTTAGATCATTTTATTAACATTTGATAGATGCTAATAGAAAACTTTTCCCATGGAAGTGTGTTCAGGGTAGCAAAGTGCCTAAAAAGTGGCTTTCTTTGTGTGGACAACTGATATTGACTATAGACAATCATATTAAGAGGAATGTGGTCTTTGGTCAATTGGTGCTGCATGTGTAAGGATGATGTAGAATTTGTGGATTTGCTACCCAATTGCTTATGATTTGTGGTCAATTTTTTGGCCTTTGGGGTGCATTGGGTGCTGTCATACAAGGCGATTGATGTTTTATTTTGTTGGAAAGGGCTCTGCATGGCGGGCATAGTAATAGTAATGTTTGCTGTGTGACTTCTCATTGTGTTATGTGAGTACTTTGGAGGGAACGAAACAGCTGAACTGAGGGCTTCTTTCTTGTGCTTTCTATTAGAATGTCCACAATATATTTTTTGGGGAAAAGGGATGGTTTCTTATAATTCATTAGTTGATTTTATGGATCATTTGAGTCTTTGGTTCTAATCTTTAGGAAGCTCCTCATTTAGAGGCTTTCCTTTTGTTAATAAAAATCACTGTTACTTATAAAAAAGATTAAAGGGTACATCCTTATCTTTTATTTCCTGTCTCATAATACTAATTCATTTAATAGGATTTCTTATGCCATCCCTTGTGCTGCAGATTGAGCTATGTTTGGAGATTTTCAGCCATTCACAAATAGCAACTGGAAGTCACGGAGCTGTATTTATGGGTTTGGGTGGGGAACCAACCACCAATGGACTAATGCAATAATCTTGCTGAATTTAGGAATCCGTGTTTTTGGCAATTAGAACTTATTTGTTTGGGTGGCTTTTGATAGTCAATGCATATGCATGGGTTCTGATAACTAGTGATTGTCTTGTTCAAGTGAGAATCTTTGCTAGATCAGTGGATTTTACATTTTGTTCAAATCCATTATGATTTAATTTTTTATTCAATCCAATATTGCAAGGTTCATTGGTACCTGCTTGGACAATTTGGCTACGGCTTGTAATGTACTGGAACTGCTGTGGTTCAGTCATTTTAGACTTCTAGTGTGCAGATCATTCAAGTCATAGATAATCAGTTGGAAAGTGTCATGCATTCATGAGTTTGAATAATCTTAGTGCAGTGGCCCATTATTTGACAATCATGTTTAATACGGCACAGTTTGGACTCAGGGCGTGCTCAACATGAGATTATTGGAAATTAGTTGACAGACCTTGCAATATAATCAAAATGTTTCTCCCCTTGGAAGTGCTTTCTCTCACGACCTATGATATTCTTTAGCCATGTCTCTTTGCCATTGCTTCTGTAATTTCCTCATTTTTTTGGAACCTAATGGTCTCTGTTCAATTTCATACCTGATCTTTTCCAATTAATTCAGATCCCAGTACACCCAATGCCAAATAGCTGTCAAAGAGCACAAGCCAGAAAACACACTATGTGCTCCCTTCACACCTTTGTAACTCCAAATACTTGACTTCGTTATAGTCCTTCCTGTGATATTCCAACCTCACTCTAAGGTGGGGAACATTTTAATCATTCTAGTTAGCTTATCCAAAAAAAAAAGAAAAAAGAAGTGATATCTAAAGAATCATAGCCCACACTCCATATAATACATCCTAATTTGCAACAGCGATTGAAGAGATCAGTTGTCTTTGACGGTAAATGTATTGATCTGGTGTACATCTGAGAAAGGAAATTCCATGGTGTTGTGTTTGTAGCACAAATATACAATACAGAGTATTTGAGATAAACAAAAGACATCATCCCATCCAAAGTGATAAAAATACGAAGTAATATTGTAAAAATACCAAGTAACAAAGCTATGTGTGATAGGTGGTAGTCCTGCTGTGTTGGAAATTTGGGAAGTTTATCGTAGTCTTCTGCAATAGGGTAGTTGCTGTGTTCTTTTTTTTTTTTTTTTTGAAGTTTCTGTTCTAGTGTTGTTGTAGATTCATGTTGGTTGTACCTGTTGTAGTAGCAGGTTGTTCTGCTTTGTTTGAAGGTTGTTTTTCAAGTGTTTGATCAATGAAAATACTTCTTCATCAAAAAAGAAAATACGAAGTACTAAAATTCAAACTAGGGGTGTCAAATGGGTGGATTTGGATGGGTTTGGGTGGGCATTAAATGGATTGGGCCTTTAAAACCCAATAGCCCATTTAAACCCATTTAATAAAGTAGATATTACCCAAACAAACCCAACCCAATTATCTAAGCTAAAACCCAACCCACCCATTTAAACCCATTTAATAAAGTTTATATTTACCAAAATACCCTTAAAGCCTATAAAAGGATGAAAAAACAATTAAAACTTAGAAAAATTACTGAAATACCCTTGGAACCTCCAAAATGACCAAAACCTCTTAGAATCTTTTTTTTTTTTTTTTTTTTTTTTTTTTTTTTTTTTTTTTTTTTTTTTTTTCGTGTTTGGGCTTTTTTTTTATTTTATTATTATTATTTTTTTGGGTTTGGGCTTTTTGTTGATGCCCAATAAGCAACCAAATTAAAGCCCAATTAAACTCAACTTAATTGGGTCTAATTGGGCTAGCACCCATTTGCCCATTTATTAAATAAGTGGGTTTGGGTGGGCAATTAGTGGGTGGGTTTGGGTGGGCTAATGGGTTTGGGTTTTTTTTGCCACCCCTAATTCAAAGCATCTTAATCATTTTCAATTTTGAATTTTTGAGCTGTACTGTGTTTGGGAGGCAAGAAGGTCTATGAAAGTGGTTTGCAATTTACTATGGGCCTTGACACGGGCCTTTTCTGTTACACCTTTAAATTC
This sequence comes from Fagus sylvatica, assembly GCA_907173295.1. Taxonomy (NCBI): domain Eukaryota; kingdom Viridiplantae; phylum Streptophyta; class Magnoliopsida; order Fagales; family Fagaceae; genus Fagus; species Fagus sylvatica. The sequence continues at coordinate 7,823,584 of OU015771.1, read as the reverse complement.
TCTTTTGAAAGTTACAAGCAGCAAGATTTTTTTTTTTTTTTTTTTAACAGATGATAGAAAAAGCCTTTGATCCCATATTTTCCTATACATTAATTAGTGATGATCATGCTCAAGAGCAATACAAACTAAAAGAATGAAAAGAGAAATTCAATTTAGGCATGTACTGAATAAAGGAAAAGGTAAAACTAAAAGTCATCAAATGCCAAGAGCACTACAAACTTCTTCTAATTCTATAAGTATGAGCAATACACAACTTCTTCTAATTTAGGCTTACACTGTTTTAATTCGATCAATGGCCGATATGTAAGTATGGAGAAGTTGGTAAAAAATATAAGCATATCTTAGTAAAGAGGTACCCCAACTGTATTTCAAAGTTTTAGACCTATAGTAGAATGGCAAACACTTCTATATTTTGTTAATAAAATAGGTAGGGGATCGGCTTTTTGTTGGTTATTATAGCTATGTTGTGAAAATATATTGGTTGCCAGAATTTTTCTTGGTTGTTTTAGCATATTCATGTTTTTGGTGGGTAGTAAGGAACTTCGGCGACTATCTGCTAAGGACAAGTCTTTGTTGTGGCAAACATGAGATGCAATGGATGATTTGCTTTCGAAGAATCAAGGGCTATGAATGTCAGTTAATGTGGTGCACAAATCAATGTTAGTAGAAGTTTTGGAAATGGAAGCACATGCAACAAAATTTATTTTCATTTTTTGGTCTGCTATGTCTTTGATTGTTGACTTTTTCTTTTGTTCTTTGTAATTGTTCTCTATGTTTTGATAATGTAACAAAAATGAAAATTTACTATTTTTTTCCACCTCTATTATTAACCTATTTTTCTCTTTTCATTATTATTTGACCAGTCTAAAGTATTGTAGCTTTTCTTTGGGTTTTAAGATCATTTTTATTTTTAGGGTAGAAACCCAACTTGTGAGTATGTTGGGTCATGTTTGGAGTTTCCAGTACTTGAAATGTAGTGATTTCTTTACAATTTAGAATAATTCAAACAAATATTTTGTTAATAAAGTATGGGTAAAACTTAGGTACAGTTCCTTAAGTTAAGTACATTAGATTCCTAGTTGAATTCAAATACATTGAATTTAAATATTCTTGGAAAAGATAATATTGTTTGTGTTTTATTAGTTAATGCAACCTTGTATTTGAATTCAATTGGAGAACCTAATGTACTTGACCTAAATAACTGTACATAAGTTTTACCCATAAAGTATCTAGAGCTAGACACAAATTATTGCCTAGTAAAATTTAATATGGAAGCTAAGAGAATCACAAGGATTAATTTAATTTATCACAATTAGGCTTTTGGATCACCAATCTAGATAATTACCGAATCAAACTGTAGTGATTTTTGGCTTTACAATTTAGAATAATTCAAACAAATATTTTGTTAATAAAGTATGGGTAAAACTTAGGTACAGTTTTTAGGTTAAGTACATTAGATTCCTAGTTGAATTCAAATACATTGAATTTAAATATTCTTAGAAAAGATAACATTATTAGTTAATGCAACCTTGTATTTGAATTCAATTGTAATGTACTTGACCTTCTTATATTTTGCTAGACACAAATTATTGCCTATAAAATTTAATCTGGAAGCTAAACGAATCACAAGGATTAATTTAATTTATCACAGTCAGACTTTCGGATCACCAATCTAGATAATTACCGAGATCAAACTGAAGTGAATATTTTGGCCTAAATTTTATTAATTATTTATACATTTGTTTTAGTTTTGTTTATGTTTATGTTTATGAGTATGTTCATGTTTGTTCTTATATTTTGCATTATTATAACTTTTCTTTCTCCTGAAATCATAAGATCACCATAAAACTATTCAATTGGAGAAAGTTTGAAAAACAATAATAAATGAAAGCTAATGAAATTGACCATGATTGGGAATTGAATTTTAGAATAAGAAACATTCCTATAAGGCCAACAAAATTCAAGTTTTAGATTGTGATTGTAAATATTTTTGTTCTTTATATAATATATTACCAATTAAGGCTCGTCAAAAACAAACATTGTGTCGTCATACAAACGGTTCTGTATTTCAAGTATACCACCCTTTTCAAAGTATACCGGGTTTAAAAACAATTATGTTACTACTTTACTTTGCCCCAGTTAGGGGTTTATGGATTAATTATAATCTTCATAAGCTTTTTTTTTTTTCTTTACTGTGACATAGAATAATCTAATTTATCCCAATTAGATGTTCATATCACCAATTTAGCATATTATGTATCAAATTCAAAAAAGATATTATTTTAATTTTTTTTTTTTAACCATTTCCAACCATATCATTCATAGTATAAGTTAAAATAAAACAAATCTTGCTTTATTTGAGACCTACATAATTGATAAGATCAAAATGAAGTGAATATTTTTTATGGAATAAACAAAGTAAAAACAAATAAACTAGTGGATTCCTGTCAGGGTATTTATCACTTGGGAAAGAAAATGCAACGTTAGAATAAATTGTAATGGTTAACAGTTCTATTTATAATAAATCTATCAACAATTGCAACTCTTACAATTTATCAACTTTCAATAACCGTCAATAACCGCTAAACGGTTATTAGCAGTTATTTGGATTTCTCTATTCTCAAGAGAATAGCCAACCACCAAAAAGGCTAGGATATGGTATATGAGTGTCCACACTATTATGGTGTGATCACTCTTATACCTTCATCTCCCACTTGATCACACTATAAAGTGAAATAGCATGAACTAGTCGGTATGTTAACCTGGTACCAATAATAATACTCCATACCAACTCTCATCTGTATAAACCATACAGATCGGCGTCAGAAGATGACTTGACCATTGTGTGCACACTTCCTTGTCATCCATTCTGACCGCAACTATCTTCGTACATTATCATACCGATATTGTACTCCAGGCGACTTTCAAATCACTATCTTTCAAGTGACCGACATCAATCTTTATGGATAGGAAAAATAGTCCATACCCATTCCATCATTGACGACTTCAGTCGCATGTATTTAATAATACATCGAGCTGCGTTGAAATTTTCACGAGTACTTCCTAGGCTTTCCTCAAGTGACCTTATCAATATCTTTCACTAACCAAGCGTGAATATCACCCAGTTCACATGATGCATATTAATGGACTTTACAACCATGTGATCTGTGACTTTCCATTCCCGTTAGTGATTCTCTTACAATCATTCCTAACCAATATTTTACATTGCAAGAGCTGCATTTGATCGTTCTCCTAGGCGTCCCCAGGTCCATCCGATCTTGCAAAACCATGTAACTCTACTGAATTACCTCTCAGTCTCATACCTGTTAGACGCACTCTGAATTGGTTCAGAGTCAATCCCTTGGTCATGGGATCGGCCATCATTTTAGCTGAGGGAACAAAATTGACTTTTATTTCCCCTCTTTCCACTATATCTTGAATATAGTGATAGTTGACGTTAATATGTTTGTCTTTTGAACTATTTTCTCCACTCTTAATTAATGAAATAGCGAACTTATTATCGCAAAACACATTTACCGGTCTATCTTGCACATCAAGTTTCAAACTATCCACGAAACGTTTGATCCAGACCACATTGCTGACTGCTGTGCTGCATGCAATGTACTCAGCTTCCATTGTATACTTAGCAACACAATCTTGTTTCTTACTTAGACAAGAAACCGCTGTTCCACCAAACAAAAACACATATCCGCTGGTAGATTTTCTATCTTCCGTGTCTCCAGCAAAATCAGCATCAGTGAATCCTTTTATCTCCAATTCTTCTAGTACAAAGCATAACTCCATACTTTTAGTCATTTGGAGATACCTGAATATTCGTTTCACTGCTTGCCAATGCGCCTTGCTAGGATTAGATTGATATCTGCTTACCAATCCTACCGCATAACATATATCTGGTCTTGTGCTTGTCATTGCGTACATTAGACTACCCACAACTTGGGCATAAGGAACAACTATCATTTTTTCAAGTTCTATCTTGTTGGTTGGGCACATACTTTTGTTGAGAATCGTTCCTTTGGAAACAGGTGTGCTTACTGGTCTACAATCCTCCTTTTTAAACCTCTTAAGTACCTTTTCCAAATAATTCTCTTGATCCAAGTGTATTAACTTTGAATCTCTATCTCTAGAGATTTTAATTCCCAAGACATAGTTTGCAGGGCCCATGTCTTTCATTTCAAACTTTGATCCTAAATAGAACTTAGTTTCGTTCATCATGTCTGGAGAATTACTAGCTAACAATATGTTATCCACATAAAGTGACAGTAATGCCAATTTCTCTTTATCCCTCCAGACATAAATGCAATGATCCAAATAACTCATCTCATAGCCAATATCCAATATCACCTGATGGAACTTCAAATACCATTGTCTTGAAGATTGTTTTAATCCATACAATGATTTTTTCAGTCTACAAACTTTTCCTTCTTAGCCCTTTATTCAAAATCCATCTGGCCGATCCATGTAAATTTCCCCTTTTAAGTCCCCGTTAAGAAAAACAGTCTTAACGTCCAGCTGATGTAGTTCAAGGTCTTAGTCTTACAGCAACAACCATGATTATCTGAACTGAAGCAAACTTGGCCACTTGATGAATATGTATCCACAAAATCCATACCAGGTTTTTGAGTAAATCTTTTAGCCACTAACCTTGCCTTGTATTTATCCAAAGATCCATCAACTTTTTACTTCTTTCTTAGTACCCACTTGCATCCAACAAGTTTTCTACCGGCAGGCAATTCTGTTAAGTTCCAAACTTCATTTTTGATATTGAATCCAATTCCTCATGCATTGCCTTAAGCCATTGTTCTGCATCATGACTTTCCATTGCTTTTGCAAAATTTGCAGGATCATCTTCAATAGAAACAACTTTGCTTTCCATTAGATAGTAATCTTTTAACATTGAAGATGGTTGCCTTTGCCTTTTTCTCCCACTGTCAGTAGCATCTATACTTGGCATTACAGGTTTAGGACTTGTTCTTTTTCTCCTACTATTCTCAAGATCTTTATCAGAAAAGTCTGATGCATGAGAATTTGATTCCTCAAATTCTGCATGAAGTAACTTCTTGATTTGCTCTAGTGGTGTGATTAATTTGGTATCTTCAATGAATACATCATCTCTTGCTTACAATTAATCCTTTATCCGAGTGGAAAAATCTATATCCGCTCCCATTTTCCACATATCCGATAAACTTGCACTCCTAAGTTTTATCTGTAAGCTTGTTGCATAAAAGTTTTGGTATGAATACATGTGCTTTGCAACCCCACACTTTGAGATTAGTCATGTCTAGTTGGTGTCCAGTCCAAATTTCAAAAGGTGTCAAAGGTTTGGACTTTGTCTTAACTTTGTTCAAGATATATGCTGTAGTTGATAGAGCTTCCCCCTAGAAAACAATTTGAAGACCAGCATAAGCCATCATAGATCTCATCATATCCATGAGAGTCCTGCTTCTTCTTTCTGCAATTTCATTTTGTTGTAGCTTATAGGGCATAGTGTATATATGTCTAATTCTCATTTCTTTATAGAACTAATTAAAAGCCTCATATTCACCACCCCTATCATTGTTTAAGCTTTTGATTGATCTTTCCAATTGATTTTCGACTTCTAATTTAAATTCTTTAAATTTCTCAATTGTTTTTGATTTGTATTTTAGTAAGTAGATATATCTGTATCTAGAATAATCATCTGTGAAAGTAATAAAGTATTCCATTCCTCGATGAGTTTTGGTTCTCAATGGACCACAAATGTCAGAGTGGACAATTTCAAGTAAATCTAATGATTTCCAATGTTTGGAAAATGGTTTTGCAGTCATTTTTCCTTTTATACATGGTTCACATGTATGAAAATCATCGAGATTTATTTGAGATATTAATCCACTTTTACTCATTCTCATCATTTTCTGTTTATTGATGTGGCCTAAACGTAAATGCCATAAATAAGTATTATTTAAAACATTTGACACATTCAAATAATTAGAAATGAAATCTTTATTATTATCACACTTGAGTAAATACATACCATCTACTTTCACACCAAATATAGATATATCACCCTTACTAATAAACACATGACCAGACTTCATCTTAACATCAACGCCTTTTTCGTTCAACACAAGGACAGAAATTAAGTTCCTACGAATGCTAGGCACATATAACACATTATTCAACACAATGACAGAATCATCAATGGAGAATTTGCACCTACTTTCTCCAAGGACATCACTGTAGGTGTTATTCCCCATATAAACTCTGTGTTCGCCCAATTGCTTCTCCTTGAGATCAACGAACAATTCACGATTCCTTGCAATGTGTTTTATGGCAGCAGAATCAACCCACCAAGATGTTGAAGGAGACTTCTATGACCAATGCTTCAGTGATGGTCATGGCAATCTCCTTGCCTTTGTTCTTGGGTCTTTTATTCAGTGGACAATTGATCTTGTAATGTCCTCTTTCACCACATCGATAACAAGCATCTCGAGGCTTGTTTTCTTGTCTTGGTTTCCTTGTCCATTGCTTCTTAAACCGCTTGTGCTTGAATTTGTACTTGGGCTTGAATTAAGTTGCATGTGAAGATTGTGCCATCATCAAACTACTTGATGCATTATCTCTCTTCCTTCTCTTCATCCTATCTTCCTCGAGCATCAACAATACAGGGAGTGTCGTCATTGCAAGTTCTTTGCCCGAATGCGTCAAGGATGTAACTATGTGATCCCATGATGAAGGAAGACTGTTTAGAACAACAGTGACTTACATTTTGTTTGAAAGAGTGTGCCCAGCATCTGCAAGTTCTTTTGTAATGAGTTCTAATTGGTTCACATGATCTCCAACAACGTCACCCTCATTCATCTTGATATTGTTGAATTTATCCAGCAATAATTGTATTTGAGTGTCGGAACGACACCCATATTTCGTTTCCAAAGCATCCATAATTTCTTTTCCAAAGCATCCATAATTTCTTTTGTTGTTGGCCTTTCTTCGAATAGAGGGATGATGTTGTCTTTCATGTGGTGTAGCATTAAAGCTTTTGCAAGTGCATCATCCTCGTCCCACTTCTTCCTTAATTTTTTAGTTTCTTGGTCATCACTTTGATCAGGCTTTGTTGTAGACATAGTATATAATGTCTTATCATGTGTTAAAAGATAAGATATATAATGTCTCCATGCTCTATAATTAATTCCATTAAGTACAGGGATTCTTGAAGAATCATTAGAATTTTTAGTAACCATTGTTTACACAATTTTGGAGACAATATCACAATATAATAAATACTTTAATACAACTCCTTTAATACAATACACCACACTTTTAATTATAGCAAACCACACCAAACTAAAATTTAATAAATAAAACACACCAAACTGAAAAATAAACACACAAATTATGCTTATGGATAATAATAATAATGCCTTCCCTGATACTTGTAAGGATTTCCACGAGGATATGCTTGATCACCACGACTTGAATCAGAATGGTAAGGATTTTGCCAAAATCCTTGACTTGATTGAGAACTTTCCCCCCTTTGGAACCTTTTGTAGCAAAAATGAGGATTTGGATACTCTCCAGAATAATGCTCCTTGTTGTACTGGTCGTAACGGCGCTTGAATGGCCCAAATCAGGTTTCAGAGGGGCTAGAAAATCCCAAATTAGGGTTTCTAGTCCAAACCCAATTAGGAAATGGGCGGGTAGAACCACAGACCGGGTCAGGGCAGGGTGCACGGGTCGAATACCCACTGGAAAAGAGCGGGTCGCGCGTTTGGTCCGGATCTCCACGGGTCAGGTCTCGCGCCTGGGTCGATCCACAGATCCACGAGTCGCGTGGGTCTCCACGGGTCAGGTCAACCTTGACACGCGGGCTGCTCTGGTCCACATGGGTCGGGTCTTGCTTTCCATGAAATGAGTCGCGCCTCTGGCCTGGATCAGTGCGGATTGGGTCGCGCGTTTGGACTGTTTTTCCACTAATTGGGTTGCGTGCCTAGGCTTGTGTTACAGATTTGGCTTGGACCTCATCTGTATATGAAAAGGTGAATTTTTCAAAATAATTTGGGACTCTTTTGCAGGCTGTTTGTCTAATCCGTGGACCACTTCTTGGCACGGGTTGGACTTGCAATTGGCTGGATCCTATTTTATTTCCAGAAACTTCTTTGCTTCCTTTTCCCCAAATCACGTTACTTCCAACTTGATCAAAGACTTGTTTATTTTCCTCATGTTGTGCAGATTCTTCTTTTGTTGAAGAAGAAATAGACTTGAACAGCATCAATGGTGGAGAGATTGTCTTGTACAGCGAAGTGATTGACTTGTGCAGCGGTGTTGGGATCTCATTGAACGGTGGTGCTGTGTTGGTTTTGGGCGGCGATGGTGAGATCTCTTCCACACTTTCACTTTCTTCTTTTTCTTCGTTGGAATTTTGATTTCCAACACTGCCTGAACTTTCTGAAAGGGATCCGCCTCCATTTGTGTCGTTCTTTTCCACAAATTCTCTAACTTCACTTGGAATTTCACTGAGAAGATTTTCCACAATGAGAATATTTTTCTCACTATGAATATTTTCTTCTTCACTAGATTTTTCAGTAAATCTTTTCCAATATGTTTCTTCTTTGTTGTAGAGATCTTCAAGTCGCTCCAAATCTCCGGGACAGCGTAATCCTCCGACAATGACTTGAAATAAATTATCTTTAGGAAAAACAATTAAGCGATGGTGATTATACCAGCCAATTGTTGTTGCTAATCCTAAAACTTGTCTGTCAATAGTCTTAGAGATCACTAACAACAAGTTTAAGGAATTCTTCTTTCTCTCTTCTTCCACTACGAAGGCTCTGATACCACTGATGGAATAAACAAGATAAAAACAAATAAACTGATGAGAAAGAGAATGCAACATCAGAATTAATTGTAATGGTTAACAGTTCTATTTATAATAAAACTGTTAACAGTTGTAACTCTTATAATTTATCAACTTCCAATAACCATTAATAACCACTAAATGGTTATTAACAGTTATTTGAATTTCTCTATACTCTCAAGGAATAGCCAACCACCAAAAAGGCTAGGCTATGGTATATGAGTGTCTACACTATTATGGTGTGATCACTCTTATACCTTCAATTTTGACATGATGTTTATTCATTATGAATTTATATATTTACTTTTGGTTATGGTTATGTTTATGCTTATGCTTATACTCATGTTTGTCTTATTTGGAGTTTCCAGTACTCGACATGTAGTGGTTGCTTTACAATTTAGAATAATTCAAACAAATATTTTGTTAATAAAGTATCTAGCGCTAGACAAAAGTTATTACCTAGTAAAATTTAATCTGGAAGCTAAGGGAATCATAACGATTGATTTAATTTATCACAATTAGACTTTCAAATCACCAATCTAGATAATTTCCGAGATCAAAATAAAGTGAATATTTTGGCCTAAATTTTATTAATTATTATATTTATACTTTTGTTTTTAGTGATGTTTATGTTTATGCGTATGTTCATGTTTGTTCTTATATTTAGCATTATTATAACTGTTCTTTCTCCTAAAATCATAAGATCACCATAAAACTATTCAATTGGAGAAAGTTTGAACAACAATGAAATTGACCATGACAGGGAATTGAATTTTAGAATAAGAAACATTCCTATAAGTCCAACAAAATTCAAGTTTTAGAGTGTGATGGTAATAACAGAGAAATGTGGATTTGAAACTCGGAAGTGGGAATTGTGCAGATTAGTATTAAGGCAATTTATCCCTATTTTTTTAGAGCATATAAATATGATTGTTTTGTATCCATCTTTATAATTTCATGCCTTCATGGTTATATTTTTAAGAGCATGGAACAAGATTGATAAAGAAAATAGAATCACTTTATTAAGTGACTCACTAATAATACATTTTATATTACTAATCCATGCATTTTATAAATTATCCGCATTTTTTTTTTTCCTTTTAATCATTTGTAAGAAAAGTGAAAAACATGCATCCCAAAATTATAAGAGTCAACAATATAAAGTATTTAATTATTTTTTTCCTTAACGCTTAGCCTAATGGTCTCTCTTCCATCCAAAAAATAAAAAATAATCCAACACCATTAATAACAATAGGCATTTCACTTCTCCTAATACAATACATCAAAAACCATAAACCTAGGAGAAATAATCACTCAAAACCAATTCCCAAAAGCTGGGAATAAATGAATAGCTTCAAATTAATACAATATTTGATAATCTAAAGAGGGAAGACACTATACTTAATCTTGTTATTTTGTTGTTCCAATAATTTCTTTCTGGTGCCAGAAGGAGGTTTCACCCAAAAGGTAGATGATGAGAAATCTCCATCTCCGGGTTGTTTGTTGGCTTTGGTCCAAGGACGTCTCTTGTAGAGGGCCACAGCCTCGTGCTCATGAAAACAAAAATATTCCTTTCATTCTTTACTTGTAGGGCGAAAGGGTTCCAAGCTTTGGTAACATACAACAGGCATACTCGAAGGGACATTCTAAAAGGCAATGGTTTACTCCTCCATATCAAGGATGATATCCAACAGAGGTTTCTGGTATTGCGTCTTCCGACATTGGAAAACTGTGGGTAAGGAGAACAATTAAAGATAATAAAAGCAATGGCTGATTTACGGCGCAGGAAAAGACCTTAGGTAGAGTAGCCAAAGGAAAGGGATAGGGAAAGTTACCACAAGGGTTGGGAAAATGCAGTCAATTGAAAATATGAGTGTCATTTTGGTGTGATCACTCTTATACCTTCAATTTTGTTTGACCAGCATTTTACAAGTAAACATAACACCCGCAAATGCTGAAAATGTTTTCCGGAAAACATTTTACAGGCAAACAAACAGAGTGAATATGTTACAATAAAACAAATCTTGACTTATTTGTGATCTAGATGATTGGTAAGATCAAAACAAAGTGAATATTTTGGCCTAATGTTTATTTATCATTTATTTATATATTTATGTTTAGATTATGATTTTGTTTATGTTTATGGTTTTTTTTTATTTGTACATGTTGTAACTGAAAGGAATAACAATAGGAGATTAGAAATTACTAGTATATGTTGTGCCACACTAGGAATAAGAATCCTGGTTTGGCTGATGATAATCCGAAATGTCCATGTGAACCCAAGTATCAAGGCAAATGCAAAACATATGGATTGCGTGATATGATTCAAAAATTTGCCATCCTTTCACTCCTCCAAATAGAATTCCGAAGGAAAGCCGGTAGATGAAGAGTCGAATGACATTCTGCAAAAACAAGAATTGTTTTGATAGTTTTAAGAATATTTTGGTCATTTTTTAGTCTTTAAGAGTATTTTAGTAGTTTTATAGATTTTGTGGTCATTTTGAAGGTTTGGATGTATTTTGGAAAATGGTTTACAGATTTTTTGGGTGTAAACCAATTTCCTGATTTTTACAAAGGATTTTCCAGTCAACTGAAAACATTTTTAGTTTGACCAGAATTTTACAAGCAAACAAACACCCACAAATGTTGAAAATGTTTTTAGGAAAACATTTTACAGGCAAACAATCGGAGTGAATATTTTACAATAAAACAAATCTTGACTTATTTGTGATCTAGATAATTGATAAGATCAAAACAAAGTGAATATTTTGGCCTAATGTTTATTTATCATTTATTTATATATTTATGTTTATATTATGATTTTGTTTTTGTTTATGTTTTTTTTTTATTTGTACTTGTTGTAACTTGTAACTAAAATGAATAACAATAAGAAATTAGAAATTACCCATATATGTTATTCCACACTAGGAATAAGAATCCTAGTTTGGCTGATGATAATCCGAAATGTCCATGTGAGCCAAGTATCAAGGCATATGAAAAACATATAAATTCGCCATCCTTCCACTCCTTCGAATAGAATTCCAAAGGAAAGCCGGTAGATGAAGGGCCGAATGACATTCTGCAAAAACAAGAATTGTTTTGATAAGTGAACTTAAAAATAAATAAATAAAAAAAATTGAAAGCCTTCTTAGACCACTTACCACACATGACCCAAACACCCAAAACTCAGCACCACCACCAAACAAAACTCTTTTACCCAAACCACCTACCAGGCAAGGCTACTACTCAACCACCATATAACCCAAGAGAGAACAATGTTATAAATGTCGTATCAGTGGTCATTTTTTTTAAATTTCTTGTACTTATGTTTTGCAATATTATAATTTTTCCTACTCTTAACATCTTAAGATCACCATAACACTATTCATTGGAGAAAATTTGAATGATAATAAGAAATGAAAGCCAATGCATGCTTATGATAGAGAATTGAATTTTAAAATAAGAAGAAAGTCTTGTAATAAATCCTAAGAAGGAATCAGAAGTGATCTTCCCCTGATGGTTTACTCATTAACCCTAATAAGTCGGTAATCAAGAACACTATCTTGTAACCTGCACAATCCACGAGATATTTATTTACATGAATTTTATAAATTATAATTTTAGTATAAGTATATGTCTTTTCGGGCTAACAAAAATAAATAAATAATGAAATTAATGTAAGAGACAAAATAAAAATTCTCCAAAAACCATCGTTTGTTATCAATCCCTATATATATATATATATATATATATATAAAGGTAACTTGGGGTGAAACTAGGATTTGAACTTCGTGTAGGCCAAAGTACCAAAAAAATTCATAAAATCCAAATTAACATCTATTCAATAGTAACAAAATCCCAACGAACTAATATCAATTTCATCGATTTTGATTTTCAAAATGTTGTTTGAGGATTTAAAAAAATTTAAGATATCAATATTAGACATTAGCAACAATGCATTATCAGTATTAGCTTTTGAATTATTTTATTTTTTTCTTTCAAAAAATTACAGAATTGTATTGAATTTCCCCTAATCTACAATTTAAATCAATTTTATATTGATTATTTTATCGTATGTCTAATAGTCTTTTAACTAATAAAACTCATTAGGATTCGTATGGGGTAGCTGTTTCAAAAAGTGCCTTTTCAAAAAACTGTGATTCTAAAATATGCATTTTGAAAACACATTTTTTAAAACCACAATTAAGCGTTTGGATAATATTTGTCTAAAATTGGTGTTTTGGTTAAAATTACCAAAAATGACTTAATTCTATTGTTAAGATTACGTTGTCATTTTATAATATATTAAATATTAAAAATTACTGTAATATTTAATAATAATATAATACTAATAAATTCATAGAAAGAATAAATATTTTTTATTAGAAAAAAAAAAAATCGCTCACAACCAATATTATATATTTTCTTTCTTGATAACTAGCTCATAGCTAGGACTTCGTTACTTTAATAAATTAATTAGGATTACAAGGCCTTGAAGTAAAGCAGTAAAAAACAAAATCATATCACTACAGTAGTACTACAACTAGGAGTGAATAAGAGCCTTAGAATGCATAAACAGCAGATCTAGGCTCAGTTGATTTGCAATAAATTTTTTGTGGGTTTGTTTGATGGGCATTTTGGACTTTGTGCTTATTAAAAAAATTATGTTGCATTCACGCATAACTACGTTTTTCAAAAAGCAAGTCAATGGACCAATTTGAAACCGAGGCTTTCCTGTGGTTTTTAAAACGCAACTCTAATTATATCACGTAGCCAAACTAAAGGCAATTTGTGATTTTATGCAAAATCGTGCGTTTGGCCCTTCAAATCGTGGGGCCAAACGAGCTCTTAGTTTTGCTAATTAACAAAAGAATAACAAAAATGTCTTACGGCTCTACAAACCACAACAAAATTATTGCTAATGATTTATTGGCACAACAATCACAACAAAATTAATATTTGTGATTTGTAATGTTTTGCTAAAGCCTAAAAACTTCTTCTTCTTCTTTTTCATTTTCTTTGGGATGTGATAGGTCATATTAGCATTTTTTTTAATGTGCTCATTGTAATAAGTATATTTATTTTGGACCTAAATTTCAATAAATATATATATATATATATATATATATATATATTATTAATTTTTCTAAAAAAAAAAAATTGATGGGGGCTATGGCCCCACCGATCCCTACATAGGTCTGTCCTTGAGGTTACATTTATAATTATTGATTATATAATTAATTAAATAGTTGTTGACAAGTAAACCTACTCAATTTATACTAGTCTTTTTTCTTTTTTCTTTGTTTTTTTTAATCTTAATCTTAGATGTCTGGGGCAACTTATGTGCACCTCAACTAATCCCACGGGACCCATGCACACGCCCTCGAAAATTCCCTACACAGGTAAGTCACTGGCTTTTCACCAATAACTTGTGCAATGCAAGCAAAACTTTAACATTATTTGATTTTTTTTTTTTTTTTTTTTTTCTTCTAAATATGAAATTTGATAATTATGGTAATTATTAATAAGTATTTATTATTATTGTGTTTGTATATGCCACAATGAAATTATGATTATGTTTGTACATGGAATTATATTCTATATTATTAAGAAAATATGATGTGTCCAAATTCTAATGAAGGGTTTAAATATAAGACCTTAAAAGCTTATGTGACGCAATATTATAAGGTCAACCTTAAATTAAGCAAGAAAATGCTAACAATTGAGTCCCTAATTTCCTTTCTCCACCGCCATCTTGATATCATCAAATGTGCTTGCACAACAACAACAACAACAACAACAAAAAAAAAGGGTAATTGGCATTCTAGAATCATGCAACACAATTAATTTTACATTGTTATGTTACCAATAGCTTGAATAAGAATGAAAATCTTCTATCCCACGTTTTATGTTCCATTTTATACTCCATTAATCATAGCTCGCCACGTGTTTTTTTTCTTTCCTTATAAAAAAACTAAGATTTAAAATGGAAAAAAATCAAATACAATCTAATATATGACTAGTTATGATTGATAGAGTATAAAATGGAACATAAAAAGTGGGATAGAAGATTTTCATTCCTTGAATAACGTTGAAAAACCAAAGGCTATAATTACTCCATACAACAACTAAACAATTAAAAAGAAAAAATAAATTTATGTCCCTTAATTTATGGCATGTTTGGTATATGGTTTCCTTTTTATTTTTTTGGAGAAATTATATAAAAAAAGCATCCCAATTTATATCATATTTCATATTAAATTTTTAATTTTTAATTTTATTAATGAAATCATTTATGAAAAGTTTTAATTT
>OU015771.1:7649322-7808321 GCA_907173295.1 Fagus sylvatica | reverse complement strand
CCACAATATATTTTTTGGGGAAAAGGGATGGTTTCTTATAATTCATTAGTTGATTTTATGGATCATTTGAGTCTTTGGTTCTAATCTTTAGGAAGCTCCTCATTTAGAGGCTTTCCTTTTGTTAATAAAAATCACTGTTACTTATAAAAAAGATTAAAGGGTACATCCTTATCTTTTATTTCCTGTCTCATAATACTAATTCATTTAATAGGATTTCTTATGCCATCCCTTGTGCTGCAGATTGAGCTATGTTTGGAGATTTTCAGCCATTCACAAATAGCAACTGGAAGTCACGGAGCTGTATTTATGGGTTTGGGTGGGGAACCAACCACCAATGGACTAATGCAATAATCTTGCTGAATTTAGGAATCCGTGTTTTTGGCAATTAGAACTTATTTGTTTGGGTGGCTTTTGATAGTCAATGCATATGCATGGGTTCTGATAACTAGTGATTGTCTTGTTCAAGTGAGAATCTTTGCTAGATCAGTGGATTTTACATTTTGTTCAAATCCATTATGATTTAATTTTTTATTCAATCCAATATTGCAAGGTTCATTGGTACCTGCTTGGACAATTTGGCTACGGCTTGTAATGTACTGGAACTGCTGTGGTTCAGTCATTTTAGACTTCTAGTGTGCAGATCATTCAAGTCATAGATAATCAGTTGGAAAGTGGTATGCATTCATGAGTTTGAATAATCTTAGTGCAGTGGCCCATTATTTGACAATCATGTTTAATACGGCACAGTTTGGACTCAGGGCGTGCTCAACTCAGGGCGTGCTCTCAACATGAGATTATTGGAAATTAGTTGACAGACCTTGCAATATAATCAAAATGTTTCTCCCCTTGGAAGTGTTTTCTCTCACGACCTATGATATTCTTTAGCCAAGTCTCTTTGCCATTGCTTCTGTAATTTCCTCATTTTTTTGGACCTAATGGTCTCTGTTCAATTTCATACCTGATCTTTTCCAATTAATTCAGATCCCAGTACACCAATGCCCAATAGCTGTCAAAGAGCACAAGCCAGAAAACACTATGTGCTCCCTTCACACCTTTGTAACTCCAAATACTTGACTTCGTTATAGTCCTTCCTGTATACTCCCAAATCACTCTAAGGTGGGGAACATTTTAATCTTCTAGTTAGTTATCCAAAAAAAAAAGAAAAAAGAAGTGATATCTAAAGAATCATAGCCCACACTCCATATAATACATCCTAATTTGCAACAGCGATTGAAGAGATCAGTTGTCTTTGACTAAATGTATTGATACATCTGAGAAAGGAAATTCCATGGTGTTGTGTTTGTAGCCAAATATACAATAGTATTTGAGATAAACAAAAGACATCATCCCATCAAAGTGATAAAAATACGAAGTAATATTGTAAAAATACCAAGTAACAAAGCTATGTGTGATTGGTAGCTGCTGTGTTGGAAATTTGGGAAGTTTAGGTCTTCTGGGGTAACAGTTTGTCGTTTTGTACCTTTGTATCATTCTAGTTAGATCTCATATCCATTGGGTGGGGGTTAAAAAAAAAGATTTACCCAAAAAGTCATTATTACAAACAAAGTGATATCTAAAAGAATCAAGCCCTTGGATCCATAATTCAGAATAATTCTTCATCCAGAACGACCTTTTTTTTATTTTATATTGTTTTTTAGGTTTTTTTTTTTGTTTGTTGTTTTTGTTTTTTTTCATTCCATGGTTTTTGTTTTTAAAAGATCCCACCAAAGCATCAACCCAATACAAAATATTTAATTAAATACCAGTGCATATGTGGGTAGGTGGTAGTCCTGGGCTGGTTGGAAATTTGGTGGTTTATATGTAGTTGCAATAGGGGGCTGTTTCTTTTTGCCACCCCTTTTCAAAGCGAAGTTTAATCATTTTCAATTTTGATTCATGTTGAGTTGTACCTTTGCAAGAGCAGGTTGTTCTGGTCTATGTTTGAAGTTGGTTTTTCAAGAATTTACTATCAATGGCCTTGAATACTTTTGTTAGACCTTTAAATTCGAAGTACTAAAACACACTCATTTGATTTGGATTTTTTTTTTTTTAACAGATGATAGAAAAAGCCTTTGATTAAAACATATTTTCCTATACATAATAAAAGTGATGATAAAGCTCAAGAGCAATACAAACTAAAAGAATGAAATTAGAGAAATTCAATTTAGGCATGTACCCAATAAAGGAAAAGGTAAAACTAAAAGTCATCAAATACCCCAAGAGCACTACAAACTTCAAATGTTTCTAATTCTATAAGTATGAGCAATACTAAAACAACTTCTTCTAATTTAGGAAATACACAATGTTTTGAAAATTCGATCAATGGCCGATATGTAAGTATGGCTTTTTTTTTTTGTTGGTAAATTTTTTTTATTAAGCATATTTTTTTTTTTTTTTATTTTCGTTTATTTTTTTATTTTTTTTAAGAGTTTGGGCTTTTTGTTGATGCCCAATAAGCAACCCAATTAAAGCCCAATTAAACTCAACTTAATTGGGTCTAATTGGGTTAGCACCATTTGCCCATTTATTAAATAAGTGGGTTTGGGTGGGCAATTAGTGGGTGGGTTTGGGTGGGCTAATGGGTTTGGGTTTTTTTTGCCACCCCTAATTCAAAGCATCTTAATCATTTTCAACTTCTATGAATTTTTGAGCTGTACTGTGTTTGGGAGGCAAGAAGGTCTATGAAAGTGGTTTAGGCAATTTACTATGGGCCTTGACACGGGCCTTTTCTGTTACACCTTTAAATTCTCTTTGGAAGCAGCAAGTTTTTTTTTTTTTTTTTTTAACAGATGATAGAAAAAGCCTTTGATCCCATATTTTCCTATACATTAATTAGTGATGATCATGCTCAAGAGCAATACAAACTAAAAGAATGAAAAGAGAAATTCAATTTAGGCATGTACTGAATAAAGGAAAAGGTAAAACTAAAAGTCATCAAATGCCAAGAGCACTACAAACTTCTTCTAATTCTATAAGTATGAGCAATACACAACTTCTTCTAATTTAGGCTTACACTGTTTTAATTCGATCAATGGCCGATATGTAAGTATGGAGAAGTTGGTAAAAAATATAAGCATATCTTAGTAAAGAGGTACCCCAACTGTATTTCAAAGTTTTAGACCTATAGTAGAATGGCAAACACTTCTATATTTTGTTAATAAAATAGGTAGGGGATCGGCTTTTTGTTGGTTATTATTGGTATGTTGTGAAAATATTTGGTTGCCAGAATTTTTCTTGGTTGTTTTATTCATGTTTTTGGTGGGTAGTAAGGAACTTCGGCGACTATCTGCTAAGGACAAGTCTTTGTTGTGGCAAACATGAGATGCAATGGATGATTTGCTTTCGAAGAATCAAGGGCTATGAATGTCAGTTAATGTGGTGCACAAATCAATGTTAGTAGAAGTTTTGGAAATGGAAGCACATGCAACAAAATTTATTTTCATTTTTTGGTCTGCTATGTCTTTGATTGTTGACTTTTTCTTTTGTTCTTTGTAATTGTTCTCTATGTTTTGATAATGTAACAAAAATGAAAATTTACTATTTTTTTCCACCTCTATTATTAACCTATTTTTCTCTTTTCATTATTATTTGACCAGTCTAAAGTATTGTAGCTTTTCTTTGGGTTTTAAGATCATTTTTATTTTTAGGGTAGAAACCCAACTTGTGAGTATGTTGGGTCATGTTTGGAGTTTCCAGTACTTGAAATGTAGTGATTTCTTTACAATTTAGAATAATTCAAACAAATATTTTGTTAATAAAGTATGGGTAAAACTTAGGTACAGTTCCTTAAGTTAAGTACATTAGATTCCTAGTTGAATTCAAATACATTGAATTTAAATATTCTTGGAAAAGATAATATTGTTTGTGTTTTATTAGTTAATGCAACCTTGTATTTGAATTCAATTGAAGAACCTAATGTACTTGACCTAAATAACTGTACATAAGTTTTACCCATAAAGTATCTAGAGCTAGACACAAATTATTGCCTAGTAAAATTTAATATGGAAGCTAAGAGAATCACAAGGATTAATTTAATTTATCACAGTTAGGCTTTTGGATCACCAATCTAGATAATTACAAATGTAGTGATTTCTTTACAATTTAGAATAATTCAAACAAATATTTTGTTAATAAAGTATGGGTAAAACTTAGGTACAGTTCTTTAGGTTAAGTACATTAGATTCCTAGTTGACTTCAAATACATTGAATTTAAATATTCTTAGAAAAGATAATATTGTTTGTGTTTCATTAGTTAATGCAACCTTGTATTTGAATTCAATTGGAGAACCTAATGTACTTGACCTAAGGAACTGTACCTAAGTTTTATCCAAAATTATTAATAGACACAAATTAATCCTAGTATCTAAACAATTAGGAAGCTAACATCAAGGATTATTTAAAATTTAGTCAGATCTTTCGGATCCAATCTAGATAATTACCGAGATCAAACTGAAGTGAATATTTTGGCCTAAATTTTATTAATCTATTTTATTAATTATTTGATACATTTAGTTTTGAATGTTTTTGTTTAAATTTATGATTATGTTTCATGTTTGTTTTTATATTTTGTTTATTATAACTTTTATTTCTCCTCAATCATAAGTTCTTATATTTTGGAGAAAGCATTATTATAACTTTTCTTTCTCCTGAAATCATAAGATCACCATAAAACTATTCAATTGGAGAAAGTTTGAAAAACAATAATAAATGAAAGCTAATGAAATTGACCATGATTGGGAATTGAATTTTAGAATAAGAAACATTCCTATAAGGCCAACAAAATTCAAGTTTTAGATTGTGATTGTAAATATTTTTGTTCTTTATATAATATATTACCAATTAAGGCTCGTCAAAAACAAACATTGTGTCGTCATACAAACGGTTCTGTATTTCAAGTATACCACCCTTTTCAAAGTATACCGGGTTTAAAAACAATTATGTTACTACTTTACTTTGCCCCAGTTAGGGGTTTATGGATTAATTATAATCTTCATAAGCTTTTTTTTTTTTCTTTACTGTGACATAGAATAATCTAATTTATCCCAATTAGATGTTCATATCACCAATTTAGCATATTATGTATCAAATTCAAAAAAGATATTATTTTAATTTTTTTTTTTTAACCATTTCCAACCATATCATTCATAGTATAAGTTAAAATAAAACAAATCTTGCTTTATTTGAGACCTACATAATTGATAAGATCAAAATGAAGTGAATATTTTTTATGGAATAAACAAAGTAAAAACAAATAAACTAGTGGATTCCTGTCAGGGTATTTATCACTTGGGAAAGAAAATGCAACGTTAGAATAAATTGTAATGGTTAACAGTTCTATTTATAATAGATCTATCAACAATTGCAACTCTTACAATTTATCAACTTCCAATAACCGTCAATAACCGCTAAACGGTTATTAGCAGTTATTTGGATTTCTCTATTCTCAAGAGAATAGCCAACCAACCAAAAAAATATGGCTAGGATATGAGTATGAGTGTCCACACTATTATGGTGTGATCACTCTTATACCTTCATCTCCCACTTGATCACACTATAAAGTGAAATAGCATGAACTAGTCGGTATGTTAACCTGGTACCAATAATAATACTCCATACCAACTCTCATCTGTATAAACCATACAGATCGGCGTCAGAAGATGACTTGGACCATTGTGTGCACACTTCCTTGTCATCCATTCTGACCGCACCTATCTTCGTACATTATCATACCGATATTGTACTCCAGGCGACTTTCAAATCACTATCTTTCAAGTGACCGACATCAATCTTTATGGAAAAATAGTCCATAGGAAAAATAGTCCATACCCATTCCATCATTGACGACTTCAGTCGCATGTATTTAATAATACATCGAGCTGCGTTGAAATTTTCACGAGTACTTCCTAGGCTTTCCTCAAGTGACCTTATCAATATCTTTCACTAACCAAGCGTGAATATCACCCAGTCACATGATCACATATTAATGATGCAATATTAATGGACTTTACAACCATGTGATCTGTGACTTTCCATTCCCGTTAGTGATTCTCTTACAATCATTCCTAACCAATATTTTACATTGCAAGAGCTGCATTTGATCGTTCTCCTAGGCGTCCCCAGGTCCATCCGATCTTGCAAGAACCATGTAACTCTACTGAATTACCTCTCAGTCTCATACCTGTTAGACGCACTCTGAATTGGTTCAGAGTCAATCCTCTTGGTCATGGGATCGGCCATCATTTTAGCTGAGGGAACAAAATTGACTTTTATTTCCCCTCTTTCCACTATATCTTGAATATAGTGATAGTTGACGTCAATATGTTTGTCTTTCGAACTATTTTCTCCACTCTTAATTAATGAAATAGCGAACTTATTATCGCAAAACACATTTACTGGTCTATCTTGCACATCAAGTTTCAAACTATCCACGAAACGTTTGATCCAGACCACATTGCTGACTGCTGTGTTGCATGCAATGTACTCAGCTTCCATTGTATACTTAGCAACACAACCTTGTTTCTTACTTAGCCAAGAAACCGCTGTTCCACCAAACAAAAACACATATCCGCTGGTAGATTTTCTATCTTCCGTGTCTCCAGCAAAATCAGCATCAGTGAATCCTTTTATCTCCAATTCTTCTAGTACAAAGCATAACTCCATACTTTTAGTCATTTGGAGATACCTGAATATTCGTTTCACTGCTTGCCAATGCGCCTTGCTAGGATTAGATTGATATCTGCTTACCAATCCTACCGCATAACATATATCTGGTCTTGTGCTTGTCATTGCGTACATTAGACTACCCACAACTTGGGCATAAGGAACAACTATCATTTTTTCAAGTTCTATCTTGTTGGTTGGGCACATACTTTTGTTGAGAATCGTTCCTTTGGAAACAGGTGTGCTTACTGGTCTACAATCCTCCTTTTTAAACCTCTTAAGTACCTTTTCCAAATAATTCTCTTGATCCAAGTGTATTAACTTTGAATCTCTATCTCTAGAGATTTTAATTCCCAAGACATAGTTTGCAGGGCCCATGTCTTTCATTTCAAACTTTGATCCTAAATAGAACTTAGTTTCGTTCATCATGTCTGGAGAATTACTAGCTAACAATATGTTATCCACATAAAGTGACAGTAATGCCAATTTCTCTTTATCCCTCCAGACATAAATGCAATGATCCAAATAACTCATCTCATAGCCAATATCCAATATCACCTGATGGAACTTCAAATACCATTGTCTTGAAGATTGTTTTAATCCATACAATGATTTTTTCAGTCTACAAACTTTTCCTTCTTAGCCCTTTATTCAAAATCCATCTGGCCGATCCATGTAAATTTCCCCTTTTAAGTCCCCGTTAAGAAAAACAGTCTTAACGTCCAGCTGATGTAGTTCAAGGTCTAGTCTTACAGCAACAACCATGATTATCTGAACTGAAGCAAACTTGGCCACTGATGAATATGTATCCACAAAATCCATACCAGGTTTTTGAGTAAATCTTTTAGCCACTAACCTTGCCTTGTATTTATCCAAAGATCCATCAACTTTTTACTTCTTTCTTAGTACCCACTTGCATCCAACAAGTTTTCTACCGGCAGGCAATTCTGTTAAGTCCCAAACTTCATTTTTGATATTGAATCCAATTCCTCATGCATTGCCTTAAGCCATTGTTCTGCATCATGACTTTCCATTGCTTTTGCAAAATTTGCAGGATCATCTTCAATAGAAACAACTTTGCTTTCCATTAGATAGTAATCTTTTAACATTGAAGATGGTTGCCTTTGCCTTTTTCTCCCACTGTCAGTAGCATCTATACTTGGCATTACAGGTTTAGGACTTGTTCTTTTTCTCCTACTATTCTCAAGATCTTTATCAGAAAAGTCTGATGCATGAGAATTTGATTCCTCAAATTCTGCATGAAGTAACTTCTTGATTTGCTCTAGTGGTGTGATTAATTTGGTATCTTCAATGAATACATCATCTCTGCTTACAATTAATCCTTTATCCGAGTGGAAAAATCTATATCCGCTCCCATTTTCCACATATCCGATAAACTTGCACTCCTAAGTTTTATCTGTAAGCTTGTTGCATAAAAGTTTTGGTATGAATACATGTGCTTTGCAACCCCACACTTTGAGATTAGTCATGTCTAGTTGGTGTCCAGTCCAAATTTCAAAAGGTGTCAAAGGTTTGGACTTTGTCTTAACTTTGTTCAAGATATATGCTGTAGTTGATAGAGCTTCCCCCCTAGAAAACAATTTGAAGACCAGCATAAGCCATCATAGATCTCATCATATCCATGAGAGTCCTGCTTCTTCTTTCTGCAATTTCATTTTGTTGTAGCTTATAGGGCATAGTGTATATATGTCTAATTCTCATTTCTTTATAGAACTAATTAAAAGCCTCATATTCACCACCCCTATCATTGTTTAAGCTTTTGATTGATCTTTCCAATTGATTTTCGACTTCTAATTTAAATTCTTTAAATTTCTCAATTGTTTTTGATTTGTATTTTAGTAAGTAGATATATCTGTATCTAGAATAATCATCTGTGAAAGTAATAAAGTATTCCATTCCTCGATGAGTTTTGGTTCTCAATGGACCACAAATGTCAGAGTGGACAATTTCAAGTAAATCTAATGATTTCCAATGTTTGGAAAATGGTTTTGCAGTCATTTTTCCTTTTATACATGGTTCACATGTATGAAAATCATCGAGATTTATTTGAGATATTAATCCACTTTTACTCATTCTCATCATTTTCTGTTTATTGATGTGGCCTAAACGTAAATGCCATAAATAAGTATTATTTAAAACATTTGACACATTCAAATAATTAGAAATGAAATCTTTATTATTATCACACTTGAGTAAATACATACCATCTACTTTCACACCAAATATAGATATATCACCCTTACTAATAAACACATGACCAGACTTCATCTTAACATCAACGCCTTTTTCGTTCAACACAAGGACAGAAATTAAGTTCCTACGAATGCAAGGCACATATAACACATTATTCAACACAATGACAGAATCATCAATGGAGAATTTGCACCTACTTTCTCCAAGGACATCACTGTAGGTGTTATTCCCCATATAAACTCTGTGTTCGCCCAATTGCTTCTCCTTGAGATCAACGAACAATTCACGATTCATTGCAATGTGTTTTATGGCAGCAGAATCAACCCACCAAGATGTTGAAGGAGACTCTATGACCAATGCTTCAGTGATGGTCATGGCAATCTCCTTGCCTTTGTTCTTGGGTCTTTTATTCAGTGGACAATTGATCTTGTAATGTCCTCTTTCACCACATCGATAACAAGCATCTCGAGGCTTGTTTTCTTGTCTTGGTTTCCTTGTCCATTGCTTCTTAAACCGCTTGTGCTTGAATTTGTACTTGGGCTTGAATTAAGTTGCATGTGAAGATTGTGTCATCATCAAACTACTTGATGCATTATCTCTCTTCCTTCTCTTCATCCTATCTTCCTCGAGCATCAACAATACAGGGAGTGTCGTCATTGCAAGTTCTTTGCCCGAATGCGTCAAGGATGTAACTATGTGATCCCATGATGAAGGAAGACTGTTTAGAACAACAGTGACTTACATTTTGTTTGAAAGAGTGTGCCCAGCATCTGCAAGTTCTTTTGTAATGAGTTCTAATTGGTTCACATGATCTCCAACAACGTCACCCTCATTCATCTTGATATTGTTGAATTTATCCAGCAATAATTGTATTTGAGTGTCGGAACGACACCCATATTTCGTTTCCAAAGCATCCATAATTTCTTTTCCAAAGCATCCATAATTTCTTTTGTTGTTGGCCTTTCTTCGAATAGAGGGATGATGTTGTCTTTCATGTGGTGTAGCATTAAAGCTTTTGCAAGTGCATCATCCTCGTCCCACTTCTTCCTTAATTTTTTAGTTTCTTGGTCATCACTTTGATCAGGCTTTGTTGTAGACATAGTATATAATGTCTTATCATGTGTTAAAAGATAAGATATATAATGTCTCCATGCTCTATAATTAATTCCATTAAGTACAGGGATTCTTGAAGAATCATTAGAATTTTTAGTAACCATTGTTTACACAATTTTGGAGACAATATCACAATATAATAAATACTTTAATACAACTCCTTTAATACAATACACCACACTTTTAATTATAGCAAACCACACCAAACTAAAATTTAATAAATAAAACACACCAAACTGAAAAATAAACACACAAATTATGCTTATGGATAATAATAATGCCTTCCCTGATACTTGTAAGGATTTCCACGAGGATATGCTTGATCACCACGACTTGAATCAGAATGGTAAGGATTTTGCCAAAATCCTTGACTTGATTGAGAACTTTCCCCCCTTTGGAACCTTTTGTAGCAAAAATGAGGATTTGGATACTCTCCAGAATAATGCTCCTTGTTGTACTGGTTCGTAACGGCGCTTGAATGGCCCAAATCAGGTTTCAGAGGGGCTAGAAAATCCCAAATTAGGGTTTCTAGTCCAAACCCAATTAGGAAATGGGCGGGTAGAACCACAGACCGGGTCAGGGCAGGGTGCACGGGTCGAATACCCACTGGAAAAGAGCGGGTCGCGCGTTTGGTCCGGATCTCCACGGGTCAGGTCTCGCGCCTGGGTCGATCCACAGATCCACGAGTCGCGTGGGTCTCCACGGGTCAGGTCAACCTTGACACGCGGGCTGCTCTGGTCCACATGGGTCGGGTCTTGCTTTCCATGAAATGAGTCGCGCCTCTGGCCTGGATCAGTGCGGATTGGGTCGCGCGTTTGGACTGTTTTTCCACTAATTGGGTTGCGTGCCTAGGCTTGTGTTACAGATTTGGCTTGGACCTCATCTGTATATGAAAAGGTGAATTTTTCAAAATAATTTGGGACTCTTTTGCAGGCTGTTTGTCTAATCCGTGGACCACTTCTTGGCACGGGTTGGACTTGCAATTGGCTGGATCCTATTTTATTTCCAGAAACTTCTTTGCTTCCTTTTCCCCAAATCACGTTACTTCCAACTTGATCAAAGACTTGTTTATTTTCCTCATGTTGTGCAGATTCTTCTTTTGTTGAAGAAGAAATAGACTTGAACAGCATCAATGGTGGAGAGATTGTCTTGTACAGCGAAGTGATTGACTTGTGCAGCGGTGTTGGGATCTCATTGAACGGTGGTGCTGTGTTGGTTTTGGGCGGCGATGGTGAGATCTCTTCCACACTTTCACTTTCTTCTTTTTCTTCGTTGGAATTTTGATTTCCAACACTGCCTGAACTTTCTGAAAGGGATCCGCCTCCATTTGTGTCGTTCTTTTCCACAAATTCTCTAACTTCACTTGGAATTTCACTGAAAAGATTTTCCACGATGAGAATATTTTTCTCACTATGAATATTTTCTTCTTCACTAGATTTTTCAGTAAATCTTTTCCAATATGTTTCTTCTTTGTTGTAGAGATCTTCAAGTCGCTCCAAATCTCCAGTATAGCGTAATCCTCCGACAATGACTTGAAATAAATTATCTTTAGGAAAAACAATTAAGCGATGGTGATTATACAGACAATTGTTGTTGCTAATCCTAAAACTTGTCTGTCAATGGTCTTAGAGATCACTAACAACAAGTTTAAGGAATTCTTCTTTCTCTCTTCTTCCACTACGAAGGCTCTGATACCACTGATGGAATAAACAAGATAAAAAAAAATAAACTGATGAGAAAGAGAATGCAACATCTGAATTAATTATAATGGTTAACAGTTCTATTTATAATAAAACTGTAAACAGTTGTAACTCTTACAATTTATCAACTTCCAATAACCGCTAATAACCACTAAATGGTTATTAACAGTTATTTGAATTTCTCTATACTCAAGGAATAGCCAACCACCAAAAAGGCTAGGCTATGGTATATGAGTGTCTTTTTTTTGCTAAATACGAATATTTCATTGAACAAAAGCAGAAATACAAAGCAAATCTCTTGACCAGGCCCCTTGCACAGAGGCTGGGAGATTGTTGGAAAAATAACAAGAAGGAAAGCTATTAGGAATGAAAGACTTGGCTAATTCGTGGGCAACCATGTTGGCCTCACGCTTAACCCAACAAAAACTACAAGAGCTAAAGTCTGATGCTAATCTCTTAACATCATTACACAGAGCATAAATGTTCCAACTGCAGGCAGAAATCCCCAATATTGCATCAACACAGTTCTTGGCATCACTTTCCACTAAAATATTCTTCCATTTTTCCAAGTAAGCAAGTTGAATGGCCCATAGAATGGCTGAAGCTTTAGCAACTGTGGGGTCAACTGTAGGAAGTGTTTTGGTCCAAGCCTTGACAAAACATCCAGCATCATCTCTGGCAATGACTGCAATGGCAGCAACTGATGGATGTATAGCGGCATCAACATTCAACTTAATAACACCAGTAGGGGGGGCACCAGCTATAAACCTTACAAAGTGTAGATGATGCCTCGCCCTCCAAAGCATGAGTGTACTCTATGATTCTAAGTTCAAGAGCTTTCAATAATGCTAGAGGGTTTGCAGCAATACCTTGGTGGACTACTTCATTGCGAAACTGCCAAATACATTCCAATGTAAGGGCAAATTGGCAAGAAGCTTGGAAAGAAATCTTCTTTGAGACATTGGGAGGGGCAATGCACACAGGGGGATCCACAACCAATTTAACAATGTCAATATCAGAAGTAATAGGTATTAGATCAGGTCTGAAACCCCAACAAAGTCCAAACCAAAACATTTTAGTAGCTTGGCAATGAAAGAAAATATGAGCATTAGTTTCCTCTTCAAGATGGCATAATGGACAATATGGATCCCCTGAAGATATCTGGCAAATAAGTTGAGTTTGTAGGGGAGAATACCACAACCAATCCTCCAAATAAAGGTTTTAAGCCTTTCATGCAACTTACTCTTCCAAAGTTTCTGCCAAATATGGTCTGGGTTGGGAGGCCAAGAAAGATTCGAATGAATTTTATAGGCAGATTTAACCGAGAAAATACCTTTTTGATCAGCTATCCACACCATCTTATCAGCCAAGGGAGTAGTGGGAATGATAACTTTCTTAACTGCAGCAGTAGAATCTGCATCAAATAAATCTTCAAGCAAATCTAGGTGCCAAGCTTTGGACTCTTGATTGATGAGGTTGGAAACTAGAAGAGGATTTGTAGAGATCTGCCCATTCCTTGGCTTAGGAATAAAATTTGGTAGCCAAGGGACCCAAGGATCCTTCCAGCAGTCCACATTTTTTCCGTCACCAATAAGGAAGCACACTCCTTTACTAATGAGAGGTTTAAGCCTCTCAATAGCTCTCCAAGTGCAGGAAGATTTTTTTGCCGAATCTCTACATAGCCAGTCACCTCTAACTTTATACTTGCTTCTCAAAGCTATCATGCACAGGCTGTCCCGATTAGAAACCACCATCCATGCCAGCTTCGCCAAAAGTGCATCATTAAAATTCTTCGCCTTTCTAAAACCAAGACCTCCGGAAGCTTTGGGAGAACAAAGAACATCCCACGCACGCCAAGCCAAATACTTACCAGAATCTTTATAAGGCTTCCACCAAAATCTCCGTATAGTAGCATCCAATTTATCACAAACGGCTATAGGTACATCCGAAGAAGAGAAAGTGTATGTTGGCAATGAAAGAGCCACTGCTCTAATCATAGTGGCCCGACCAGCCCAAGACAAGGCCTTACTTCTCCACCCCAATAGTTGTGTATCTAACTTTTCTTGTAAGAACTTATAGTCTTTTACTCTGCTGTTAGAATGAAACAGCGGTGCACCAAGGTACTTTGCATTAGGTTGGACCTTCTTCATCTGCAGTAGGTGCTTAATCTCCCTTCTTTTCTCATGAGGCACATGATTAGAGAAAACAATTCCCGATTTATCTCTGTTTATGCATTGACCAGACCATGAACAATACTTGTCGAGGCACTTATCAAGCATCTTTACTTCACTACTGTTGGCCTTGGCGAAGAGCATGATATCATCCGCATACATGACATGAGTAAAGGCTGGGCCAGCCAAGTTCATTTGAACACCATGCAATCCATCATTTAAGAACTCTTTCTCAATCATTCTAGATAGTATTTCTTGACAAATGATGAAAAGATAAGGTGAAAGGGGGTCTCCTTGTCTCAAACCCCTAGTTGGCTTAAAATGTTTCGACTTTCCACCATTCACCAAAATTGAAAAGGAGACCGTGGTCACACATTCCATAATCCAGCCGATGAAAGATTGATTGAACCCAAACTTGCTAAGAACCATTTTGAGGAATTTCCAGTTAATGCGATCGTAGGCTTTTTTGAGGTCCAATTTCATTGCAACAAATCCACCCTTGACCTTTCTCCTTTTGAAGCTATGGAGAATTTCTTGAACAATTAACTGGTTCTCTGCAATCCATCTCCCTGGAATGAATGTAGACTAACAAGGGGAGATCATACTAGGTAGCACAGATCGTAATTTAGACACAAGCAGTTTAGAAATAATTTTGTAAACAGTGTTACACAAACTGATTGGTCTAAAGTGATTAATAGTTGAAGGATTGAGGATTTTAGGAATCAACACTATGAATGAATTATTTACCTCCTTGAGCAGTTTACCAGACGAAAAAAAATTTTGCACAGCCAAAGTAACAGACTTCCCCACAACTGGCCAGAATTTCTTATAAAATAGTGGTGGAAGACCGTCCGGGCCAGGGGCTTTTAGACTTTGCATCTAGAAGAAAACCTTTTTTATCTCCTGGGGAGTAGGGATTTGATTCAGTGAGGAATTCTGCTCCTCCGAAATAACCGGAGATATTAAGTTCTCTAAATCTTCAGGGAACTCAATGACTTCTTCAGTAAAAAGATGTTGAAATTTTCCCACCACAAACTCCCTTATCTCCGAAAGCTTGACAATCCATTCTTCGTTCTCACCTTTAATTGCCTCAATGGAATTTTTTTTCCTACAAATGATAGATGAGAGGTGGAAGAATCTTGAATTACGGTCCCCATCTTTCAACCATGTCTCATGAGATTTTTACCGCCACATTACTTCTTTCCTAGCCATCCACACATTTAGCTTTTGTTGTAATTTGGCTTCCTCAAAAGCATTCGCTTCATTGCGGCTTTTACATTGGATTCTTTCAATTCTTCTAGTAAGGTCCGAGATATTTGATTGAACATGGCCAAATACTTCCTTATTCCACTTCCTGAGAGTTGAAGTTGTATTGAATTGCTTCTTACAGAGATTAAAGCACGCAGATCCTATATAATCAGGTAGCCAAGCAGACTCCACAACATCAAAACACCGTGGGTCATCAACCCACATGGCCTCAAAGCGAAATGGTCTAGGGGCACAACAATTAGGCGGGTTTGAGTCAATTAACAATGGACAATGATCAGAGTTTACAGCCCCAAGATGATAAACAACAGCTCTTGTACAGCAAAGTGAAATTCACCAAGATTCCCCCACCAATCTCCTCATCGACCACCAATCCAAGAATTCTTCTCTCTTGGCTGCCGTTTCTGCAATAGAGTCCTGTCTTGCTCCGGAATCTATCACTTTCTCTCCCCAATCCCAGTTGAAGACTTATCTGGAAGTGAAAAGTCCGAAAAAGGCAAAGTGTAGTCATGAGAGAAGAATTCTTGGATTGGTGGTCGATGAGGAGATTGGTGGGGGAATCTTGGTGAATTTCAGAGAGGAGATCGTAGGGGGACTCAGGGAGGATTTTCCGTTTAAGGTTAGGAGTAGGATCTTGTGGATTAAGGGAAGGAATTGGATCTGTATTTATGAATGTGTGGTTGTGGAGACTACTGTTAGGCCCACTCAAGTGAGATCCTGTATGAAGAGTGCTAGTTTTTGGGCCAGGAGGTAGAATGGTGGATTTGGATTTAATGTTTGGGCTAAGGTGGAGTTGGGCTCTACAATCATCTTATAAGGCCCACTAAGAGCCGAATCTGAGTCCAGTGGAGAGATAACAATACCCTTAGGAGAAACAGAATTTATCTTTAGTGGAGAGACAAACGTACCTGAACAAGGACCACCCTTTAGTGAACGTGCCAAGAGACACGCGAACGATGCCACATCTGTTTCGCAGGTGCTCGCGTCCACTGAACCTTGTCCTTGGCATTCAGCACTCTCAGCACGTAGTGGCGAAACACAATCCACCACATTGTCCAGCTCAGCACCACCTCCAAGCTCCACCTCCGGTAGGTTTTGAGTTACCTGCTTCACAGAGCCAATGTCCGGTGACTTTTCGTAAATGCCAGGTGGTGAGTCAGCACTATCAGATTTCAACCAATTCCCAAAAGCTGGGAATAAAGTCCCATATTCATTACGTAGGAATTTCTTTTCAGCTTCACAATTAGATACACCATGCCCAATAATGCCACATCGGAAGCACAAATCTGGTAATTTCTCATATTTCATGCCAATCCATATATCACTGAGGTTCTTCTTAGGGAGGAAAATCCCTGGGCACAAAGGTGAAGTAACTTCGACGTTGACGCGGATCCGAACGAACCGTTGCCAATGGATACGAGGTTCTCCAATGAAATCCACCTCAAGAACTTTGCCTGCTTTGCTTCCAACCTGTTCAAGATATTCTTTCTGGTGCCATGAAGGAGGTAATCCGTGGACTTGAACCCAAAAGGTAGATGATGAGAAATCAATTTCTTGCCAAGTAAGCTCCGGGTTCCAGACTTTTAGTATCAAGTGGGCTCCTCGAATGGTCCAAGGACGTCTCTTGTAAGCCAGGGCCATATCAGCCTCGTGCTCAAACATGAAAACAAAAATATTCCTTTCAACCTTCTTTACTTGAATAGGGCGAGAAGGGTTCCAAGCTTTGGTAACAATCTCTAGAACAACAGGCATATAAAACTACGAAGGGACATAATTTTACCTAAAAGGCAATGGTTTACATGGTTAGGTATTTCTCTGGGTATGGAGATGTCTATTCTATTGTCAGCACAGCTAACTCTCTGGGTTCTAAGGATGATATCCTCAACAGAGGTTTCTGGTATTGCGTCTTCCGACATTGGAAAACTGTGGGTAAGGAGAACTATATTAAAGATAATAAAAGCAATGGCTATTGATACTAGGATACGGCGCAGGAAAAGACCTAGGGTAGGTAGAGTAGCAGACGAAATCGCCTAGGGAAAGGGATAGGGAAAGTTACCACAAGGGTATGGGAAAATGCAGTTCGCAATGGGTTGTATACATGGTATATGAGTGTCTACACTATTATGGTGTGATCACTCTTATACCTTCAATTTTGACATGATGTTTATTCATTATGAATTTATATATTTACTTTTGGTTATGGTTATGTTTATGCTTATGCTTATACTCATGTTTGTCTTATTTGGAGTTTCCAGTACTCGACATGTAGTGGTTGCTTTACAATTTAGAATAATTCAAACAAATATTTTGTTAATAAAGTATCTAGCGCTAGACAAAAGTTATTACCTAGTAAAATTTAATCTGGAAGCTAAGGGAATCATAACGATTGATTTAATTTATCACAATTAGACTTTCAAATCACCAATCTAGATAATTTCCGAGATCAAAATAAAGTGAATATTTTGGCCTAAATTTTATTAATTATTATATTTATACTTTTGTTTTTAGTGATGTTTATGTTTATGCGTATGTTCATGTTTGTTCTTATATTTAGCATTATTATAACTGTTCTTTCTCCTAAAATCATAAGATCACCATAAAACTATTCAATTGGAGAAAGTTTGAACAACAATGAAATTGACCATGATAGGGAATTGAATTTTAGAATAAGAAACATTCCTATAAGTCCAACAAAATTCAAGTTTTAGAGTGTGATGGTAATAACAGAGAAATGTGGATTTGAAACTCGGAAGTGGGAATTGTGCGGATTAGTATTAAGGCAATTTATCCCTATTTTTTTAGAGCATATAAATATGATTGTTTTGAATCCATCTTTATAATTTCTTGCCTTCATGGTTATATTTTTAAGAGCATGGAACAAGATTGATAAAGAAAATAGAATCACTTTATTAAGTGACTCACTAATAATACATTTTATATTACTAATCCATGCATTTTATAAATTATCCGCATTTTTTTTCTTTTTTTCCTTTTAATCATTTGTAAGAAAAGTGAAAAACATGCATCCCAAAATTATAAGAGTCAACAATATAAAGTATTTAATTATTTTTTTCCTTAACGCTTAGCCTAATGGTCTCTCTTCCATCCAAAAAATAAAAAATAATCCAACACCATTAATAACAATAGGCATTTCACTTCTCCTAATACAATACATCAAAAACCATAAACCTAGGAGAAATAATCACTCAAATTTTAAATGAATAAAATTAATACAATATTTGATAATCTAAAGAGGGAAGACACTATACTTAATCTTGTTATTTTGTTGTTCCAATAATTAGTTTCACTCTCCATCTTTGTTTGTTGGCTTTATAGAACAATTAATGTAAACTCATACTACTCTTCTTACTCCTCCATATCAACCAATAACCCAATTTCCTGATTTTTCCAAAGGATTTTTCAGTCAATTGAAAACATTTTCAGTTTGACCAGCATTTTACAAGTAAACATAACACCCGCAAATGCTGAAAATGTTTTCCGGAAAACATTTTACAGGCAAACAAACAGAGTGAATATGTTACAATAAAACAAATCTTGACTTATTTGTGATCTAGATGATTGGTAAGATCAAAACAAAGTGAATATTTTGGCCTAATGTTTATTTATCATTTATTTATATATTTATGTTTAGATTATGATTTTGTTTATGTTTATGGTTTTTTTTTATTTGTACATGTTGTAACTGAAAGGAATAACAATAGGAGATTAGAAATTACTAGTATATGTTGTGCCACACTAGGAATAAGAATCCTGGTTTGGCTGATGATAATCCGAAATGTCCATGTGAACCCAAGTATCAAGGCAAATGCAAAACATATGGATTGCGTGATATGATTCAAAAATTTGCCATCCTTTCACTCCTCCAAATAGAATTCCGAAGGAAAGCCGGTAGATGAAGAGTCGAATGACATTCTGCAAAAACAAGAATTGTTTTGATAGTTTTAAGAATATTTTGGTCATTTTTTAGTCTTTAAGAGTATTTTAGTAGTTTTATAGATTTTGTGGTCATTTTGAAGGTTTGGATGTATTTTGGAAAATGGTTTACAGATTTTTTGGGTGTAAACCAATTTCCTGATTTTTACAAAGGATTTTCCAGTCAACTGAAAACATTTTTAGTTTGACCAGAATTTTACAAGCAAACAAACACCCACAAATGTTGAAAATGTTTTTAGGAAAACATTTTACAGGCAAACAATCGGAGTGAATATTTTACAATAAAACAAATCTTGACTTATTTGTGATCTAGATAATTGATAAGATCAAAACAAAGTGAATATTTTGGCCTAATGTTTATTTATCATTTATTTATATATTTATGTTTATTTATTTTGTTTGATTTTGTTTTTGTTTATGTTTTTTTTTTATTTGTACTTGTTGTAACTTGTAACTAAAATGAATAACAATAAGAAATTAGAAATTACCCATATATGTTATTCCACACTAGGAATAAGAATCCTAGTTTGGCTGATGATAATCCGAAATGTCCATGTGAGCCAAGTATCAAGGCATATGAAAAACATATAAATTCGCCATCCTTCCACTCCTTCGAATAGAATTCCAAAGGAAAGCCGGTAGATGAAGGGCCGAATGACATTCTGCAAAAACAAGAATTGTTTTGATAAGTGAACTTAAAAATAAATAAAAAAAAAAAATTGAAAGCCTTCTTAGACCACTTACCACACATGACCCAAACACCCAAAACTCAGCACCACCACCAAACAAAACTCTTTTACCCAAACCACCTACCAGGCAAGGCTACTACTCAACCACCATATAACCCAAGAGAGAACAATGTTATAAATGTCGTATCAGTGGTCATTTTTTTTTAAATTTCTTGTACTTATGTTTTGCAATATTATAATTTTTCCTACTCTTAACATCTTAAGATCACCATAACACTATTCATTGGAGAAAATTTGAATGATAATAAGAAATGAAAGCCAATGCATGCTTATGATAGAGAATTGAATTTTAAAATAAGAAGAAAGTCTTGTAATAAATCCTAAGAAGGAATCAGAAGTGATCTTCCCCTGATGGTTTACTCATTAACCCTAATAAGTCGGTAATCAAGAACACTATCTTGTAACCTGCACAATCCACGAGATATTTATTTACATGAATTTTATAAATTATAATTTTAGTATAAGTATATGTCTTTTCGGGCTAACAAAAATAAATAAATAATGAAATTAATGTAAGAGACAAAATAAAAATTCTCCAAAAACCATCGTTTGTTATCAATCCCTAATTTTATTTATATCTATATATATATATATATATATATATATATATATATATATATAATTATAAAAGGTAACTTGGGGTGAAACTAGGATTTGAACTTCGTGTAGGCCAAAGTACCAAAAAAATTCATAAAATCCAAATTAACATCTATTCAATAGTAACAAAATCCCAACGAACTAATATCAATTTCATCGATTTTGATTTTCAAAATGTTGTTTGAGGATTTAAAAAAATTTAAGATATCAATATTAGACATTAGCAACAATGCATTATCAGTATTAGCTTTTGAATTATTTTATTTTTTTCTTTCAAAAAATTACAGAATTGTATTGAATTTCCCCTAATCTACAATTCAAATCAATTTTATATTGATTATTTTATCGTATGTCTAATAGTCTTTTAACTAATAAAACTCATTAGGATTCGTATGGGGTAGCTGTTTCAAAAAGTGTCCTTTCAAAAAATTGTGATTCTAAAATATGCGTTTTGAAAACACATTTTTTAAAACCACAATTAAGCGTTTGGATAATATTTGTCTAAAATTGGTGTTTTGGTTAAAATTACCAAAAATGACTTAATTCTATTGTTAAGATTACGTTGTCATTTTATAATATATTAAATATTAAAAATTACTGTAATATTTAATAATAATATAATACTAATAAATTCATAGAAAGAATAAATATTTTTTATTAGAAAAAAAAAAAATCGCTCACAACCAATATTATATATTTTCTTTCTTGATAACTAGCTCATAGCTAGGACTTCGTTACTTTAATAAATTAATTAGGATTACAAGGCCTTGAAGTAAAGCAGTAAAAAACAAAATCATATCACTACAGTAGTACTACAACTAGGAGTGAATAAGAGCCTTAGAATGCATAAACAGCAGATCTAGGCTCAGTTGATTTGCAATAAATTTTTTGTGGGTTTGTTTGATGGGCATTTTGGACTTTGTGCTTATTAAAAAAATTATGTTGCATTCACGCATAACTACGTTTTTCAAAAAGCAAGTCAATGGACCAATTTGAAACCGAGGCTTTCCTGTGGTTTTTAAAACGCAACTCTAATTATATCACGTAGCCAAACTAAAGGCAATTTGTGATTTTATGCAAAATCGTGCGTTTGGCCCTTCAAATCGTGGGGCCAAACGAGCTCTTAGTTTTGCTAATTAACAAAAGAATAACAAAAATGTCTTACGGCTCTACAAACCACAACAAAATTATTGCTAATGATTTATTGGCACAACAATCACAACAAAATTAATATTTGTGATTTGTAATGTTTTGCTAAAGCCTAAAAACTTCTTCTTCTTCTTTTTCATTTTCTTTGGGATGTGATAGGTCATATTAGCATTTTTTTTAATGTGCTCATTGTAATAAGTATATTTATTTTGGACCTAAATTTCAATTATATATATATATATAATATATATATTATATATATATATTTTTAAAAAAAAAAATTGATGGGGGCTATGGCCCCACCGATCCCTACATAGGTCTGTCCTTGAGGTTACATTTATAATTATTGATTATATAATTAATTAAATAGTTGTTGACAAGTAAACCTACTCAATTTATACTAGTCTTTTTTCTTTTTTCTTTGTTTTTTTTAATCTTAATCTTAGATGTCTGGGGCAACTTATGTGCACCTCAACTAATCCCACGGGACCCATGCACACGCCCTCGAAAATTCCCTACACAGGTAAGTCACTGGCTTTTCACCAATAACTTGTGCAATGCAAGCAAAACTTTAACATTATTTGATTTTTTTTTCTCTTTTTTTTTTTTCTTCTAAATATGAAATTTGATAATTATGGTAATTATTAATAAGTATTTATTATTATTGTGTTTGTATATGCCACAATGAAATTATGATTATGTTTGTACATGGAATTATATTCTATATTATTAAGAAAATATGATGTGTCCAAATTCTAATGAAGGGTTTAAATATAAGACCTTAAAAGCTTATGTGACGCAATATTATAAGGTCAACCTTAAATTAAGCAAGAAAATGCTAACAATTGAGTCCCTAATTTCCTTTCTCCACCGCCATCTTGATATCATCAAATGTGCTTGCACAACAACAACAACAACAACAACAAAAAAAAAGGGTAATTGGCATTCTAGAATCATGCAACACAATTAATTTTACATTGTTATGTTACCAATAGCTTGAATAAGAATGAAAATCTTCTATCCCACGTTTTATGTTCCATTTTATACTCCATTAATCATAGCTCGCCACGTGTGTTTTTTTCTTTTCCTTATAAAAAAACTAAGATTTAAAATGGAAAAAAATCAAATACAATCTAATATATGACTAGTTATGATTGATAGAGTATAAAATGGAACATAAAAAGTGGGATAGAAGATTTTCATTCCTTGAATAACGTTGAAAAACCAAAGGCTATAATTACTCCATACAACAACTAAACAATTAAAAAGAAAAAATAAATTTATGTCCCTTAATTTATGGCATGTTTGGTATATGGTTTCCTTTTTATTTTTTTGGAGAAATTATATAAAAAAAGCATCCCAATTTATATCATATTTCATATTAAATTTTTAATTTTTAATTTTATTAATGAAATCATTTATGAAAAGTTTTAATTTGAAATATCTATTCTTTTTGATTATTTCATTCAATAATGTTGATAAAACTTTGCATTTCACTTGGACAATTAATTTTAATTTTCTAACCATTACTTTCTCACAGTAAGCAAAGCTTTCTTTCTCTAAAAAAGGCTTTCTCTAACAAAAACCCAATCTCTAATCTCAAAAAAGGAGCCTTTTATATAAAATAAAAATAAATGCTTTCTTTTTTATTTATTTATCTTTAAGATGAGAATTTGAGGTTGTTATTGTGTGAATGGAAATGGGTTGTTGATAGTTTGCTTAAAGGTGAGAAAAAGTGTTCACATTTTGTCTCACCTTCGAACATTTATATCTATATCTATATATAAATTAAAGCAGAAGACGTTGCTGAATATCTGCCATTTGACATGTCTAACAACGTCTTCTACTTGACATGTGGCAAATTCGTTGGACAAATGTAGCCACACAACTGCCACATGTCAATATGTGCTAATATTTGAGTATATAATAAATATAAATAAATGCCAAAAAGTGCACCTCCTTTACAATGTAACTTATGGTGTATTTATTATATTTTTTCAATCAATTTTGACTGATTAAAAATAATAATAATAATAATTTTGACCTTTCATTTTCCAGCATCTATGTGTTACTATTATGTCCAAAACGATGTCGTTTTGGGCATTACTGTTGTGTCCAAAACGACGTCATTTTGTTTGTTTCACGTTAAAAAATTAAAAAAATGGCAAATTGATTTTCTTCTTAAACCAACACTCCATTTTTTTTTTGTCTTCCCACATTTACTCTGCATCTAATTGTCTCTCTCCCTCTTTCATACGTTGCAATCCCTGGAGTTCAAGTAGATAGAATTCCAATCTCTCTCTCTCTCTTTATTTGTTGGCACCAATGAACCAAGGTGAGTTATTTCTCTTTATTTATTTATTCACCGATTTTCTTTGTTTTTGTTTTCCCAATAGGTGTGGCTAATCTGCTTTCAATGGGTGCGTTTAGGCGTTCATGTATGATTGGGGTTTTTCCAACCAACTGAAAGCACCGCCATTATTGGACAGTAAGCCTTTTCTTTCTTTCTCTCTTTCTTTTTGTTTTTTGATTTTCTCTCTCACTTCCTCTGTAGTTTTGTTCGTCCTTGATCTTACTCGGGTTTTCCGGTGCACTTTTTATGGTTTGTGGCTTATTTTATTTTGCTGGGTTTTCAAATTTTCAAGTGGTATGCTACTTCTTTGAATTCTTTTTTTTTTTCTTACTTTAACAGTTGCACCTCTTACCCTATATTTCATTTGATTTGTAGTGTAGTGTAGTGATGAATTGTTCAATCTTTCTTAGGCTGCAAGTTGTATTCAATGTGTTTGAAGAAATGTCTATGAGAAACTTTGGTATTGGGAGTTATATTATTATAAATTATAGGAGAAGCCTTTTTGTTTAGTAGAAGCACAGGATATGATTTGTATTGGGATCAATGGACACAGTTGTTTTTTATTGTTTGGAAACAATAGGTACATTATCATCAATAAGAAATTCAGAAAATTCTCTGGTAATGTGAAAGTTAAAAAAAAAAAAAAAAAAAAAAAAAAAAAAAAAAAAAAAAAAAAAAAAAAAAAAAAAAAAAAAAAATTTGCATATTTGGCTTTGTTTTGATTGGTGGTTTATGTGTATGACAGGATAATTGATTTCAGGTAGTTTGTTTACTTTTGCATTTCTGTTTGGTTTATTATGAATGTTTTTTTAGGACACCAAATTTATCTGATGAAATGAGAAGATCAATTATCAACGTGTAATATTGTTTTTTTTTGCTTGATTCCAATTAATAAAACTGTATTTGCAATGATGGAGATCAGCTGAAAATTGCACTAGCCTATTCAAGTCTTTGTGACATTAAAGTGTAGGTAATGTGGCACCTCTAGTCTCTGGATATTGGTTATTTTGGGAACTATGCAGTGTTACTGTCTTAATAAGTGGGAAACATCTTTAGAAGGCCAATTGTAAATATGAAATTTGCATAAATAAATTGTCTTGAAATTTAGTCAAGGTTACTTATCAAAAAAAAAAATTACTCAAGGTCAATTAACAAAAGGGTGTTCAATTGATATGACGAAGTGAATAGAAAGGTTTTCTATGGAGTTTTGTCATTTTCAAGGCAGATGGTTCATAAATTTCTAAGGTTATTTTGGAAGCTCCAGAGTCCAACCATATGATTTGTAGGAGGGAGTATAATTTGTATTGTCTAACAATTTTGCAGTCTTTGAAAATGCATAGTGTTGATGTGTGACTGCGTAGGGTTTGATGAGTGATTGTTATGTGCATCCTAAGGTGTGTGGGCCATGTAAAGGTTCATATAAAGGTTATACCTGTCAGTTTTTTGGTGAATAGTGTGTATGGAGGTGGCGAAAACCATTTCTCTGAAACAAGGGGCCGAGAAAGAACAAAACGTCCAGTAGTAGACAAAACCTTTTAATTTACTTGGTCTATATATAGCCTTATAAGGGGGGATATTGTTGCTTATTACATTAGAAGAGATGTCTTAAGAAGAGGGAGTTTTCCCACCCTAAATCTTGTGTGTTGTGCTTGAATAGTCGCACCTTTCAGTGTATAGTGTATTTTGTAACTAAACTGTTAAGTGTTTCTCTTTAATTCAGCTCACTTTGCATTATGAAAAGAGTAAGACTTAATTTAAAATTCCTCATGCCATCAAGGTTTATTAGATATTGTGAATGGTAAAATTAGGGAAACCCATACATAAACGAAAACCAAATACCTGAAAATTATTACAAAGTGTCCTGTACCCTTGACTAAAATGGTAGGTAATCTAGCACTAGAAACCATATATTGTTACAGAATTTTATTTAGACTCTGTTGCTATTTAAGAAATTCAAATTTGTGGCATCTCCTTTTATTTGTGACCCTCTTGCTATTGCTATTTGTATTCAAATTTATATTTTCTTAAATTCAGGTTATTTAAGAAAATTATTAAAGGAATTTATGGCTTATATGTTACAAATTAAAGCTTGCAACTATTGAGTGCTGAAGATTGAAATATTCTTGAGATTTGCTTAATTTAATTATCTATTGCATGACTTGCTGATGACAAAGGATAATTAAGTTAAATATTAAGTGTTATACAGTTTGTGATGGTTGCTTGGCAATAGATATATGAGAAGTTCTTAATGTTTCATACAACATAATTTCCTTATACAATAATGGGGCTGGGTGCTGGTTATGTAAAAACAATTCTATGTTAGATGGAAATAACATAATAAAATCATTATTGACTTTATATTTCTACTATATTAATGCCTTCCAAACATTTTTTCTTTCAAAGACAAGTATTACTACAAGCATGGCTTCAATGAGGATGCATAGCGTAGATAGAGAAAGAAACTTTGTAGTCTTATATATGCGTCATTTTTTAAAGAAACTTAGTTGAACTAAAAGTGGACTATAGCTTATTAGCCTAGATAGACACAGTAAACGAATTGAACATTATTTTCAAAAGGACAAGGTTTCTCTCTAAACCGGGTTGGAGATGATTGCTCCAACCCATTATTTGGGTGGTTTTGAAGGTCATCCACGTGTATTAAATCACAGATTAATTAAATCATATTCTAAGGGAATAAAGCTTGATTGTTGTTTCAAGGAGGAAGTGAGTTTTCATCATATAGGTCTCAGTTTCTCTTTGGTAGGGGTCTTTATTTTGACATTCTTGATCATTATAATCTTTCAAAATTTTGACAGAAATTTCTAAAGCGGAAGGCAAACATTGAAAATAGTAAGAAATTGGGTATCAAAGTACTATTAATCTAAGTAAATCTGAAATTGTTCCGGTTGGGGATGTTCCGCACATCGAAGAGCTGAAGCAACTCTTGGGGTGTAAACAATCAGGTTTGCCAATGCAATACTTGGGGCTCCCGTTGGGGGCTACTTTTAAGGATATGGCTATTTGGAATCCGGTTTTGGAAAGGGTGGAGAAGAGGTTAGCTAGTTGGAAAAGGCTTTATTTGTCCAAGGGTGGTAAGATTACCCTCATTAAGAGTACCCTATCTAGTATTCCTACTTATTTCCTTTCTCTGTTTCCTATTCCAGCTAAGGTGGCTAATCGGTTAGAGAAGCTCCAAAGAGATTTTCTCTGGTGTGGGCTGGAAGAGAAGCCTAAGTTTCATTTGGTGAATTGGTCGCAGATTTGTGCCCCTCTCCGGGCTCGTGGCCTAGCTGTTCGGAATCTAAAAAGCTTTAACCAAGCTCTCTTAGGCAAATGGTTATGACGGTATGGCTTAGAAAGGGAGGCTTTGTGGAGATTGGTGGTTGATGCGAAGTATGGGAGTTTTTATGAGGTGGGTGTGTTCGAATCCTGGTAAGGGACCATATGGGTTAGTGTTTGGAAGTTTATTAGACACGGATGGGATAATTTTCACTCCCATTGTTCCCTTTTGGTGGGTATTGGCCAGAGGGTGAAGTTTTGTCATGATTGGTAGTGTGGGGATATGGCTTTAAAAGTTGCATTCCTGGAATTGTATGTTATTTCTCAGGATAAGGATGCTTCCGTGGCTGATTTGATGTCCTTCCCTAATGGCTTTCTTCATTGGGACTTCCGTTTTGTTAGAAATGTGAAGGATTGGGAGTTA
Source organism: Fagus sylvatica (assembly GCA_907173295.1). Taxonomy (NCBI): domain Eukaryota; kingdom Viridiplantae; phylum Streptophyta; class Magnoliopsida; order Fagales; family Fagaceae; genus Fagus; species Fagus sylvatica. Next base: position 7,780,692 of record OU015771.1, on the reverse strand, counting down.
GAGTCCTTGACTAGGTTTATGGACTTACTTCACTCTTGCCACATGGAGGGGGTCGGAGAGGATCAGTTGGTCTGGAAAAGTAAAGCTTCTAAGGGGTTCTTGGTCAAATCTTTTTATAGTTGTTTGTGTCCTTCTCCTTCTGCTGCTTTTCCCTAGAAGATCATTTAGAAGGCGAAAGTTCCGCCAAGGATAGCTTTCTTCTCTTGGACAGCTGCCTTGGGGAAACTTTTGACTATTGATAATTTCTAGAAGCGTCATCTTGTCATTGTAGATTAGTGCTGTTTGTGTAAACAAAGTGGTGAAAGTGTTGATCATCTTTTGCTGCATGGCTAGGGAGCTGTGGTCTATGGTGTTTGGTTTATTTGGGGTGTCTTGGGTGATGCCGGGTCAGGTGCTGCATTTTTGGGTTGGTTGGCAGGTCTAGGTTGGTGATGCGCGGAATATGGTTGTTTGGCGAATGATTCCGCATTGTGTTATGTGGTGCCTTTGGAGGGAGAGGAATGCTCGCCATTTCAAGGATTGTGAAAAATCTATTGAAGACCTTAAATTGATGTTTTTTCATACCTTGTATGAGTGGGTTTATTCCTTGGGTCTTTTCTCTATTAATTCCATTATGGAATTGATAGATCTTTGTTGCTTCTAATTTTTCTATCGATTCTTGTATACACCTAGTATACTAGGATTGTTCTTTTAATAAAATTTTCTTACTTATCAAAAAAAAAAAAATTTGGGTTTTTATTTTCATACTTTTATCATTTGGCATTTACAATTGTTAGTCATTCAAATACAATTAGAGGTAATCCTAAATTATATTATGATTATTGATTAACTTTTCATTTCATCATTTATACTATATATAGTTTAGAAATTAAAAAAAAATAAAAAAAAAAAAAAAAAAAAAAAAAAGAAAAAAAAAAAAAAAAAAAAAAGAATGAGGATGATTACCCTACTACTCTACAACAGACGTTTTTCAAAATTACTTTATTTATGCGTTAGGTATAGCCTCTACTGTTGTTTTTTGTTTTTTTGTTACTACACATAACTTTTATGCATTTTTTATTTTCAATTCATTGAAAACAAATGTAAAAAATGATAATTAAAAGAATTTTTTTTGTGGAATTAAAAATAACCAAAGAAATATATATATATAAAAAAAAAAAAAATTGTTATGTTTAGAGGTTGACATAACTCTTCAAGCAATGTCGTCCAATCCTTATAGTTGGAAAATTTCTATAAAGGCTAGTATTGCTAGCTTGGTATATGGTTTTGACGCAGATATATATATTTTTTTAAATGATTATGGCCTGTTTTTATTATTCAATTTTTTGGAAAACAAATAAAAAATTTCCTATTGATAAAATTCATTGTTTGGGTGCAGAGATAATTTCGGTTGCCTTGTCTGCCATTAATGATGATTTTTCTAATCAACAAAAGTGGGTCCAAATTGACATTACATTCGTTGCAATTGTAGCATCATTGTTGGGGATCATTATAGGCAGTTGGATGATTGACGGCTTTGGGAGCAAGAAAACATTACAAACCGTAAACGTGTTTTACATATTAGGATCAATAACAACAGTCGTGGCTTGTTCTCCATCAATAATAGCTATTGGTCGATTTATGAGTGGCATATGAGTGGGGTGCTGACAATTGCACCCCAACATTACATCACCGAAATTTCGTATGGAAGTTAAGGGCCCAAAATTGCGGTGAACTGTTTACTAATAACGGGTGGTCATCTCTTATCGTTCATTGTCAATATGCTTGTGTCGTCCAACCTCAAGGTATTATGCCTTCTTGATAGTTTAAACTTTATAGGTTAAATGTAGAATTAAAATTAAATATTTAGGTTGGGGTTGGGTAAGGATAATTGCTATTTTGTTATATAAATAATAAATGGATGAATGTGTATTTAAGTTATTGATAACATAAAATTGTTTAAACATAAGAATTCAACAATTTAAACAATTTAAGCATACCAATTGTTATATGAATAATATTGGTATGCTTAAATTGTTATGTGAGAAAATAGAATTCAAACATAAAAATAATATGATAAACAATATTGATGACATAAGATTGTTTAAACATAAGAATTCAAACATAAGAATAGAACAATTTAAACAATTTAAGCATACCAATTGTTATATGAATAATATAAGAATAGAACAATTTACACAATTCAAGCGTACCAATTTAAGCAATTTAAGTTATTAAGGATAAATTGTTTAAACATAATAATTCAAACATAAGAATATAACAATTAAAAAACGTACACAATTCAAACTTAAAGCATAAATTCAATAAAGCTTGATTGTTGTTTCAAGGAGGAAGTGAGTTTTCATCATATAGGTCTCAATTTCTCTTTGGTAGGGGTCTTTATTTTGACATTCTTGATCATTATAATCTTTCAAAATTTTGACAGAAAGTTCTGAAGCGGAAGGCAAACATTGAAAATAGTAAGAAATTGGGAGAAACTACAAGCTCTTAGAAAGGAAACCATTGAGTAAAACACTGAAGAGAAGAATTTTGTGCAATTTTAATGGCCACGTGTGAGAAAGTGCCTTTGTGAAGCCTAGCATGAGGCCTTTTACCAAATCCTACAAGAAGTTAATGTTGCAGGAACAAGATATATTTTATTTCTGCGACAGATTGATGACATGTTATAGTTTGAATTGTTCAGTATATGATTATATTTTGAACTACTTTGATGGTTATGTAGGTGGTTATATTTTGATTTTTCCACGGTTTTATTTTTTGTTTTTGTGAACTATTTTTGGTTGATTTTGTATTTGCTCTACGTTGTAAGCAAAGAAAAATCAATTAAGGTTACATTATAGTTTGTCTTTGTACCATGAATGGTACATGTTTATAATCTGCTCTTTTTTTTTTTCTTTTTTTTAATAGTTATAAGTGAAATCTATAGAGTATTTTTGGGTTTTTATTTTCATACTTTTATCATTTGGCATTTACAATTGTTAGTCATTCAAATACAATTAGAGGTAATCCTAAATTATATTATGATTATTGATTAACTTTTCATTTCATCATTTATACTATATATAGTTTAGAAATTTAAAAAAAAAAAAAAAAAAAAAAGAATGAGGATGATTACCCTACTACTCTACAACAGACGTTTTTCAAAATTACTTTATTTATGCGTTAGGTATAGCCTCTACTGTTGTTTTTTGTTTTTTTGTTACTACACATAACTTTTATGCATTTTTTATTTTCAATTCATTGAAAACAAATGTAAAAAATGATAATTAAAAGAATTTTTTTTGTGGAATTAAAAATAACCAAAGAAATTATATATATATATATATAATAAAAAAAAATTGTTATGTTTAGAGGTTGACATAACTCTTCAAGCAATGTCCTCCAATCCTTATAGTTGGAAAATTTCCATAAAGGCTAGTATTGCTAGCTTGGTATATGGTTTTGACGCAGATACTTTTTTTTTTTTAAATGATTATGGCCTGTTTTTGTTATTCAATTTTTTGGAAAACAAATAAAAAATTTCCTATTGATAAAATTCATTGTTTGGGTGCAGAGATAATTTCGGTTGCCTTGTCTGCCATTAATGATGATTTTTCTAATCAACAAAAGTGGGTCCAAATTGACATTACATTCGTTGCAATTGTAGCATCATTGTTGGGGATCATTATACGCAGTTGGATGATTGACGGCTTTGGGAGTAAGAAAACATTACAAACCGTAAATGTGTTTTACATATTAGGATCAATAACAACAGACGTGGCTTGTTCTCCATCAATAATAGCTATTGGTCGATTTATGAGTGGCATATGAGTGGGGTGCTGACAATTGCACCCCAACATTACATCGCCGAAATTTCATATGGAAGTTAAGGGCCCAAAATTGCGGTGAACTGTTTACTAATAACGGGTGGTCACCTCTTATCGTTCATTGTCAATATGCTTGTGTCGTCCAACCTCAAGGTATTATGCCTTCTTGATAGTTTAAACTTTATAGGTTAAATGTAGAATTAAAATTAAATATTTAGGTTGGGGTTGGGTAAGGATAATTGCTATTTTGTTATATAAATAATAAATGGATGAATGTGTATTTAAGTTATTGATAACATAAAATTGTTTAAACATAAGAATTCAACAATTTAAACAATTTAAGCATACCAATTGTTATATGAATAATATTGGTATGCTTAAATTGTTATGTGAGAAAATAGAATTCAAACATAAAAATAATATGATAAACAATATTGATGACATAAGATTGTTTAAACATAAGAATTCAAACATAAGAATAGAACAATTTAAACAATTTAAGCATACCAATTGTTATATGAATAATATAAGAATAGAACAATTTACACAATTCAAGCGTACCAATTTAAGCAATTTAAGTTATTAAGGATAAATTGTTTAAACATAATAATTCAAACATAAGAATATAACAATTAAAAAACGTACACAATTCAAACTTAAAGCATAAATTCAATAAAGCTTGATTGTTGTTTCAAGGAGGAAGTGAGTTTTCATCATATAGGTCTCAGTTTCTCTTTGGTAGGGGTCTTTATTTTGACATTCTTGATCATTATAATCTTTCAAAATTTTGACAGAAAGTTCTGAAGCGGAAGGCAAACATTGAAAATAGTAAGAAATTGGGAGAAACTACAAGCTCTTAGAAAGGAAACCATTGAGTAAAACACTGAAGAGAAGAATTTTGTGCAATTTTAATGGCCACGTGTGAGAAAGTGCCTTTGTGAAGCCTGGCATGAGGCCTTTTACCAAATTCCTACAAGAAGTTAATGTTGCAGGAACAAGATATATTTTATTTCTGCCACAGATTGATGACATGTTATAGTTTGAATTGTTCAGTATATGATTATATTTTGAACTACTTTGATGGTTATGTAGGTGGTTATATTTTGATTTTTCCACGGTTTTATTTTTTGTTTTTGTGAACTATTTTTGGTTGATTTTGTATTTGCTCTACGTTGTAAGCAAAGAAAAATCAATTAAGGTTACATTATAGTTTGTCTTTGTACCATGAATGGTACATGTTTATAATCTGCTCTTTTTTTTTTCTTTTTTTTTTAATAGTTATAAGTGAAATCTATAGAGTATTTTTGGGTTTTTATTTTCATACTTTTATCATTTGGCATTTACAATTGTTAGTCATTCAAATACAATTAGAGGTAATCCTAAATTATATTATGATTATTGATTAACTTTTCATTTCATCATTTATACTATATATAGTTTAGAAATTTAAAAAAAAAAAAAAAAAAAAAGAATGAGGATGATTACCCTACTACTCTACAACAGACGTTTTTCAAAATTACTTTATTTATGCGTTAGGTATAGCCTCTACTGTTGTTTTTTGTTTTTTTGTTACTACACATAACTTTTATGCATTTTTTATTTTCAATTCATTGAAAACAAATGTAAAAAATGACAATTAAAAGAATTTTTTTTGTGGAATTAAGAATAACCAAAGAAATTATATATATATATATATAAAAAAAAAAATTGTTATGTTTAGAGGTTGACATAACTCTTCAAGCAATGTCGTCCAATCCTTATAGTTGGAAAATTTCCATAAAGGCTAGTATTGCTAGCTTGGTATATGGTTTTGACGCAGATACTTTTTTTTTTTTAAATGATTATGGCCTGTTTTTGTTATTCAATTTTTTGGAAAACAAATAAAAAATTTCCTATTAATAAAATTCATTGTTTGGGTGCAGAGATAATTTCGGTTGCCTTGTCTGCCATTAATGATGATTTTTCTAATCAACAAAAGTGGGTCCAAATTGACATTACATTCGTTGCAATTGTAGCATCATTGTTGGGGATCATTATACGCAGTTGGATGATTGACGGCTTTGGGAGTAAGAAAACATTACAAACCGTAAATGTGTTTTACATATTAGGATCAATAACAACAGACGTGGCTTGTTCTCCATCAATAATAGCTATTGGTCGATTTATGAGTGGCATATGAGTGGGGTGCTGACAATTGCACCCCAACATTACATCGCCGAAATTTCATATGGAAGTTAAGGGCCCAAAATTGCGGTGAACTGTTTACTAATAACGGGTGGTCACCTCTTATCGTTCATTGTCAATATGCTTGTGTCGTCCAACCTCAAGGTATTATGCCTTCTTGATAGTTTAAACTTTATAGGTTAAATGTAGAATTAAAATTAAATATTTAGGTTGGGGTTGGGTAAGGATAATTGCTATTTTGTTATATAAATAATAAATGGATGAATGTGTATTTAAGTTATTGATAACATAAAATTGTTTAAACATAAGAATTCAACAATTTAAACAATTTAAGCATACCAATTGTTATATGAATAATATTGGTATGCTTAAATTGTTATGTGAGAAAATAGAATTCAAACATAAAAATAATATGATAAACAATATTGATGACATAAGATTGTTTAAACATAAGAATTCAAACATAAGAATAGAACAATTTAAACAATTTAAGCATACCAATTGTTATATGAATAATATAATAATAGAACAATTTACACAATTCAAGCGTACCAATTTAAGCAATTTAAGTTATTAAGGATAAATTGTTTAAACATAATAATTCAAACATAAGAATATAACAATTAAAAAACGTACACAATTCAAACTTAAAGCATAAATTCAATAAAGCTTGATTGTTGTTTCAAGGAGGAAGTGAGTTTTCATCATATAGGTCTCAGTTTCTCTTTGGTAGGGGTCTTTATTTTGACATTCTTGATCATTATAATCTTTCAAAATTTTGACAGAAAGTTCTGAAGCAGAAGGCAAACATTGAAAATAGTAAGAAATTGGGAGAAACTACAAGCTCTTAGAAAGGAAACCATTGAGTAAAACACTGAAGAGAAGAATTTTGTGCAATTTTAATGGCCACGTGTGAGAAAGTGCCTTTGTGAAGCCTGGCATGAGGCCTTTTACCAAATTCTACAAGAAGTTAATGTTGCAGGAACAAGATATATTTTATTTCTGCCACAGATTGATGACATGTTATAGTTTAATTGTTCAGTATATGATTATATTTTGAACTACTTTGATGGTTATGTAGGTGGTTATATTTTGATTTTTCCACGGTTTTATTTTTTGTTTTTGTGAACTATTTTTGGTTGATTTTGTATTTGCTCTACGTTGTAAGCAAAGAAAAATCAATTAAGGTTACATTATAGTTTGTCTTTGTACCATGAATGGTACATGTTTATAATCTGCTCTTTTTCTTTTTTTTAATAGTTATAAGTGAAATCTATAGAGTATTTTTGGGTTTTTATTTTCATACTTTTATCATTTGGCATTTACAATTGTTAGTCATTCAAATACAATTAGAGGTAATCCTAAATTATATTATGATTATTGATTAACTTTTCATTTCATCATTTATACTATATATAGTTTAGAAATTTAAAAAAAAAAAAAATAAAAGAATGAGGATGATTACCCTACTACTCTACAACAGACGTTTTTCAAAATTACTTTATTTATGCGTTAGGTATAGCCTCTACTGTTGTTTTTTGTTTTTTTGTTACTACACATAACTTTTATGCATTTTTTATTTTCAATTCATTGAAAACAAATGTAAAAAATGATAATTAAAAGAATTTTTTTTGTGGAATTAAAAATAACCAAAGAAATTATATATATAAAAAAATAATAATAAAATAAAAAAGCATTTTGAGAACATATCTCGTGCATTGCACGGGCCATTGTCTAGTATAAAGAAATTAAAGATAATACAACGTAGAGCTACCGTACATAATACAACTAGAGTTAGCTAAAAACTCTAGAAATCGTAATCCATCAGGAATTTCTTTCTCCCTCCAATCTTTTCCAATAAAATAAAGACCCGCCTTCTCACTCTACCTCCCATCTTTCTCAATCTGTTAAGAAAAAGTTGCTTGTTTTTCAAGTTTGAAAGCAAGCAACACGAATTAAAAAATAAAATAAAATTTGTTACGTTTAGAGGTTACATAACTCTTGAAGCAATGTCGTCCACTCCTTATAGTTGGAAAATTTCCATAAAGGCTAGTATTGTTGGCTTGGTATATGGTTTTGACGCAGATACTTTTTTTTTTTTCTTTTTATGGATTATGATTATGGCCTGTTCTTGTTATTTAATTTTTTTGGAAAACAAATAAAAAATTTCCTATTGATAAAATTCATTGTTTGGGTGCAGAGATAATTTCGGTTGCCTTGTCTGCCATTAACGATGATTTTGCTAATCTAAAAAAGTGGGTCCAAACTGACATTGCATTCGTTGCAATTGTAGCATCATTTTTGGAGATCATTATAGGTAGTTGGATGATTGACCACTTTGGGAGTAAGAGAACATTACAAACCGCAAATGTGCTTTACATATTAGGATCAATAACAACAGTCGTGGCTTGGTCTCCATCAATAATAGCTATTGGTCAATTGATGAGTGGTATAGGAGTGGGGTGCTAACAATTGCACCCCAACTTTACATCGCTGAAATTTCGTATGGAAGTCAAGGGCCCAAAATTGCGGTGAACTGTTTACTAATAACGGTTGGTCACCTCTTATTGTTCATTGTCCATATGCTTGTGTCGTCCAACCTTTGAGGTATTATACCTTCCTGATAATTTAAACTTTATAGGTTAAATGTATAATTAAAATTAAATATTTAGGTTGGGATTGGGTAAGGATAATTTCTATTTTGTTATATAAATAATAAATGGATGAATGTGTATTTAAGTTATTGATGACATAAAATTGTTTAAACATAAGAATTCAAACATAAGAATAGAACAATTTAAACAATTGAAGCATACCAATTGTTATATAAATAATATTGGTATGCTTAAATTGTTATATGACAAAATAGAATTCAAACATAAGAATAATATTGATAAACAATATTGATGACATAAGATTGACAACAATATTATTTAAGTTGTTGATGACATAAGATTGTTTAAACATAAGAATTCAAACATAAGAATAGAACAATTTAAACAATTTAAGCATACCAATTGTTATATGAATAATATAAGAATAGAACAATTTAAACAATTCAAGCGTACCAATTTTAGCAATTTAAGTTATTAAGGATAAATTGTTTAAACATAAGAATTCAAACATAAGAATAGAACAATTAAAAAACGTACACAATTCAAACTTAAAGCATAAATTCAATAATAGAACCATAAAATATTGAATTTAAAATTCAATGTTTGAAGACGAAGGAATATATATATATATATATATGTCTTATAAAAAACCTATAATACATATAATTATTTTAAATTTTACAAAATATTATCAGGTTAGGGAAAGGCAGGTTTAAATTGTCATCAATAACTTAAATACACATTCATCCATTTATTATTCATATAACAAATAGCAATTATCCTTACCCAACCCCACCCTAAATATTTAATTTTAATTCTAAATTTAACCAATAAAGTTTAAACTATCAAGAAGGAATAATACCTCGAGATTGGACGACACAAGCATATTGACAATGAACGATAAGAGGTGACCAACCGTTATTAGTAAACAGTTCACCGCAATTTTGGGCCCTTGAGTTTCATATGAAATTTTAGCGATGTAAAGTTGGGGTGCAATTGTCAGCATCCCCACTCCTATACCACTCATAAATCGAGGCATAGCTATTATTGATGGAGACCAAGCCACGACTGTTGTTATTGATCCCAATATGTAAAGCACGTCTACGTTTTGTAATGTTCTCTTGCTTCCAAAGCGGTCAATCATCCAACTGTCTATAATGATCCCCAACAATGATGCTACAATTTCAACGAATGCAATGTCAGTTTGGACCCACTTTTGTTGATTAGCAAAATCATCGCTTATGGCAGACAAGGCAACCGGAATTATCCCTACACCCAAACAATAAATTTTATCAATAGGAAATTTTTTATTTGTTTTCCAAAATATTGAATAACAAAAACAGGACATAATCATAATCCAAAAAAGAAATATATATATATATATATCTGCGTCAAAACCATATACCAAGCCAGCAATACTAGCCTTTATGAAAATTTTCCAACTATAAGGAATTGCTTTCAAACTTGAAAAACAAGCAACCTCTTCTTAATAGATTGAGAAAGACAGGGAGGTAGAGTGAGAAGGCAGGTCTTTAATTTATTGGGAAAGATTGGAGATAGAAAGAAATTCTGATGGATTACTATTTCTTGAGCTTTTAGCCAACTCTAGTTTAAACTAATAACAGGTAAGCTAATCATATATGCATTAAATTAGTTTTTTCTTTTCTTTTCTTTTCTTTTTAACTCTTTCGTTTATTTGTTCAAACACAACTTTTTAAAAATCTCACATTTTATTTTATTTTATAAATAACGTAAGAAACTTTTCTAAAAAGAAAAACCTTTTGGATTCATCTCTAGGTAATACAACTATAGTTTTATCAATTGTTAGCAAATAAACTTTCAATAAAAAAATAATCCAAAATTCAGCCCAAAAATAAACCCTAATCCAAGCACATACGCAAACCACAATCATCTCGATTTTTCTAGAAGTTGATTTCATTTCATACAATTTCCAACCATTGGGATAACCAGGTGCAACAAAATAAATGGATGTTAGACATCCATTTTTTGTAAGGTCATTATAGAAATCCTAAAAGAAGCATCTCCAAAGAAATCAAGGTTCCTACATAAAATGGTGGACATCACACTGAAATACATATATACATGAATATGTAAAACACGAGCAAAATCCACAAAATACACGGTCAGTGCTACCATAACAACTCCCACATCAGTGTTCCCTATTTTGGTCAATATGACTTCAAGTTAACAAGTAATTCCAAACAACTATCTACCGGTGTCACCACTCTATCCAGAAGCCAATGTTCTTCAAAGTGCAGATGACATCAAATTCAAATCCTCAATTGTCAGTTACTATAGCCAAAGTACTTCTAACAAATCACAAGCATACACTAGTATACAATCCCTTTCGTATTCACAAGGTTTCTGCTGCCTTTAACTGAGTGTACAGTCATCAAACATGTAGAACTTAGGTAGCCCGTTCCTGCATAAATAGATAATCAAATATCAAATCCAATAATCAGTGCAGAGAAAGAAAAAAAAAGTTTCTCAAATAATATTTGGTTATAGCCAGATTTTATATTTTGAACACCACAAAAATAAAGGTTTATGGTATGCTTGTGTGTGTGTGTGTGTGTGTGTGTGCGCACATGTCTTATCGTATGATATTTGCTACTAGGTTCTGCTGCAACAGATGGAAAGCACAGCAATAACACAGCACAAACATTGAGAAGGTCAAGAATAGGCAAAACATACCAATTTTTCAGCGCTTCAATTCAACCGAGGAGACCCAGACTCAGAGCCATAAACGGATGCATAAGACATGGTGTCTTCTTTTGATATTGCTACAAAGTTCAGTGGAGCGGTAGACAACCTTCTCATTTCCTTGAAATATCCATTTTGGCGGCCAGAGTATGACCTAGGGGTAAGGAGCTCTGGAGTTCCACTGCCAACTGAGTTACGACGAGGTGTGGGAGTCATGGATCCATTTCCATTTGCACGATACCCATTTGGCTTCCTAAAGCTGTTACTTTTTCTTGGACTAGGTTTAGACCCATAAATGGATTCCTTCTCAGTAAGAAGCAGATCTTGAAGCTTCTTTTGGTCCTAAAATGCAAAAATCAAAAGGTCTTCTATCATTTACAAGAGCTTGGAAACACTTAATACATGATCATTTGGAAGCATACAATAAATAGAATCATGCCATTTCAAATCATTAGACAAAAATCTAGTTCATTTATATCATTATCAATGGCATCTATACACCAATTAGAAAGAAATGAAACAAGCCATCTCAATATTGCAAGAAATACCAATCATCTTGCTTGTAATTTACTCGACCAGGAGTTCATGAAACACCACAGAATTTCACAATGACACATTTGTAAGAGTGCAAGCGGAATTACCCTGAATCTCTTCTTCTCCTCTTCTTTCTGTTGTCTGGTTATTTTGTACTCCTCCAATATCGAGACCAACCGCACCTGCAAATAATTTTAATATACAAATTTTGAGAGAAAATCTAAGAAGCAAGGACACAGAAATTAATTAATTATTATTTTTATGCATATTTTATGTTAGGCTTTTGTTAATGAGTGCATTAAGGGAACAGGGGAACCCGTTAAGTTGTATTTAATACTCCATTAAATGATTTTTTATATTAAAAAAAGAAAAAAATCAAACTATGCACAAATATCAAGAAAATCACATAAAATCACAATAAATTTATATGTGCAAACCACTGAATTATTAACAAGTGTATTTTTCTTGACAAAAAGTGTGCATTGTAACTTATAATTGAATATTTATTATTCATTGTATCTTCAAGGCACTAGTGATAATAACCAGAATAGTGTAACTAAAGTACTAAACTTCGTAATAATAATTATAAAAATAATAATACTATAATAATAACTAATGATAATGATTATAAAAATGATAATAATATAATGCAAATAATAATAACAATAATTCCCTATTTGCCATTCGGCTTGGTCAGCCTAGTCTTTAAAAACAATAACAATATAATGCAAAGCTTCTTCAAGAAGCCACTAGCTCTCAAACAAAGCAAAAGCAATATATATATATATATATATTTTTTGCCGGACACAGCATGGACACGCATGCAGCCGTGTACGGGGGCACGTCCATGTCCAACAAGGACACACTGAACCTTTTGTCATGTACGTGCTTCCTAGGAGAAAATAATGCCACAAAGAAAGCATATCCAAGAAAGCTCATATTGCATAAGCAACTCACCCCATCATAGAGAAATAACATCTTCTTTTCATCTTCCCAGGCTAGTGTTCTGATAATCAGATTGTCAACAATTGCTGGAAAGGGTGCCTGGTTAGCTCCAAAATACAGTGTAGCCACAGGAAAGGGGTAGTAGTATCACTAAGAAAGCAATACCTGGAATTTTGCTAATAGTCACTCGAGCTCTTTCTGCACGTTTAAGATTAATGTGAGCACCCCTCCCTGCATTGTATCGGTTATCATCCTGTAATTCAACAGAATGCTCTACGTCAAGAGATATGCTTCCAAGATACTCCAACGGTAACTATTGCTAGTAGATCAAATTAGAGCCCATTTGGAACAAATATAAACTTAAAAAGCTACATTGAACAGCAAAAACAAGATCTGTGTAATATGAAGAATACAACAAAAATGATGAGGAAGAAAAGAAATCATCCAAAATCCTAATCTTAGCTCCTTGCCCTATCAGCACAAGGAAACACTAAAACAACAAATTCCAGCTTACTTGATTATAGTCCTCAAGCCAATTTTCCTCTTCACACGCAGAAAGCCATCGGTCTATTCTATCCATTATTTCTTTTCGGCTCACAGCTTCCTCTTTTGCTTTGACTATATGTGCTTCAATATTTGCCAGAAGTTCAGAAGGATCCACAAGACCTGAACAAAAACAGCACGGTTCATAGTACCAATTGTTTAACAAACAAATTGACAGACATGTATATATACATAACATTATGGCAGGAAACAAGATATTTTACCAGAATCTATCAGTGCACTGGATTTCTCTGCAGCTGTACTTGTATCAGGTTCTATATGAGTCATTCTACATATTTCCTCCAATTCTGACCTCTTCTTCATAACAAGTTCCTTCATTCTGCTTGCTTTCAATTTAGTGAGCCTCTCCACTTCTGCCGATGCCTACAAGAGAGACAACTAGAAGTTGAGGGTCCAGATTTCAAGAATCAACAAGTTAAAGAAAGAAAAATAAATTAAGAGTGCTCTTGAACCTGCTCAATTATCTCTGTTGAAAGAACACCAGGCTCTGTAATTTCAGTCTCTGATGATCCAAGAATGGAAGTAATCTTGAAAAAGTGGTTCTTCTCTTCCCTTGGTGAGTCCATCAAATTCCATAATTCAAATAGCAATGCTACAATATCTCTCAGCTGCAACCCAGAGCAGGTTTTTTTAATTTAAATAGAAATGTCAAAACTAATGGACAATGATGTGGTTGGCCAAATTACCTTCATGATTCGAGCTTTTCTTTCTAGTTTCAACTTGACAATGGCCTGTTCTAGACCTTCCAATGTGCTATTGCTGATATTTGTCGACTGTTCCATGCTTGTCCCATGCAAGCTTGGATGCACATCACTTACAGTCTGCCCAAAATCCAAGCTAAGCATGCCGCAAAGAGAATGCACCTCATTCACATATTCCAAAACCTTTTGAAGGCGGTCGGACTACAAAAAGCAATAAGTATGTTCAGAAATTATCAAAATGTGATTAAAAAAATGGAAACATATATTTGCATCAGCCCAAAACATGAAAATATTAAACATGTATAAAATTTTCTACACAGGCACATGTAAAATATTCTTCATTATCTTGATAATTTCTCTAATATAAGAAGCAATGGTTTCCTTTTACAAGTCTATGCCATACATGAGATAATACTGCAAATTTAAACTTCTCTATAATAAACCCGATAATATCTATTACAAACTGAATTTAATAAATTATTTGAAATTTAACCATTCACATAAGAAGTGGCAACATATCATAATGCAAGCAGCCAAAAGGAATTTCAATAGCCATTCATATCATTACATAGATACCTTTTCCTTTTGAAGAGTGCGAAGATGTGTTTGACATTCAGTGAGCTTTCTTAATGACAAGTCCAGTTCATCCAATGCTAATGAGCTGGCCATGGTGTTGTTGACATGGTTGTATCCAGCAATCTCTCCATCAATCTTTTCAATTTGTGCCTTTATATCTGCAAATTGCTTCATTCGTTCATCTTTCTTCATTTTCAGATCTTCTACCAGTGGTGTGACAGACGCAAGTTTTTCTTTCAATGATGCTGACCTCTTCTCTGTCTGAAACTGTAAATTCACCATGAGATTCAGATCAGCAAGTGCATCATATGAAGACGGATTCTGTACAGTCAAATTTGTTGATGACAGTCCATACTGAGTAATTCCAGTATTCACCAAAATTTTGCAAGGAATATAGACAAACAATGAAAACCAAAAAGTGAACATTCAGAAAAATGGATGGATTCCTTAGAGAGCAGAGCTTCGCACACAACACATTTTATAATGACAAAAATACATATTTTAGACATACAAAATTCAACTTTCACAATATACCAGTAATAGCCATAGGTAATATCAATTTCAACCTGCAATCTGCACAAAACATATACAAGTACAAGATTCATCAAATGCACAGAACAGGTTGCAAGCCATGTGCGTGGGATATATCATAGACCAATTCTTGGAAAGTACACAATATACGACTTGCATTGGTAACTGTGCAAAAAACACAACATCATACCATTGGAAAATACAATTTTATTTTAAACTTCTTTTTTCTTTTCTTTTTTTTCTGTCATTGTTCTGTATCTTTTTTATTGTGCTTAGGTCTTTGTTTTGTTTTGTTTTCTGTTTTTGGGGGTCCTTTTATGTGTGGAAGTAAAAAGATAAGCACTCAGTAAACAACTTTTGAGCTTTTCTCCTTTGTGTCAATTGCTTTAGATAATAGTAATGATTGCTGAACAAAGTTCAGTCCATAATCAACAATTTAATTAATCATTTACACTTGTTTCAGTTATGTAGTTGTAATCAACTTTCTATGACATGGACCATAGCTATTAAGCAACCAGGATAAACCAATGCAGTAAGTTACCCAACTGGCAGTAGCTCATTTCATAACCAAACATCTTGAGGCATAGATTGTGACATATGCAAAATTTAAGCGCCATTTAGCAGCAAGAATTGGGAGTAAAAGGAATTAAAAGGCAATGTTTCTGAAGGGCTAAACTGAGTGATAGTGAATTAGAAAGAAAAAATCTAGAGTAGTGAATATCAGGTCAATGCCCATTTACATGCCATCCAATGACTAAATCACCAAATATCAATTAGAAATGCTTCTGAGCATAGTTTCTTGCACCACCCACAATGATGTCTAATTTGCTGATCGAAAGAGTAGTCAGCAATATAACACCAGTTGATCTAATGATCCACCTCTTCCAAGTAAATATCATCTACTTAATCTGTACATTTTGTTTTATTTGAATAATACCAAAATCCTGTAGCACAGAAGTTGTATCCATTCATAACAGCATTGGATACTATTACTTCTCATCTACTCACTAATGAAGTTTGAATCTTCTTAACCATATATATTATTTGAAAATTAGTGTCTTATTTAGAAAACAGATCCAAATCTCCATGGATGATGGAACCCCTATAAAGGTATCAGAGGGAACCACCTCAAACCTTAAAGACACAAACTTGATCCAAGTAAAAAAGAGGAATATAATTTTATAGGAAGGGTTTATGATGGGTTTTGAGCCTTCAACAAGAATGAAGTATTCTTTCTGTATTATTTTTTATTTTTTTTGCTTACAACAAGTGGGGGTGATAGGATTTGAATGCAGGTTATGCCATTGAAATACAAGGCTCTTGGCATTCTTTCTTTATGTATTAGCTAGTGATGCATGTGCAATTCATTTAAGATAACTCACAACCATAGCCTTTAACAATTTAACAATAATGCGATGTTATACATAGAAATGGAATACAGAATTTCACAAAAAAAAAAAAAAAAAACTTATCACCACTTAAAAAGAATTGTGAAATGTAGCAACTAGCTTCAAGAAAAATATAGCTATACTGCTACAGTTATTACACCATTTTCAAATTCATAGTACAAATTGAAAAGAGGTAGAAACTGTTCAAAACTTAACTATTCTTAGATTGTTATAATTTTTTTATTAGTAAGTTACACACGCACTCAGTAGGTCTTGAACCGACTATCTCACCCTCCACCTTGCTCTTACAAAGGGAGGATGTGCCATTTGAGCTAGAGCTCATTGGCTCTGATTTATCTTTACTTTAAAAAGCAGAAAAAGGCCATGGCTGGAATTGCAAACAGAAAAAGCACATTCAGGAGAATGCATAAAAGAAACATGATAATTATACCGGTGAGCTAAGATTTAGGTCCCCAAGAGCAGCCATGAGTGTTGCAAGTTCAGCTTCTTTGGCTGCGACAGACTGATGGAGGCGTGCCTTGGCATTGGCAGCCTCGTCAACCTTTCTCCTGTAGACTTCTAAGCATTCCCTCTCCAATTCCAATAGCATGCGGTCTTTGTCTGCTTCACTCTCACCAATGTCATTCCATATTTGCTGCTCTCAAAACAATAGCAAAACCAATTAACGAATTTTGATATGTGAAACTAAAATTGACAAGAAACCAGTCAATCTCAACCCAAAATTAAATAATCATATCCCTTTTCAAATGAACTCAATCCAAATTTGCTCAAAACTTGAACAAAAGAAAAACTTAAACAGAGAAACAATAAATTTATTGAAATTAAGGTGAAATGGAATTACAATTACATAAAAAAAATTTAATCAAAGTTGTAAGAAAGTAAACGTGGGAAAGGAAAACTGTTCTTAAAAACCAAATAAAGAAAAAGGAAAAAATAAGGAAAAACATCAAAATTGATATGTGGAAAAAGCAAATTCGTTACAGAAGTAATTTGTAAAACCCAGAAAAGAAATTCCATTTATGCACCATTCTTCTTTGAAACACCAAGAGATGAGAAGGTAACAAAACCCATCAAAATGGAGATAATAAAACAGTCAAATTGTAAAAGATATTACTTAAGAAAAACAGAGAATCCATCAGAATTCACATTATTTTACAAATAAAATTCAAGGAAAATGGAATAGCTCTGCTGAATAATAATAATAAACCCACTTAAAAGCATTAAAATCCCTGTTACATAAAACCCATATGATCAATTTAATCAACAATTACCCACCAAACCCTTTTAATTTAAAAGTAAAAAGATAAGCCCACAGTTTCCCTTAACTAGCACTAAAATAAGGCACAGAGAGAGCCTAGTTCACAGCTCCCCTAGACCCATTATGAAATTACTTAAAAAGAAACAATCAATGCTTTTTTTAACACAGCAAAGTAAACACAAAGTTGCTAGAAACCCCATCATTGCAAAGTGTATTTCCAACAAGAAGAAGAAGAAGAAACACACAATTTCTTCTTTATACACACAAAGTTAGAATTTTTATCAACCAAAAAAGAAAGAAAAGAAAAGAAGAGAAAGACCTGAAGCTCTCTGAGCAAAGCATTGCAAGTAGTGCTTGTACGAACACTGAGGGTAGGGCTCCCAATCCCAATAGCCAGCATTTTTCCACTGAACTCTTTCTCTCTCTCTCCAACTAGAAATTGAAAGAAAACCCAGAAAGCTTTTTGGACTTTTTAAAGTGACCAACACCGACAAATGCAAGAAACACTCACTCAACTACCACAGCTTCCCAGAAGAAACCTCAAAGAGAAAGACTTTTTAAACAACAAAGCCAAAAAAGAAACCAAGAAAGAAAGTATTTTTTCAGGGTTCCTATTGTTTTAGTAAGTAATAAGTCAAAAAGAGACCAAGAAACCAACACACATTTGTTGTCTCCATTGCTCCAAACAACAACCTTTGCACAACCTTCCCTCAGATCTAAAACCTCTCATGTCATAACTAACACCACAAAAATAAATGCAAGCAAAGTGGGATCTGTAAGAACGGAACGGATATGAGAGAGAAAGAGATGTTTTTTTGAGTTTAAAAGATTCTCTTCAGTGAAGAAAAACCATTATCATTGGCATTAGTTCAATATATTATTATTGTTGTTATATAGTAGTAATAGTAATAGTAATAGTATTTGATAAAGGATAATGGTTTTTTTAAGGCTAAAATGCGCCCAATTAAAACATAAAAAGATGCAAAGAAGAGTGAAAATGGATCTGTGCACATTAGCCAATGAATTCTTTCTATATTCTATTATTATTGTCTATACTGCACTAGGGGCTTCTTCACTCTCTCTCTCAGTAAAGGGAAAAGATGATAGGAGATTTTCCACTGCGCGTGGTTGATACAGACCAATCATATGTGGGTTTTAGTTACACGGTTCTTGTTGGCGAGTGTGGAATTGTTTTTGTATTGTGGCCAAAATGGAGGGTCTCCACTCTCCACAGTGACTCACGTAGCTGTATGATGTTGAAGTTTGATTTTTTTTTTTTGATAAGTTGTTGAAGTTTGATTTTATTTGCACAACTTCCTGCTGTTGTATACTTGTATTGTACTACACTTCAATTCTCTTTTACCCTTTTATTTAAGTTTATCAATTCTTTTCTTTATGGTTTTACTTTTAGTTACACATTCTTGTTTTGATTCTTCTTTGCAATTTTTTTTCTTTCTTTTTCCTTCTTTACATTTTGGTGCTGTGTGTACTTTAAGGACAGCATTGCCCCATCTGACCTCCCCAAGAAGCAAGAACCCCTCTTATATTAGTAGTTAGTCACATATGGGAGATTTTTTCCAAACACCTGAATAAGTCTTGCTTTTATATTATTTTTTTTGGTAAATAAGTCTTGATTTTAATTAATTAAATCATCAAACTAAAACCAACCAACTGCCACTATTAGTTCTCAAGAGTGTTGGCTTAGTGGTTAGAACAACGAAATATCTCATCACACCTGTGAGTTGTACCTCATTCTATACCACAACAGGGGAGTGGCTCGATGACATAACGACAACACCTATCTTCTATTTTCTTTTATCAAAAATAAAAAACAGCCACTATTTCTTTTTCTTTTTCTTTTTTGGTAAACAACGAATATATTAAGAAAACAAAACAAAATCATGCTCAAGCGTTGTTCCCAAATTGGCCAGAGCATCAGCATAAAAATTAGCTTCCCTAAAGCAATGAAGCACCTTGGTCTGGGGAATTTTCCTAACTCTATGCAGTCATCAACAAGGAGACAAAGATCACCATTATAAGAGTTGGAAGAAGAGAAAATATTTACAATAGCTTGAGCATCTAATTCAACTACAACAGCAGGTAAACGTAGTTGTAAACACAAAATAAGTTCGTCTCTTAAAGCCCATAACTCTGCTTCTGCACTACCAGTGATACCAATATTTCTAGCAAGGCCCGTAATCCAAGTTCCCTGAACATAATAAGATTTTGTAATCTATACTATAATGTAAAACTGTAACTTTTTGACTTTTGGTTGACCCATCATGTTGCACCACATAAGCTTTTGAAATCTCACAATTTTACACCTCATTACTTTAATATATATTTTCTAATTGAATTTAAATTTTATTCTATTATTAAACCTTCCATTAGAATTTTGACACATCATATTTTCTTTAATATAAGAATATATTATTCCATATATAAAACACAATCATAATTAATGTCTAATACTAACATATATTCCATATATAAACACAATATAAATATCTTTTAATAATAATCATAATTATCAATTTTCATCAAGATTTTTAGAGTTTTTTTTTTTTTTCTTATGTATTTCATTTAATTTTGTTGCTGGCAATGGAGAAAAATGGATGAATTTGTTATAATGAAACCATGTGAGCTTGAAATGAGTTATGAAAATTATTTAGGTTTGATCATATAATCATGTGCCCATGTATTTATTTATCCTTGTGTTTGGATCCTCTATTTTGGGAATGCATTCTAGAGAATGCATTCCTGCTAGAATGCATTCTCGAGAATGCATTCCTACTAAAATATATTTTGCTAAAAATAGTGCGTTTGGTAAAATATTGAAAATATTTATAAGAAGTGATTATGCTAAAAGGAATTGTGTTTGGTTGGTATTTTAAATAATGCATTCTTCCTATTAAATAATATATTATTAGTATACATTATGTAATTAACATTTTTTTTTTAAATATCTCAATACAAGGCTAAAAATACATTTACTACCAATACAAAATTAACAATGTAATAAAGAAATAAAGTATTACGTTGTGATTTAAATTAATGTCTACTAATAAAAAAAAAAAAAATAGGTCATGATTTGTGCACATCTCCTTGCACACATTTTTATAAAATTTGAACAATGTAATAAAAAAATATAGAGAAATGTGTATTGTGTGTGCAATAGAGATATACACAAACCATTTATGATAAAAAATATCATAGACATCTTCTAAATAAATTTTCACAATTCTACATTTTGCACCAAACAAAGTGAACATACAAATAAAACCAATTTAGTTTTTTCCCTTTCAAATTTTTTTTTCTTCTTTCTTTTCCACTCCCCTTTTTTCCCACCATACACGTAAACCCCACTCCCCATTTCTTTTTTCCTTTTTATTTCCCTTTTTTTCCCCACCACCCATGTACCTGGGCCTTTCTTTTTTCTTCTTCCCCACCACACACATACATCCCCCCTCACCCATCTCATTTTTTTCTCTCATTTCCTCCTCACAGTTCACACCCCTCCCCCATTTCTCAATTTTTTTTTTTTTTTTTTCTCTCTCTTTTATATAACATCCAAACATTACAAATAAAAGAAAAGAAAATAAAAGAAAAAACATAATGTGACATAAAATCCAAACATTACAAATAAAGTGCTGAAAAAAGCACATCATAACAAGTTTACATTAAACAAAGAAAAAAACATTATTAACGTTCATTCCAAATCATCCCTGGTTCTTTGATGCAAAATGAGAAAATGAGAATACTTTTTCAAAGATAAAAGAAAGAAAGAGAAAAAATAGGAAACACATCAAAAAAAGAGAAAAAGTAGGGAACAAAAGAGAGGGAAGAAAAATTAAGGAGGGAAAAAAGAGTTGTTCGAGTAATAAACTGTTGTAAGTTGGTCCTATTTATTTTAGCAAAAATTAAAAGTAGAAGCTAGAATCAGAATCCAAAATATTTTGGATTCTGACTTCTGCTCTTGAAATGAGAATTTACAAAATGCATTCTGCCTAGAATACATTTTGCATTTTCCAAAATCCCAACCAAACATCTCAGATTTTTTGCAGAATACATTTTATGCATAAAAATCCAAGAAATCACTTTTAAGTAGAGGATCCAAACACAGGCTAATATCCTTTATTTTATTTTTGGATAGAAACATGATCCATATGGTAAATATAAACATGAATCGTATTTTATAAAAATTTGACTATATTCAATTAATGCCAAAAGAAAAATTACATTATATTAAATTTTAATTATCCTATGGTAAATACTTTTTTAGTTATTTTTTTAAATCAAAAAGTAGGATCTATCTTAAAGTCTCTTTATCGATCTTGCCTACAACATTTTGAACTACAAAAAAAAAAAAAAAAAAAAAATATTCAACAAAAAAGTAAAAGGAATCAAAATTAATTTAGATTTTATTTTCAATAATTTTCCTGTGCATCGCACAGGTTTGCGACTAGTAGTAAAGAAAAAAGAAAGACAAAAATTAACTCAAGTCACTTGCCTTCTTTTGAAATTCAAATTTCTTAATATCATAACCCGTTGAAATCAAATTCATCATGCTCATAGCATTTAAACTTAAAGCAACGCGTTAAACTTAAAATAATTTTTATTTTTATTTAAAAAAAAAAATTACTTATATCTTATTTTCTCACGAAACTAAATTCCTAATATCTCCACTATTTTTTTCTCTCAATATTTTGACTCTTTAACAGTTCAAACTCTAGGTTTTTGCGATAAACTCAAATTTTAAATAATTAGACAAATAGAGAAGGAAAGTTGAATTTTACATAATTTTTAAAAATCAATCAAGGAAATTTAACAGTATACAACTTTTCCTGTATATTGCTATAATTTTAACACTTTTACATTAAATATTAAATAAATATACTTGTAGTTAATTGAGACTTGATCAGAAATCTTAGCAAAATAATGAGTTTGAAACTAATTCTAAACAGACTCATATCGATATAGATTTTGCACATCTTCTTGCAGATCCATGAGTAAATTAACCTAGGTATGAAAAATAAATTTCAATTTACAATAATATAACATTTTGTATGACAATTACATTAGTATATAATTGTTTATTTGCTTATTTGTTTTATTAATGTTAACTAATATGTTTTGGGTTAATTTTTATTATAATCTTGTCTATTAACCTTGCCAATCCTAAACTGAAATCCTACTCCGCCAACTACCAACATATTAATTATATTAATTACACAAAATTCCTTTGGAGCATGTTGCTGCATATGCAATGTAAGAATGTATGCTATATTAACTGAAAGAAACTTGTTAAGGTTACATATTAAATATTCCCTGCAATTTTATGATAATGACATTGATAATTTTGTAAGGATAGCACTTCATGTGACAACATTGTATGTTAACAAATCAAGCCCCATCATTTTTCAAAAAAGCAAAAAACAGATAAACATGCCAATTATTGGTTTTATGCCCAAGAATGGCAGTTAAGCTTTTTTATTGCTGTAGGCAACCATCTAATCATGCATATCATTTTCAACGGCTACTGCTCCTTATCAGTAGATATTAGATTAGGACCTTGGCACCTTTATGCTTTATATTATATAAAAGAGAAATTTTTGATAGAGAGACCGAGGATGGTGGAGAAAGTTTTTTCAATGAATTTATGAATTTCGATGGTGAATTGTGATTGGTAATTTATAAATTTTTGAATTGTGATATGTGAATTGTTTTTGTGAAAGAGAACAAAAGGTGAAAAAAGAGAAGATGCCAAAAATGGGGAAAGAGTGGAAGAGTTTACAAAATTCATTTATGGGGAGAGAAAAAGAACAAATAGAATTGATAAATAAATAAAGATTATGCATGTGTATATGTGAATAGTAAGTTACCGATATTTTATTTAAAGAAAAAACTTTAATTATAATTCAGCTAAAATAAAAAGGTGATAAAAGGAAGATGCCGAAAATGGGAAAAGAGTGAAAGAAAAAAAAAAAAAAATTCAGTTATTTTGGTGAGAGAAAAAATTAAATAGAATTAATAAATAAATAGAGAGTCTCTAAGTTAGCTAAAAAAAAACTTTTAATTATAATATAGTTAAAATTTTGCTCACACCAATGTGAATGCTCTAAATACTCCTTTTTTTTTTTCAAAAGCAATCATCACTCAAAGAATCATTGATTGCGCAATATTCAGTTTATTTAATATTATTTTAATTTTGTTTTGAGCAAAGATCAAGCTGTCGTCCTATTACATATTGTGTCATTGTGTGACTTGGGGGAAAGGATTGGGTCTAGTGCATAGGAGCATTGGACCCGTTGAGATCTTGACACGTATCTAATTTTTGTACACGTGTAATGATCTTAACGGATCCAGTGCTCTTGTGCACTAGACCCAAGTTGCTCCTGTGACTTGGTAACTAACTAACTATTTGTAATATCATTCATACTAATGCATGTATATATAGAGCACTAGACCCAAGTTGCTCCCGTAACTTGGTAACTAACTGACTATTTGTAATATCATTCATACTGGTGCATGTATATATAGAACCTTAGAAAGTGTATTATATATGCTCCATAACACCTTCAAAAGTTAGACCTCTTGAAGTACATTGTGAAAACAAAAAAAACAAAAAAAAAAACCCTTAGAAAGTGCCCCATTTTACGATAATAAAATAAAGCAATGATTTTAATACCAAATATAAATTACGGGATGAAAAGTTGGGCCAAGTATCCTCGAGAAGCTCTTTCTATTTTTTTTGTTGTAATTGTTAATGTATACACTTCTATAGATGACAGCACATATTTGGTTTACATTAAAAAGAAAAAGCTTTATGGTAAAAGGCTAAAAGCATTTCACCAACATAGTGAAGATATCAAATAATAAACTCAAAAAAAAAAAAAAAAAAGATATCAATAACTTTTGGGTATATATATAAAAATAAATAAATAAAAAACAGCTACAACAACTTTTGAGTTTTCAATGATCATTAGAAAGTATACAACCCTTTGTGCCATCATTTTTAACCCATAATAAGAAGGTAACAAGAATCTATGAAAAAAAAAAAGACCCAAACGAGAGAGAGAACCCCAAAGGTAAAAGTTCACCATTTTGCGATTAAAGAAAAAGAGACTTCTTTTCCCTATGTTGTGTCCGTCAAAATGAAAGAGTTAAATACTTTGCGTCATCATTTTAACCCATAATATGTACTTTAGAGGCCTCATTAGCATTTAAAGGGCATATACTTCAATCACCATAATAATTTATACTTTCTGTCATCATTTAACACATACGAAGGTTTTTTTTCTACCTTTTTCCTTCTCTATATTATTCAGCCCAAAAAAAATCTAATCAATAAGGATCATTAATTTGAATCGATCTCTCTCTTCTTTGAAACCAACTAAAAAAAAAAAACCCTCTTTTACTTTCTTACACATCATAAAAGCATTCAATCAATGGCAAAAAAGGTTCATAGAGATTCTAATTTGCCAAACATGGAGACCCCACAAAAGTAAGCACACGAATGGGAAAGTTAGATTATGAAGCATGGAATTTGGTTGCCCTTGTGATACTAAAAAGTAAAAACCCATCTCCCATCCGTCGATATTTCCATCATTTGCTTGGCTATGGTTAATTGGTTATAATAATTGTACACCACCCTGCAGAAATAATGCATGCAGGATGTGGGAACCATTCCCATGCCAATTAGGATTCGACGTCTAGAAATACGTGGTCCCTTTCACTCCTGTCCAATATACTTCTTTTCATTTCATACAGGGTATAACAAATTGTTTTAATTCTATAAGTTAATTGGACTTGTTTATCAATATTATTTTATAGTTTATGGTAATTTTCATCTATCATGAATAAGTTCTTGTTGAAAAAGGAAAAACAAATACTAAAAGGTCAGATTTCAATTTATCACAATCTGAAAATCATGGAATGAACCATTCTCCTAAAACTTGTCCGAAAACAAAGGCATTTGCTTTAACAATGTTTCATTGTGTGGATATTTGTTTTTCTTATATTTTTATTATTCATTATATTAGTTTCTTTACATTTACATTTTTGCATTCATCTTGAGATGAGTTGTCAATATTGAAAACATACATACACCTATTTAGTGATGAAAGCAGTTCAACCTTAGATAGTGAATAAGAAGATGTTCTTTGTTTTGAATCTTTAAACACTGTGAGTGATTACTTACAGAGGTATTTTTCTTTTCTTTTTGGGATTTTTACAAATATTATTCTTGGACATAATGTGACCTGTGAGAATCAATTTAGTATTTTTGCTTTCAATTTCAACAATTTACCCATGGATATTAGGAGTATGATAAATTGAATATTCTGTTACTATTTTTTTATATTATAATTTAATGGATTTAATCACGTGATATATACATAATAATGATAACGTTTAAAAATTATTGATGATGTGACAAAAACTGTATGCATATATCACATGATTAAATTCATCAAGCTTTAACAAGTAAGATATTTATAGAAAATTTGATTTGTCAACGGATCTAATATCCAAGGGATTAATCATTCCAATTTGATCTGCCAAGGACCATCCAGGGTTCAATTGTTGAAATTGAAAATCTAATTACCAAATTGACACTCATGTCAAGTTTAAGAATGATATTTATAAGAGTACTAAAATGCACTAAGACCCTTAAACTTGTATGATGTTGCAATAAGTCCCTTTTAACCTTTTTCTTTTTAGCCAATATTAGTACTATTGTAAATAGATCCATTCTATCTATTATAACTTTTTTAATTATTATTTTTTTACACCAAATCATTTTTAAAAAATAAAAACAATGAAAAGAAAAGGGAATTACTACAATAACATAAAAAGTTTATGTATTAATTTGACGAAAAGAAAAGTTAAAAGAATCGTATTGTAACAATATAAAAGTTTAGAGGGTATTAATACATTTTACCCTATTTGTATACTCTCCTGCCTTTTCTTCTATAAAAACTTTTAAGAAAGAAACAATGTGTTATTGTATAAATTTGATATTATCAATTTTTGCATTTTAATATGCATGCTAAAGAAAGATAGTCCTTATTTCATTTTTTATTTTATTTATTTATTTTAACCAAATGTAGGGATGTTTAAAGAATAAAATCTGGACATGAACCATTTCTTCCATAACAAATGTCAATGCCATATTTTGTGGATAAGTAATGTAAGACAGAAGTTATGTTGTATCATACCAATCCGACATGTACAATCTAAAAAAAAGATTTGTACTTCCGAATACACAGAAAAATAACATATTAAAATTGTCAAAAACTTTATTAAGATTTTCCTAGATTTAGAATCTTCCAAGTAAAACAAAGCATATTTCAAGCAGAAGTCAACTTAGCTAGGTAGAAAAATTTCCCAAATTCAAAATAGGCTGACATAAAGCAACATATGACTTACCAAATTTTAATTTTTTTATAAAATTCATTCAAATCGTTTCCCAATTTCCCAAATTCACATATTCAATTTACCAAAAAAAAAAAAGGATGAATTTTAAGAAATTTTAATATGTTGGAAATTTTGGACCTCATCAAAATAAGCTGACATAAAACAACATATGTTAACCTAGAGAAATCATAACCTAAACATCTATGAAGGCATGCTTAAAAATTGCTTTAGGAAACCAGATTAACTTCCACAATTTGACCTTAGGAGCCCTTCTTCTTGTGCAGTTCCAAGCTGGGACCCAAATAGGTCTATCTACACCCTCCAACTCCACCAAACTAAGCCTACTCTAGATGGTAGCTTGGGTGTGTTCGCTGTGTAACGTATAGATAAAAATAAATAAATTAATCAGCTTAAATTATATTAAAAATTTGAGAGGACACCTCACACCAGTAACTTGAATATAAAATTGAAGAAGCAAATTATTGTGCTCAACAAGCAAATTGAAAGCATTATCATAACCATCTGCTTAAACTCCAATTAATCAGATCATCGAGACTAGCATATTGTACCATATCTAACACGCAAAAAATGATTGACATATGACCTACCAACATTAATATCATTCATCTAAATAATTATAGAATTTGTTCCAAACCACCCAATGCTAAAGATAAGTATTTGGTAGTTTAGGTCACAATATTTTATTAATTATTAAGATCTATTATAAAAATACAAGCTTAATGCATTAATTAATGTATGGAAGAGAGAGAGAGTAAGATGATAATGGAGTTGTTGGCGACGACCATGGTTTGTGAAAAGGATTAGAGGAGAGTGACTAGGGTGCAAAGACGAAGACAAAGGAACTTTAGCTGGCATTGGAAAGCAGGGGAGTGATGGGTCCAAAATTGTTTTTCAACGTTAATTGTAGCAAAGAAGATGCCATCTTTATTAATTCATGGGCGATTTTTAAATTCTCTTTCAACTAAGTTAAAAAAAAAAGCATGTAACAATTTAATTACTATTCTTCTGACCCCAATCACCCATCAAATCGAATCCAACTTGTTAATAAAGTTGCAAAATCTAACTTCATTTTATCTTTCGAAATCACAAAGAAAAGTAATTTAAAAAGTTAAAAAAGAGCAAGCATGTGGGGAGTTTAGAATCTGAATTTTTTTTTTTTTTTTTTAGAAAGATTAGAGTCTGATGTTTGACAAGTCGGTCCTCTGGGCTTAACAATTGGTGAACCTTATTTTATATCACTACCACTTCGGTTCGGTCTATGAGTTCCAAATTCCATAAATGGCTTAAAGACAAGTCTTACCTCCACAGCAATATGAAAAAAGTTTAGATGTTGAGCAGTTGAGGAGCAATACATCAAGAGTGATTAGTGACCAAAAAAATGAGTTTCAATTGTTTTGTTCTGTTTTTTACTTTTTAGTCTTTAATTGCATTCTTCAAGCCAATCGATAATGTACAGTGTCAAAGAAAATTAACTAGTGTCTAATCATCTCTCATCAATTTGTTTGAAACTAGTTTTGTCAAGCAGGTCATGAGTAGTTCATAACTTATTGTAAAATGTCAATGGGTTTTCCCATTTTCAGCTAATAATTTCTAGGGTATAACTCAGCTTATGCAATTCCCTCTTTGTTTACAATTGGTGAGAACTGTAACAATTGTACCTTGGCCATGTTTGTCTCAAATCAAAACATTTGTAGTCAACTTTTATTTTATAGCGAAACAAACACTCACAAATGATGAAAATCGTTTTACGAAAAATGTTTTACGTCGAAACAAACGGAGCCTAAACATTTCTGGTACAAAAAATGCCTCTTTCCCGTCCCCACCGCACCTTCTAAAAGAAACAAGAGAATATAAGCCATTATAGTGAGTTCATTGAATGATTGAAAATCCTACTCATAAATCATATCCCTAGCGGAAGTTTTGAGTTATTCCTTTGCACTTTCCTGCTTACCAGTACTCAAGACAAGGACAAAGAGCAACCACAGAACTGAGAGTTTAATATGAGAGAGAGAGAGGGGAAAATCCAAGAAAGGGTAAAAGTTAACAAAGCTCAATTACTAGTACCTTGTCCACAACAAAAATTGACAAATTCAGTGGTACTTACTTACAGCTTACCATAAGTAAAAATAAATGGTTGTTGGGTGAGGGAGACAGCAAGTACAATTTTGAACCAAGTGGCTGTAGGTTATTTACAATTATTATCCGACACAATCAAAAGAAACCTGGCCTTGGACGCTATGAGGGCGATGACAGGGACTTTGTTGAGGACTAATTGAGTTTTAGGTAATAATAGTTGGTGTTAAGCATCACTAAACAAACGTTTTCATCCTCAAAAGTTAAGTTGTTAGTTACACAAGCTTTTTATTTCTGATGTTAAATAATTATGCTTCTGCCCTAATTAAACTTGTATTTATACTGTGGAGAATGCATAACAGCTCCCATGAAACAATCTTAAAGAAGAAAAGTTAGCCAATCTGTCAAAAGATAGAGAATGTATGGAGTTGAAGCACATCTTAATGAATATCATTTCAAATCAATTTCATAACTCCATTGACTTATATGGAATTAATAACGAACAATAGAAGTTATTCGAGCAATGATTGGAAAACATGAGTCCGTTAATAGTTGTTTTACTGTTCTCCTGATAATTAATTGACGTACTCAGAATTTGAACCTTCCACCGGATCCACCATCTCATTCGTAAATTTATAAGAGGTGAGGATTCCATTGAGTTTGTGACCCTAAGCATTAATATAGTTGTCTGACTTTTGGTCATATAAACTTCACATAGCTAAAAATGAAGTGATGACACACTTTTCATGCCAAATGAGGGGGTGGACATGCTACACATTTATTGATAAAAGATCTTTACTATAATTTTGTAATTTTTGTTTTAATAATTTGATAGTTATAATAATAAAAGAGAGAAGGTTCAAATCTTGGTTCTCTTCATCAAGAAGAACAGATAAAACCACTAAGTTACAAGACTCTTAGCATGTCAATAAATTGAGAGCAAAAAATTTTGCTAATAGGTTTCACATAGCTTAGTTTTCTCTCTTTGGGATTTTTGTTACTAATTGTTTCACCACAAGGCTTTGGTAAAAAAAAAATACGCAAAACCTCCACGTGATTTGCTTTCAAAAGAAGGAATCTCATGAAGTTTTGAGTGTAACACTTAACCCCCTGTGATATTATTTTATGTGTAATTAGTAATTCTGTAACACTTAAACCCTCTGAAAAGATTTTTAAGTGTAACACAAAACTCCTTCTTTCTATTTCGGTATTGTTTTAAGTGAATGCAACTCTAAATTAACACACACAAAAATCACAAGAGAGGGTTTTGTGTTACACTCAAAAACTTCAAGGGTTAAATGTTATACAATTAACATTTTACACTTAAAACATTATCATAATGGAAGTTAAGTGTTAACACTCAAAAACTTTAAAGAGATGATACATTTTTGAAGAGGCCACACATGGGTTTTATATACTTTTCCCCCAAAATAAAAATTATATGTTTTTTTTTTATTATGTTATTATAATATGACAACCTTGCAGTAGAACTACAGTATACAAACTGTATCACAACAAAATTACTAAATTAGGTAAATTATATAATTCCGTTTATAGTTTAGAAATGGTTTAAACTTAATCCTTTAATCTGAAAAAGTTTTAATTACAAACCCTCAACTTTCTAAATCATTATTATTTGCCTTAGTGAGTAAAATATTAACTAAAAATAATAAAAATTCATGTACTTAAAACCTATTTGGACACTAGAAATCCTTCCATGTAATCAGCTATTTTGGTATACTCTGCCTTGAGCCTTGAGCCTTGATTCCAAAGGGCCGCCCCATAAGACAGAAAATTAAAAATTGACTTAAATATTATTTTCATCCCTAAAAATATAACTTATGAAAATTTAAAAAGTTTATTTAGTATATGAAAATTTAAAATATTCTACTTTTCGTCCTTCCGATCACTCATGTTAAATTTCAATGATAAAAATTAAAGCTAGATGATATTTTAGGGGAAAAAAATAGAATGTAAACTATATCATTTTTTCCCCTAAAATATAGCCTATGCAAAAAATTAAACAAAATGAGTGACATTTTGAATTGAGAAATGTTATTTTCGCACCGAAATGTACGCCACAAGTTGTTACTTCCGCACCATTGATGCGGAAATAGCACATTTTGGTGTGAAAATAATGCTACCTTTTGAACTTTAGGGATGAATGCAGAATATGTACTATATATTTCAAGGACAAAAAGAATATTATTGCCTCATAAGTTTGTCTATGAAAATCAATTGGCCATGTGGTAGAGCCCACAGTTCATAAACTGAACCAAAGTACTTTCTGGATTTGGATTGATGATACCCTACTATTTCTTTTCACAATTTTCTGGGCTCATCTTTACGTCCACTTTACAGATAAAAACCTCAGTAAACGTAAATCTAAGTAGCTTTATATAGTGATTAACAAAAAAGAGGAGCTTTACATGGAATGCTAGTTCAATAACCAAAGTTGATTGTTGCTTCAGTACCCCTGATGGGATGACACATGAGATACGGGGGTGCTAAAGCAATACTTTTGAGGGTGACAATAACATTTGCCTACTCAGTATCCATTTAAGTCGTTAGTGCTTTGTGGTTAATATCAAATACCTTGTAACAATCAAGAAGGCTCAAACACATGCTTCAGAATGTCTGTAACGATTTCTATAATATCCTCTTCTTTGCACGAGGTCACAAACTCCACTGCAACAACAAAATTTCCTCCATTAGTGCTTAGTATGTATGTTGGGTAATCTATATGACTACATCTAACAAATTGAAAAGCTCAGTTTCACTGCCCTCCCCCTTGCTTGATAGAATAACCATTCTAGACTATAATTAATGAAATGATTTAAGCTATTATCATATCATAGGAAGTTCAACAAGTGAGCTTGGACAACAAAATCATTCATAGAGTTGGCAAATGGTGCCACTTGAGCTATAGTAGCATGAAAACACGCAAAAATAATCAAATCAAATAATGGTGCAGAAGCAAAAAGGAGAAAATGGTTCATATTATTAAAAAGTACAAGTACAACGACCTAAGTACTTGGTAGAGCAGGTGGTCGTGCGAGTCGTGCGAGAAAAGCATCTGTTTCCTTGAAAGCAAGCTAGCTAACAAACCAAAAAGGGTCCAAAAGTCTGTAAAAATGGGCCCTTTTTTTTTTTTTTTAATGATCTTCCCTGTCATCATAATAAGTGGTTCAGATGTGTCTTTGGATAAATTCAAATACATGCAACGTTGCGTAGAGACAGGTTGTAACTTGTAAGAAGCCCCTGCTCCTACCAACTTTGGTCCCAAAAAGATTCATAGAGAACCAATCTGCAGCAAGAAAACAAAAGCCAACCCCAAAATCTAGCCCACTCTAATCTTATGACCTGTGCAAGGAGAGACTAAGCAAAGAGTCGTACTCTTTAGGCCTTTACTCATGCCTCATGGCATTCACACGTGTGGTTTTCCTCATTATGTTCCTATTCTATAGTGAACATTGGTTCTCAACTACCCTTGTACACCTAGGGTGAAGAAGGTATGTCTTAATAGAAAATGCCAAAGACCTTACCGACCTATCAATTCGGATTGTCCTTTAAAGTAAGAACATTATATGGTGCTGCATTGGTCAAATATCTTAGCTGACTTCTTTAAATCTTGATATCTTCCACTGACAGAGAGACTGACTCATGTGATCGATGAAGATCTTTTCTTGAATGCCACAAGAATATTTTGTATTTACAAAGTTGACTCCAATGTTGAACCAAATAGGAAACTTAATTGATCAATTCATTCAAAAATCACTTCGGGAATAACATCAGTTTTCCATTATTAGCTAAGTCTTTGATACACTTCTTATGAATCTTATCTAATGTGACCCCTTTCACTTACATTTAATCTCAACATGGCACCCCCACTCCCCCCCTATTTTGTCTTGGGGGGCAAGATCAATTACTAGTCAATCAAGTCATAAACGAATTTGTACTTCATAAGAATGTTGACTATACCAAGCACAAATTTTATCGAGGCTGTGAACTAAATTAACCCCATTCTCTGTAAATAAATAGGCTTCCATAGCCTTTTTGTACTTTAGTACTAATATCACGGCTCATATACAAGTTAAGAATTTTGATGGGGGCCCATAAAAGAGAATTTGTGGATACAGCTCAAAGTCCACCGACAGTGGGGTCCCTCCCCAACAGAGATTATGGAAGAGAACGACGGAAAAGCATGAAATGGGCTTATGCCGTCCAAACTCCAAAGGTTCATGTGATGTCACCAGTGATTCCATGTAGTTCATGTACATATAATGTACAAACGAACCATTACGTCTGGTGGTGGTGGACCACAAGATTGATGATCATATACGACAGGTGGTTAAGAGTCAACATTGATGGTTGTGGAATCAAAAGATGACACGATTAATGACCAAACTAGTGCATTAAGAAAAGCTGTCCATCACTCACTGTTAGGAATATAGCTTTATGTGAGATGCGAAAATGAAGAAAGAAAACAAACAGATACAATCACACAACACAAAAATTACATGATTCACCACTAAAACTACATCTACGGAATTGCAATGACTTTCACTATGTTTTAAGAAAACTTTACAATGATAGGCTATAATACAAAAACCCTAAACCTAAAACGATAATATATATAACATAAATGGGTTTTAAAATTTCGGCCAAGCCTTCACTCCATGAACTAAGCCTCACAAAATCTCCATTTAATGTCAAAACTGGATCAGACAAATCAGATTACACAGCCTAACACTCACTGCCTTCTGAGTTTGGAAACTCTTTCACGTATGGTTGGAGTTCGGAGTTGGGACCCCATCTACCATCAAATACAATGAGTACCCCCACATCCATCATTACTCATAAGCTAGTGGGCTCTTCCTCTTTAGGTAAATGATGGCCCAATGATCAACAAACGGACCTATGAATTTGAGGTGTCCAGTGTAGGATCAACTAAATGTCAAGCCCAGGTCCCATCAAAATGGTCAGGATGGAGAGAATTCAACTACATATGGTCCCAAAAGTATTTTATGAATTGCAATACCACTTTCTCTCTTTACAATTTATTGCATGAGATCTCAATCCGTCAAAAGGCCACCACAAAGTGGATAAGTGATATCAATAAATATGTTATATATATTGAATTGCAATAAAAAAAAAAAAAAAAAAAAATAAAAAAAAAACCACCAGTTTGAAAATACCATTAAAAGCAATTACATTAAAAATAAAATAAAAAAGATTGCTTCCTAGAGAAAGCAAGAATTAATGTTTGTTTGAAAGCAAAAGCGTTTGATATAGTTTAAAATACCATCCACATGGAACACTTATATTGAATCATTGATACACATCAACATTTGTAAATGATGTGCACAAATTGTCCGCAAGCATCAAAACTGACAGGGTAAATGTTATTTGAACATTCATTTTGTTGCATCAGCATCTCCCTCTCATGAGACGGGTCACACCATATGAGAGAGGCAGTGTTGAAGCAACACTTTTGGGTGTTGAAATAACACCCGCCAAAACACAGATATGGGCTAAATGTGGTTTGGTCACCTAGAAGATGAGGATATAACCATATTTGAATTTCAAGACAACAGCCTGTGCATGTGTCTAGAAGATGATGACTAAAAAAAATTTTATACTTAGCAAAATAATAAAGGATATTGAAATAAAAACAGTATCAAGTGCTTCCATTGTATCATAAGCATACCCAACCTCTGTTGACTATTAGAATTTACAAGCTGAAGTTTTTTATATATATATACACTAGCAGTCTTCAGGCACATACAAGATGATCTTTGATCATATACATTTCGTAATTTTAAAAGTTAAGTTTAATCTATGCTTCTTGTTATCATTGTTTAGTTATGTTTGATGATACAGTGGCATCAACCTATATATTTATAAATTAATGTTCTCAATAGAGTAAGAACTGAATTTACAGCCTTAAATAAACAGCTCTGTAACAAACCTACATGTATTTCATTCTGTATGTGTGTATATTTTTGTTATTTTGAATGCATAAACTTCTCATTAATGAAAGACACTATGCTTACAATACTAATACAAATTACGTGCTTGACCCGTTTGCCTCTTTGGCTTAAGTTCTTTCATGGTCAAGTAATGTTTAAAATCTATAATCTGTTTTTTATAATTAATTATCAACTATATGATATTTAGAATCAACCAGTAACATTAAAGTCCAAACGAACGATTGAAATCCCTTTCTAACAAGCAAAGATTTACACTTCAAGCAAATTCTAATCCCGCCAGAAAATATGTCCCTAACAACAGAAGAAGCAATATATAACCCACTCTGAGCACAGCAACATAAATGTGATTTCAAGGAAGAAACAGCAGAATAATCCAAGACAAAATTCCCTTAGAAAACAAACAGAAACTAACCAATACACAGAACTGTGGTCCTGTCACCTAACCACCTCATTAGCACTCGTATTATATAACCTCGAGATTGAAATGTCTTGAAATGACAGATATGGCACACTTTACCTAGTAATTGGTAACAAGCCTAAAAGATTGCCTTGGTATGGGTTGATCTTATATGGCAATAAAAAATGTATGAATTGATCGTGTGTAGAACCCTCTATTTGTCTTCTAGTCCACATATTTTATAGTATCAATTTTGTAAGAGGGAAACATGACAGCTTCAGATTAAGTCCAAAGCCACGTGCTTTATCTATTTTGTCCTCTATGGTTGTGGAATTCCAGGTCTCAATTACTAAACTGAGTTAATCAATGGGTTGGATTAGTAGCAATTTAGCATAAATTAACAGAACTCTGAGATATGAAATCAGCAAGTTGACGAATCATATACAGTTATTTTAGGTTGAAGTTCCAAATCCCTCAATCCATCAGAGTTCCATGGTTTCCAAAGTCAGCAATAAATTTTGATCCTCAGACAATTAATGATTTCAAGTTAATTAAGTTTGTGCCTTCTTTCCAAAAAGACTTCCAGCTGCAATATAACTTTTAGTTTCTCATTTGTCTCTCAGGAAACTCGTTTCTATCCACCATGTTTGTTAGTCAATTTGATGTCTTGACCAGTTGATGGGATCTAATTTCTGTAATGATTGCAACAAGCACAAGTAGTCATGGTGAATTTGTAAATGTAACTACCACAGAAGGAATGGTTCTAATAGCAGGTTTGATGCAAAGCTAAAAGATCAGCTTATCTAATTCTCTAATTCATAATGCTTAAATAAATTAAGCTCATGATATGTTTGGAATTAACACAGTGGGAAGGAATGAAGAATCTATCATAACAACATAGAAATCCTCACAAAGAGAAAACACTTCTAATGTCCATAGTCCCCATTTCAACAAAATATCAGTTAAGAAACCATCAGCATTACCTAGTAAAAGGTTCAGAAACTTAAATGACTAGCTGAATCTCCTCAGATGCCTACCACCATTCTAAACCCAGTGTATCTCCACATATGCATACCTTGATTATAGGAATGCTTTATCAATCTTCATTTACTAAAAAGAATAAAACACTCCTACAAACTATTCAATATCTGTTATTAAGTAACACAAAGTAATAATAATAAATGTGCATAAGACAAAACGAGCGCTAGATTCTTGATTCATTAATAATTTAATTATTCTTATGAAAAATTTACTTAGTAAATCTGTACCTAACATCATTTCATCTTTCATAAAACAAAACAAGTCCTAGATTCTTGATTGGAAAACACACTACAATGGCATGCATCTTAAGATTTTAAGATGCAAGCATAAGATAGATAACAAGTGAATGGTGGTAAGCAAGGAACAAAGAAAAATTTTATGATTCATGATCCTTCAGTGCTTTAAGAGTAAGAGAGCACTTATTTCTGGCACTCTTTCTATAGATTCATTTTCCAAGTGGAAAATAAAAGTTTTGCAGATCAAGTGGAAAAAGCCCAAGCCCATAGTTGACGTAGAACAAACCAAAACGGATGCAACAAGATTGAGAACAGAAAATAAAAAAGATAGATAACCTAGAGGTCAACACCTAAGCTTGCTTGGAGTCAGCACCAAGACCATTGGAAAAATTCCAAGAGAAATTTTATTAATCAATCAAATAGTAAATTGTGTCCATATGAGCACAATATTTTGCTTATATAGACTTAATTTGACTTAAAAAAACCCTAATTCTAATTGACTTGGAAAATCTCAATTATTGAATTACAAAAATGCCCTTGACTCTAGATAATTAAATAAGATACAAATTAACGTAATTAACTAATAAGACCTAAACTAAAATCCAAATGAGTCCTAATATTAAATAAAACTAAATTAGAATAAAATTTTCTTCATGCTCCCTGATAAATTACTTGATCTGTTATGACACAGTCTATGGACCTTGCATAAAAAAGATGATAAACATAGAGGGAAAAAAAGGGGGGGATTCTGAAGAGAAACAACTTTAAAAAGCACCCAGAATGCATTTCTTATTATTCACAATTAGGAACTCAAGAACAAAAAGGAGGTAAACAGATGTTCTCAAACCAAGACCATCATCAACCAATAAAGCAGGCCATTTCACATGCTTCAAAATTCTGACTCTCTGACCCAAATAGACTATGATGAAAAATGATTAAAAATGCAATTTTCTTTACCATATCTATATATTATAAAAAGAAATAATAGAAAATTTTGTGGGTTCAAGACCCCAAAAAAAAATAATAGAAAAGTACGATTATTTGACAAAAGAGTATGGAGATAGTGGCATATAGCACTATTTTATATTCCAAAGAGCATTGAGATTGCTAAAATGGGACTGAAAAATTGAAAGCAGGACTGTTAGGTACTTCACGGTTTAACTGTCTAATTAGGTCAAGTTTGAAACCACACCAAAAAAATGCATCTGATGATATTTACATGCAGTATCTTACCCCAAGGAAGAACAGGAAACTCCCACCTCTGTTTAGGGACTGTAATGACATATGAAGCAACCTGCAATAGATAGGAAAATCTTATCCCAAAAGAAAAGAAAAAGAATACAAGTTCACCAAACTATAATTACTTGAATTCGAGCATAAATAATTAAAAAGAAAAAGAACATAGAACATGCCAAGACTGATGCGGCAAGAGAACGAGGAGAACTATAAAGAACCGATGTCTCATCCTTTTCATAAAGAAGATCCATAATATCCATGCATGCTTCAAAGTTCAAAACCTCCCCCAATTTTGCCACTCCCCTGAACGCAAAAACACTTAAAAGAGTAAAAGGTGTACCTAAATGAACCCAGTTATTATTAAAAATTCAAGACAAAGAAACTATATGTCTATGACTGTCTAACAATATAAATTACAAGTCTGAGACAGAGGGGCTTACTTGAACTGAAAATAAAGCTCTTCAAGAAAAACAAAAGCATTGTTTGCCGTGCCAATCTCAAAATCCAACACCTTCAAAATGTCATCATATGTTTATATCGTGTAGGTCAAACCACAATAGTTCAAGAAGCCTCTATGGTTTAATGAAATTTACCTGCAATAAGACGACCTCCTACAGAATATCCTCATCAACCACATTGAACATGACAATTAAAAGTGAGCAGTTTCTGAAACCGTTATGTGCATGAATGGGCACGTGTGGCATGATGGGTCCTAATATTGTGAGATTGAAATGCTGTAATTCTTGTACATGTATAGGACAGGGTCCTTACCTATGGTGGCTAACCTTGGATAAACACAAAGGAAAAGATGATGCATAAAGGATTTATTCAAGGAAATCTGGAATAACTTTCTGATGCTTTATCTCAGGTGATTTTA
Organism: Fagus sylvatica; assembly: GCA_907173295.1. Classification (NCBI taxonomy): domain Eukaryota; kingdom Viridiplantae; phylum Streptophyta; class Magnoliopsida; order Fagales; family Fagaceae; genus Fagus; species Fagus sylvatica. The sequence goes on along the minus strand of OU015771.1, from coordinate 7,741,554 downwards.
TACAGGAATTACAACATTTCAATCCCACAATATCAGGACCCATAGCAATACATGAACCAACTCTTCCTGCATAAGACTGAAATAATGGAATCTACTACTAAACCCACTACTAATTATATGATAACAACATTAACATGATAACAACCTACTCCTAAACCCAGTACTAACTAATTTACTCAAATAATGGAAAGAGCCAAACGCCCTAAACCAATACCCACGACATGCCACACTTACCCATCGATGCACGTAACAATTCCTCCCTCCTTAAAATGACCCTTTCTAGAAACTGATTTTACATGTCCAATGTAGCTTCTAATGGTAGTAGCCCTAGCCAGTGTACGAGCACCTCTTCCTTGCAACGCCGAGTTCGGCGAGCTAAAAGTATGTAGGGAGGACTATGAAGGGTTACATGTGCAGATTCAGTTTCCAGAATAAATGGGCATGGGATTGAGAATTTGTATTCTTGTATAAAATCACTTGAGACAAAGCATCAGAAAGTTAATCTAGTTTTTGAGTTATTTGGGACGCCTTTCCTCAAATTAATGCTATTTGCATTATCTTTTCCTTTGTGTTTATCCAAGGTTAGCTACCATAGGTAAGGACATTGTCATATATGTACCAGAAACCATTGTAGACACAAGTAGCTTACTGCTTCTATGAAATCTCGAGTTGTAAAATGTTGTTCCATGATAGTCTTGTCTGCCAAAGACTTCAAACTTTTCAGAGACATTGGACGAGAATCATGTATCTACAAAATCATAGATAGAGTAAGAAGCACTCAAAAAAAATATATTTAAAAGAAGAAGAAGAGAGAAGGAAATAAAGGAGAGTCTCCAGTGAATTAAAACCCACTTTGCTTGAAATCCATATAGAAATAAGTGCAAACAACTGCAAGTTGCTCTCTCTTAGTGGTTTTAAAAGCCAGTTTGTAGTGTCATCGCCTTGTGCAAACCTTTACAAGAACAAATTTTAGCATTACATCAGATTGCGAAAAAAACTATTTCTATTGCAAAAATCAAAAATCAAAAATAAAAAGAAAAGAAAGAACCATAGTTATGTACAGAGATAGCAAAAGAAATGTACGAAAATCCGACTCTTCCTTGACCTATAAAATTGTATAAAACGTGTTGAAAGCAACCTTAACATCACTAAACAGTAATTCAAAAATAGAAAAAAATTGGAAGAAGCTTGAAATGTTGTCTGAGGCACCAATTTATAATCGTAAGGTAGAAATTAATGTTTCAGTACATGAAAACCACATAATTAATTAACAATTTCAGATTTATATTCAGTGTACTTTGAGAAACATTGAACAAATTCGAGAACTATGTATGTAATGTGAAAGAGTAATTGAAAGCTTAAAAAGAAGGCAATAAAACAGTGAAAGATATATTGGACCTGGACAAAGAGGGGTAGAATCGATCAAGGAAGAGTGAGAATGCGGCGTATTTGACAATCGGAGTGACTTTAAGTTCCTTTATTTGCATCCACAACAAATTGAATCAAATTAGGAGGACAAAAGGGACGGATTACATATTCAAGATGATTTTATTTTTGGAAAATAAAAAGAAGAAGAAAAAGAGAAAAGTGTGACCTGAGCGGATTGGATGAGGAACTGGAGCAGTGGAAGGCGTTGAGGCGAGGAGCGCTGCCTCCACCTCCGCATGTCTGCCTTCTCAAACCTGGAAGCGGGAACCCAATGTTTCATTTTTTAGAATGCTTTTGCACTTTTGTGTCACAAAATCTGGGTATTTCAAATTTGAAAAAGGAAATAGTTTATCAATCACTGTGTATAAATTAAATAGGTCATTTAAGTATATTTTTAGTCGTATGACATTTTTAATAAGTCATATGACTTTTTAAATAATACTAGTCGCAAACCTGTACGATACGCAGAAAATGAATTAAAATTAAATCTAAAAAATTATTGATCTAATTATGATTTTTATTGTCTTTTATATTTTATTTAAATATGAAAATTGATGATTATTAAAAGACATTTATTATTATTGTGTTTATATATAAAATATATTATAGTATTAGGCATTTATTATGATTGTGTTTATATATATGGAATAATATATTATTTCTATTAAAGAAAATATAATATGTTAATGAGATGTTTAATTATAGAATAAAATTTAAATTCAATTATATATATATATATATATATTAAAATAATGAGGTGTAAAATTGTGAGAACTCAAAAGCTTATGTGGCGCAATATTATGAGGTCAATCAAAAGTCAAAAAGCTTCAGTTTTACATTATAGTATAAATATGTAGACAGTCTATTTAATTGACACATAATAGATTAAAAGAGAATTCTTCCAAACCAGGAAAAAAAAAAAAAAAAAAAAGAATAATCTTTCTAAATATGTTTTTACTTTTATGCCCTTATGTATATTTGTTTCTAGAAAGATATTTCAAAGGCAAGGGTATAATTCTAATTTCATTAGACAAATGTTTTTCCCTCTTGTGTTTCCCTCCATTTCTGCCCATTCATGGAGATAGGAGTGGGGCTACGTGGTCGTGGATAGGGTCAATTGCATGGTTATCAATTTTGTTCCGTTCCGGTCGGATTGAGAAACCCCTCCATTCCATCTTGACCCGAATTCCGGTCCATTCCGGCTAGAATGCAAATTTTGGCCGGTATGCACAAATGTTTTTTTTTTTTTTTTTTCAATCTTGAGAAAAGAAAACTCTCAAACAAATTGTAGTTCTAATAGTCTATATCTCAATAAAGTTCTCATCATTTATTATGTGATAGTATTTTATAAAATAGTTGTAATTTTGTTTATATTTCTTATTTTATTTTATTCTTTACAATTAGTATAGATGTGAAGTATATCATAAAATATATATGAAGTAAGGGGTGGAAATTCGTGTTCACAGGGCGGGTTCGTGTCGAGTTGGCTGACATAATTCGACTATATGGGTCAACCCGAACATGACTCGTTTATTAATCGTGTCATGATATGTCAACCCTAACACGACTCGTTTATTAAACCGGTTGACATAACACGACTCACATAACGCATTTAATAAACGAGTCGGGTTGGGTTGACACAACCCGACACGACCCATTTGACTCGAATTACACAAATTGACTTATACAACCCATTTGTCCCGAATTACACAAATTGACCTATACAACCCATTTGACCCGAATTACACAAATTAACTTGTTTAATAAATCATGCACAACTATTTAAATATAATAATTATAATCATACATTTAGAAATAATGATAAAGACTCAAATTACTTTCAAAAAATAAAATAACAAGCCAAGTTCCAAATTAGAACAATAATAAAAATATTACAAGTCCAAATATTAAGCAAAATGCATAAATATACACCTATAAAGTCTTGGTGTAAAGGCAAAATAACATAGGAGAATCAAAATATTAAGCTAAAAATACATCCATAAAGTCTTGGTGTAAAGGAAAAATTACATAGGGGGAACCAAAATATTAAGCTAAATATTAATCGCATATTCCCCAAAGAGAGTAAATAATTTGTCACGAACCTTCAAATACTCATATTCCCCAAATAATTTATAACAACTTTTAATATGCCGTTTTAGATTTCCAATACCATAGGAACTTGAACTCAAATATTCAGCTCCGCACTTCTTACATTTGCAATAGGGCCTATTATCATCATCCTTAGCTGGAAGCATCTCAAAGAAAGCCCAAACAGCTAAAGTATTCTTACGATTTTCCATCTAGAAACATATAAAATCAATCACTAAAATTTAGGTGATGAAGAAAGGAACAAAAAAAAGATCATTGAATCTAAAATACAAAAATGAAAACATTGATTATAATGTAATACTTGCCCAACAACCAAACATACACATGGGAAGAATATTTGAGGTTTTCTTTAGAATAGTTTGTTGAATGTTGATTCCTAGAGAGAATATATTATTATGTTTATTTTTCCTTTTAGTTTGCAACTGATTCACAGTTGTCACAATGCATGTCATTCAACAATTCTGAGTCTTTAATTGGTATGAATAGACAGAGAGATGATTTCAAAATTGTACTGTCTTCCACTCCTCTTTAGTTAGATCTTTGGAGATATGTTGAAAGTTCTCTCTCTATTACTATACAAATGCACAAACTACACTCTGTGTGTGAGCTATTTTATACTGGGAAGCCTATCAGTAACAAAGTTATTTTTATTTCTCATAACCTAATTTTGAAACTAAAATGAATTTGCTAAAACCATTTCTGTAGAGGAGTGGACCATGGCATGGAACAGAAATAGTAGTAGCATTTGTATTAGGATTTACAACAACATAAAAATGTAAGGAAATTTTTATGCAAAGAACTCTATAAGTATTTTCAATGTACATGTGTATAGGTCCAAATTTTTTTGTGTTATTCCTATATCAAATGCCTACTTCTGCATTAATAGCACAATCAAATTTTAACAATGAAGATTGAAGAGATGCAGCTAAGTTGGCATTCTTTGAAATTAAGATCTTAACAGGGTTATTGAAAGCACTTTCAAAACTAGCTCAAACGTACCTGATTTTCTGTTGACAATAGACTCAATACCTTTTTTGCATTGTAACAATTAAAATTTCTATTGTCGTCAAGACTCAAAAGAACAAGTATGCTTTAGTCCCAGAAAATACTAACATCTGATTTCCTTGTAATCACAATTCACAACAACTAAGGTTTAGTATAAAAAAATTTCAAGATCGGCTTGATTTCCTCATAATCCCAACAACAACAACAAAAAAAAAAACATTACTTCAAGAAAAACAAGTTTAGTCTCATATTCAAACTACAACCAAAAACCACTCCAACAAAGAAATTAAAAAAGACAATGCAAAAACCACAAAGTACCTAAATTAGCCAAAAGAAAAACTTACAGATCTATTGGCAGAATAGCAATTATAAAACTAGATTTATAAAACTAGATTTGAAAATATATAACAGTATAACAGATCAGTCAGATCTATTGGTAGATGGGAACAAATACCTTGAATTGAAGACGATTTGAGCAAAGATTGATGAGATTTGTACTTTGGGTGGCGCCGTTGGCGCGGTGAGAGGGAGACCGGCGAGGGAGTGAGAGAAGCTGAGAAGGTTGAGGTTGGCAAGAGAGTGAGGGAGGCTGAGAGCATGGCGACCTAGCGAGGGAGTAAGAGAGGTTGAGAGGCCGGACCAGAGAGGGTTGATTGTTGAGGGCCTTGAGGCTTGGTCCGCTTCTGTCACGGAGAGAAAGAGAGAGAGAGAGGAGGTGGAAATGGAGTTGGAGCCTTGGAAGCTGTCACAGTCTAGAGAGAGAGAGAGAGAGAGAGAGGAGGTGGAACTGTAGGATCATACCTATTAATCATACTCTAACAATTCTCTAATCTATTTTAGACCAATCACATTTAGTTCACTCAAAAAATGAAGAGAACTACAACAATCATCAAACACATCAGCTACACTACACAAGCAAAAACATATGAAAATTTTCAAATCAATCAAAACGTAGAAATTTGAACAAACAATTTCTGTAAAACCCACAAATTGAACAGAAAAGAAGTACCACGGAAGTGGAGGCTTGGAGCTGGTGGCTGTCACGGTCCTCACGGAGAGACCGAGAGAGAGAGGAGGCGGAACGGAAATGGCCAAAGGGGAAATGTTGAGTTAGGTGTGATTGTGTGAAATTTAGTATTTATACTTAGGGTTTGTAAGGGTATTTTGGTAAATTTAAATTAATTTAATCGGGTTTATACGGGTTGACCCAAATAACTCGTTTATTAAACGGGCCTATACGGGTTCAACTCGAATACGACCCGAACCCATTAAGCCCCAACCCAAACCCGCGAACTTCATGTCGAGTTCGTGTCGGGTTCGCGGGTCGTGTCAAATATTGCCACCCTTAATATGAAGTTAACCAAATAATAAATTGGATCTACCAACAAACATATTAATAAAAAAAAATACTCTTTTATCATAAAATGATGTTGTTAAAAAAGTTTTAATACTTTGTTTTGAATTAATATGTTATAAATTTAATAAATAGTTCGATATACATACTCATATTACTAATATATAGATATTAGCGGTAAACCCGAAACGGAACATCAAAATTGATTGGTATCGAAATATTCTATTCTAGTGGACAAATCGGAATGGATACCGAAACGGTATTCACAACTATGGGTACGTAGTTGGGTACAGTTAATGTTGATGTTGGATAACTCATTTAGGTGATGGGCTTAAGGCAAAATATGAGAGCAGGACATGCACGTCATGGCAGTCTTAAGCTCGACCCCTCTTGCTGTGTGTCCCCCTGCAGACACAGTGACCAAGGAGCGTAATAGACAACCATTTTCAGATTTCACTCCCTTTCTAACCAAACCATTCCTTCCTAGATTGAGCCACAACGGGTTGGACCCCCTAAGGTCAATTTGTTGTTGGCCTCTTTCATTGTTATGCTAGTCAACCACAACAGGCCTCACTAATTGCAACGTGATTTATAGCTCTAATAGCCTTATTTGTTTGCAGCCCGAGGCCTTTGTAGCCTGAGTTTTGAAGCTTATAAATAGATGGCCATGGAGAAGTGGGTCTTAAAGCCCACAAAAATTTGTCAAGAACAAAGTACAAAAAGAGACCGGTTATTTCAATTGCTACTTATTATGTTGAAAGAAAAATTCTACGTTGATTTCATTTTAATTTTTGTAGTTATTAAATCATATCTCAAATGTATACAGTAAAACGGAATTATATCTATCAAGCAACTCAGTGAAATTGACTGGTCTCTTTTATAAAAAAAATCATAATTTAAATCCTTACTCTCTTACTTATAAAAATTGAATTATGAAAGAGAAAAAAAGAAGGAAGCTTCGTACCTCCTACCCTTGGTTAAATAAATAAATAGATGATCAGATTTACTTGCATATTGAGGATGATGCATGCTCCACTCTCTGACAATTTGCCATGTCAGAAAAGTTCATCATCCGCCCAAATTACTTAAATTGATTTCTTGTCTTATTTCTACAATCTCACGCTTGAAATCAAATTGGTTTTCAAGCTGTCATTGAGAAGTACTTGGATTTAATTAAGACCACATGCCCTGCATGGGGTTGAGTCAGCAATACCCTTGCTGGGAGCATCGGGTAATTACCTATTCAATTTGGACTATTCTTGTTTGACAACAACGAACCTTGTAATCTTTGAAAGAGAAAGGGTGACTTGGACGGGCTCAGGCCTATCTTTATAAAATTAACCATGAAGATTGGAGAACATTGAAATCAACTTCACTGTACACTCATCAACTTATATTAAAATATATGACAGAAGCTTCGCGGCTTGGTTTTTTTCCCTTTTCTTTTCATTTATGTTCAAACATCATACTATATCTTATAGCTAGGTTTAGTTAATTAATTTTACAGTTGGAAACTTGATCTACCTTTACATAGAATATCATCAGAGGATGATAATTCAAAGTGGCTCGAAAGTCGCTCAATTCTGTCGGATAGGAAAAAACTTTGAAACCCTTTCAACGTTTGTAAAACCCCAACTTCTGCTGTAAATATTGCCTTGACTGGTCTATGATCTGACAACTTTAGTTCACTTCTAGTGTATAGATGCTGTTTTAAACCCTCTCCGTACCAAATAATCCGATCACACCTAAAAAAAAAGAGAAAAGAAAATGATTTCCTGACATTTCCCATCTAAATATTAATTTTCTTAATTTGTTCATAATATTATCAATAAAATTAGGGTTATTACAAAAATTTAATAATTAATTTTATAGCACCATCGGTTTGTCTATCACTTCACATCCTAATCATTATTTTTTTAAAAGAAAATTCTTAATTGTGGTGGGTCCGGGTGTGAAGTGACAGACAAATTGAAGGTGTTAAAATTCTAACTTTAATTTATTAGAATTTAGAAGAGTATATATATCAACAAAAAAAAAAAAAATGTTACCATGCGGGAGCACGTCTCTTTTCGCCCTTTTTGCCTTCAACGCATCCGTAATATACATCAGAATCTGGATAATATTTGTAGGTGGGAGCAAATTTGATCATTCCTTCATGCCAACCTTGGAATTTTTGACCATCCTTAAGCTCCATCTTTAGCTTCATTTCCATAAAAAAAATTTGTTCAAGTTTAGAGTAATATATAATATAAAAGAAAAACTTATAGCTAGAATTTATGAATTGAAAGTTTGAATATTTTGGATACCTGATCATTTTCTTGTAATGTATTCCATTCTCCTCTACCGGCTAATAGTCGTGTTATTGCTTCTGGTAGGGAAATTCTGTAATTCAAGTCCCCAAGAAAGATAACTTGGCTGCATCGAACCAAACATAATTAGTTTTGTTTGCTGATATCATCAAGATATTCTTAAGTCAAAAATTAACTTAAATTATCTTTAAAGTCTATGATGAAGGTCAACTTTTTTTTATTTTTTATTATCAATTTAGAAGGACGTTTTATAGCACTAGGTGGTTTTGCTCGAAATCATGCTTTTCAGGTGGTTTAGCAACTTTAACTCACTTAGCCCACCATATTAAATATTGTTTCAACAACTACCCTGATTGAAAAAGAAACTACAAAAAAATACCACATGTACACCAACTAGGAATAATTTACAACTTTGGCGGCCTTAATTTAAAGGACGAATTCAAAGTTGGATGGAAGCAATAATGCTCTTAAGTCTTAACCTATTGCAATAGTTCGTTTATTAATAATGAAGTATTGGTTTGGTTGACGGTTTTGACAAACGTAATTTACATACTCATGATCAAGAATCTTTCGCGGCAAATTTAGTGAAGGGCCTCTAGGAAAGCTTGTCCGAGACAATATTTCAGCAACATCAGAGTTTCTATACTTCTGATCCCCTTCTCTACCTCCTGAAGCTAGATGGGTGCACACAAAGCAGAAGTATGTTTCATGTAACTGAAATCTAACCGTCACCGCACCCTGCAAGCCAAGAGTATAGAAAGGAAAAGGGACATAAGATAGTATTCAACAATATCCACATGTATATTCCATAGCTAGCTCTAATGATAATATTCACTCTAAAAGTCTAGAATCCTTGATTTGCAAAACATTGCGTACGGCTATGTCATTGTCTACTCTGTTCGTTTATTATGAATTAAGATATGTAGCATTACTTTGATGACAATTGATAAATATTTAACACATCAGGTTAAAACCTCTATCCAGTACACAAAATTTATAAATTTATGAAATTATTAAGGAACTATAAATAAATTTTGAATTACCTTATTTCCAAGGCAGCTCATGATGCCACACCCGACACATGAGACGCTTGGATGCTGGATGAAAGGACGAAGATTGCTTCGAACCCAAACCGATATTAGTATCCCGACCATTTGTTTACTTATGATACACTGGAAGTGATCTTGTGGAATGCTACTTTCGATAGACTTTCCATTTTTTGTAGGAAAACGATTTTCTTGCATATGATCATATTGGTCTTTGTCCCGGCAGCCTATTTTCTTGTTCAGGGCTTCTCTAATTAAGGAATTCCATTTCATAGAAATTTTACTATTCTCGGATCCTAGAACATTTGATGCTCGTAGAGGCACAATTTCTTGAAACCTGAATATGAAAAATCGTGACAGACTAGTATTAAGTTTATCGTCACTTAATTATGTTTAATTAATCTAGTTTCATTTGGAGAACTTGTAAAATTAATTACCCAAGTACATAAATGTCACAGGAAGTGTTGCATGTATCGAGCAAATCCTCAATATTCAAATCATCATGTGGTGCAACCCCACCAACGTTCCAAGTACTAATGAAAACCCTAGCAGCAAGAGATTTCAAAAAAACAAAAGCAACTAGAATAAATCAGATTTGTATACTATTACTTATATAATACATATAGTATTAGAGAGGCTAATTAAATTTATGATATGGGGTTGAGGAAGATAGTATTAAGTGGTAAACTTATTACTTACTTGTGCACGTCGTTGTGATGATTGAAGATAGTCTTAGGGCTAAGAGATGATGGTTGGTCTGAGCTTGGAATTTCCAGAAAGGTTTCTATGTTGCTCGGAAAATCTGTGACAAAATTGTTGCTTCCCAATGTCTTTCTGAGGAATTTGTTGGCTACTAATCTTGGCCACATGACCTGAAAAGAATGTATTTATTGTTAGCTACTATAATCTTGCAAAAAAGATAAAAATAAAAATTGTGAAATTCAAGTGAATATAAACTAATATGTGTGTGTGAGATAGAGAGAGAGAGAGAGAGAGGACGGTGGTGCTTACTTCTCCCTTCATTTCTGGCATTCGGGGAGTGAGAGAAAGAGAGAGATGTAGAAGGTCAGAGAAAACAGTATTGGATAGAGAAAGCCTAAATATATAAAAGAAATGGCAGAGATCATGTTGAGGAAGAGGGAGACCTCTGCAAGTTGGGAGGGAAAAGCTTTAAAAAATGACGTGGATGATGATGCTTCGGTGACCAAATTGCTTGAAATATACTATTTCATTAAGAATTTTGTCCCTGAGAGAGAACATGGGTCTTTGCAGGCTTGAACTTTTTCTGTTTGTTGGGGTGATTTGAAGAATATTATCTTAATCTTATGTGTTAGAGATTTGTTAAGGTGGTGCAAGTGGGGTGGTCCAAGACAAAATTTACAAATTGTTAAAAGGATCATATGAGTTGCTATTGCCCTCAACAAACCATGCTTTTGCTGAGGCGGCAATAGGTTTTTGATTAACATTTTTTCCTCCAATGATGTCTCTTCAAGTTTATCTTAGCCCTAAATGATAGAATATTCTCTTGCTTCCAATTAATTCTTTGGTTGATGATTCGTCACATTTAGGATTGTATATGAAACTTCTTGGACCGAATTATTAGTACTGCAACAGAAGGTATTACTAACTAGGATCGCTTGGGACCACTTGAGTGCTAGCCAAGTTGATTGGTTAAGGATGTGTATGACTCTTTGGATGAAACACTTTAACTTACCTCGTGATATGTAGGAAAATTTTCGTGTTGTCAGTATATGTAACTAGAGGATTTACTCTCTTGGGGTGAGTAGGGTCCTCCCTTAATGGGGTTCCCACATCTTTAAAACAAAAAACTAGGATCACTTGGGTAATCCAAAAGAAAAAAAAGGGATACTGAGTTGAGGAGTTTCAAATTGAAACCTATACAATTCTACTTCTAACAAAAATTCAAAAATAACATCAAACTGATCATATCCTCACATATTTAAAAGATTAAGATGTGATCTAGAACTGGTGATTGCATGTGTAGTCCCAATTGTATTACAATCACAATTACTTTCTAGTAGTAGAAATGGACTCACCAAAAGTTTAAGATACCTAAGGAATTTATCAATTGAGAACAGAAAGAAACTAATGTCATTTTGGAAATTCAATTTATAGGTAGAGGACAATATGTTGTGAAACGATCTTCAGAATGTACAGCATTCATGCCCCCATTGTTTTGCATGATACAACACTTTTCACATGACTGTTTTTTTTTAATGCATGAGTGGCCCACAAAGGCACCTCTCATATGGTTCTGAATATGAAAACAAGAAAAGAAATATAAAACATGGTATTCACTTTTTCATGAACCATCCACTCAAAATTCTGTATTTAAATGTTAAGATCAAAATTCTGGATTGCTTGGCATAGTGATAGTGCTAGCTAGTTAGCGTGCAGGTCCAGAGACACAACACAAGTTGGTGTATGCGCTCTTTTAATAATTACTTTAATTACAACAAAGATTAAGCAATCCCTGGTGTAATTCTGTCGTGTAATGGATATGATTAAAAAAACGAAGATGACCTTGTAATAGTAGTATCCAACCTAACCTGAAAAGGTTTTACTATACCTCAGCTCTACCGTAGCCTACAACAATAATATCCTTTGATATTATGTATCTACTTGTACATATAAAATTTCAAGTGGGTTTATAGTTATATTTCTATTTATTGTAAACAATCTAATTCTAAATGTAGCATACACACCACATTTCACATTAAACTATATCCTACGCTGAATCAGTATGCATCTTGCAATATTTTGGATTAATTTGTTAGGCCTTAACACGAGCCGCGGCAATCAGATCACTATTAGGTGATACTGGATCAGCCACAGGAATCATCAACAGTACTATGTTGGTTTTCTCTCACTCTCCCCTTGATATTATGTTCCCTTTTTATATTGTCAATGGAATTGTCATTTCTCTTTCTCTCTCTAACATATTAAAATAAACTGTACTGTTTTATAATGTATGGATTAACAATTAATTTATGTTCCCCTAATTGCTTTTGTTTGTTTCATTATAGTTTTAAAGTAAACGAAGACAAGATTAACGATTTTGCATTAAATAACAAATGTCTCCCGATAATAGTTATACCACTTTAATCTATATGAGAGTGAGATTTGGGGTGGTGGCCCATGTAAATTCAAAAACCTAATTGTGCTTTTGAGCTTATTAACAATGTCAAAGTCTCATAAACTTGACTTTGGTACCTTGATCTGTAACTATTTTGTTAAACTTTAACAATGTCAAACAATTTTCTCTTATCTCTTATTTTTTTCTTTGTCTTGTACAAAACAAAAAGCGCCGAATTAGCATTGTGTTGTGTGTGCCCAACATCACGGGCTCGGTTTTGTCAAAATGTTGGTTGGCTGGTCTGGCAGCCAATGAAGGAGAAGGCTAGTTAGTGAATATGCTCGCAAGTTCAGTCTATCAACTGTTTCCATTGGATTGACATCGGATGTAATTGCTAGGTCAATTGCACCCATACAATTGTTTTCAATGGTTGAGATTAAAAGGTAAAAGATTCACTTTTAATCTCAACCTTTGAATAAAAAAAACTTAAACTTAACTTTTTCACTTTTTAGTCTTTTACCTTTTTACCCTTACACTTTTTGAGTTTTAAAACTAGCAATTGCATGGTGCAATTGACCTAGCAATTGCACCCGATGTCAATTCGTTTCCATTTTATTCATATTATACTATTATATCCATCTCAACATATATGATAGAGGCTACAATTTCCGATTAAACATTGAGATCACAAACAGTGGAATGCTTGGTAAGAAGATCGAGTCGGACCTAAGTCCCTTGCTTCTTCCTTTTCTTCCTTAATTTGTAACATTCGGATGCTAAGGAAAAAGAAAATAGGGATAAAAAGGTACTGTTTGGTAATTTTAGTTGGAGTTTAGTAATATATATACTTTAGATTAGAAACTCTAATGACTCTTAGACTTAGAGCGAAAACTGCATAAGGATTCCACAAAGAGGAAACTTGAAAATTCTTGAGGTAAGTACATTTGAAACATTTGAAATATATTGGTACTATTGATATAATGATTTAAAATAGTCAGACCTTAGGATTACAGATTTCAGTATTTTATAAACACCTTTTTAACAAATTGAGTTTGGTTATGATCGATTTTAGGTCAAGTGGAGTGTTCTTGAGGATTTGTAAAAGTTTTTGAGTCGTAGGCATCAATTGAAGTAAGCGACATTTTGCTTGACTAGTATATAATTGTTAGAAATAAATATTCTATTTATGAAAATTATTATTTTTCTAGCAAAATTTATTCAGTAATTTCAGTTGCTTGATTTTAAGAAAATAATTGTATTGTATTCCTTATTGAAATAAATAAAAACATTTTTTTAATTAAATTTCCTTATTCATAAATTCTATATTTTTCAAGATAGGATCAAACATGAGGTTCTAGTTTGTGAGTGTCAAGATATAGAGTTTTAACTAAAAAGTTCTTTAGTTTTTTGAATATTTGACAAATTAAATGAATAGTGCTTTAAAGTTTTAGATTATAAAGCATGAATAATGAACTGAAGAACATTTTCCTTAAAGCTCTGAATTTCAACTTTAGCCTTAAAGATGAAAACAACCTAGGGACCTCTTAAGTGTTCATTTGGCACCAGTTAATTTGACTTTTTCTGATTTTTTTTTAGGCCAATCACCCTCTAGGTTTGAGTCATTTGCAAATTGACCTATGGGGTTTCAATTTTGCAATATAACCACATCGGGGTTTTAAATTGGTGAAATTGACCCCTCTAAGTACATTTTTTTTTTTATTGATTTTGCTATTAGAAATTTGTCACTTACATTGCACATGACCACTTTATAATAAAAAATTCATTATAATAAACTCATGTGTAATGCATGTGACTAATTTTTGTTAGCAAAATCGACAAAAAAAATGTACTTGGATGAGTCAATTTCACCAATTTAAAAACATCAAATGGTTATATTATAAAATTGAAACCTTAGGGGGTTAGTTTGCAAATGACCTAAACCCCAGGTATACTAAAATATATTTGTACTTGAAACGGTATTTTGTACATAAGCAAAATAACCTAAAACCTAAATGAAAAAAATTGTGGCAAATAGACTCTATGTGTGCATTTGAGGGACTTGATATAAGCTAGTTTTTTTTCCTAAAGTCAAGCTTATAATTTTGTAGGTCCTATGCGGACCATGCAAAAAGTAGAACTTATATTCCCCCCCGTCATTTTAACCTTTTGCTATAGTACTTTTAGTAAAAAGACAATTACCTTATATTATTCTCAATTAGTTTTTTTTTTTTTTTTTGCTATAAGTACTTAAAAAAAAAAAAAAAAAAAAAAAAAAAAAAAACATATAATTTGATCAATTAGTTATTTTTCAACAGTATTTTCAGTAAAAAGTAATCAACACTAAATAAGCTGATGTCAAACATATTCTTAATCTCTATAGCGATTGACAATTTATGCTAGAAGAGTTTTAAGGCTCTTAAAACACTTTAACGCCCCTTCAAAAGAAAAACCAGATAAGCCCTTAGGGTCCGTTTGGGATAGTTATTTCAAAATGTACGTTTTAAAAAACTGTGATTTTAAAATATGCGTTTTGAAAATACAATTTTTAAAATCACAGTTACGTGTTTGGTAAAACCTATGGCAAAATTTTGTTTCTATCAAATAAATGTTTGGATAAAGATGGTCTAAAGTTGCTGTTTTAGATGAAAATTATCAAAAAGGACCTAGCTTTGTTGTTAAATATCTTATCATTTTTTAATGTAAGAAATGTTAAAATATCATTTATTAGTAATAATGATAATAAATTATAGGACAAAATACATTAAAATTATTTTAAATAAATACATTTATTTTGATAGTTGTAATATATATAAAATTCAATATAAGATTAAATTATTAATTTAACTCATCAATTAAAACAAAAAGACAAAAATTAAAATGTAAAGAGTGAAAAGTGAATAATGAAAATGAGTGGATTAAGGGGGGTCCACATGGTTGGAGCTAATTAAAGGATAATGGGGGTAGTTGGCTGACAAAGTGACAAACCCAAAAAAGAAAGAAAAAGTAAGCCTGGTTGTGTCTTGTCCCGTAAAGAAGAAGAAAAAGAGGAAAAGAAGGAGCAACAGCAGCCGCAGCATAGAGACCGGCATCTGGAGTGGGTTGAGAAAGAACATAGAGGTAAATGTATAGAAGAACATAGATTTTGCTTTATATCTTGGTTATTAAGCATACAAGTTGAGGGTAGTTTAAGCATTTTGAACGGAAAAATTCGCAGTGCGGTAGCGTTATTTTTGGTGTAAATCGCGCGAAATGAAAATCGCACCAAGTGCCCTCCAGTTTCAAAACGCAAATATTTGTGATTTTAAAAACGCAATTTCGTTAATATTGCGAAGCCAAAAGAATTTTGATTTTTTTTTATTTTTTATTTATTTATAATCATATCACGTGTTATTTATAATCATATCGCGTGTTTGGCCCGCAAATCGTGGGGCCAAACGACCCTTAGTCATTTTAGCCGTTAATATTATAAGGGGTACTGACACCTAAAACAAAAAGTAAAGTCAAATATACATTGAGATTTTCTATGCTTTAATTTGCTAGAGATTTTAACGTGGTCCTTGGATAGTATATTTTATCAATTGTTACAATGTAGCTTGATTTCCTTTTTTTCCTGTTTCAAAAAAGCTGGTGACTGCTCTGATGAAAGAGTCCCCAACTATCTTCCAGTATGTCTTGTAAAATATGACAGGTAGTTCTATCTGGTCTAGGTGCCTTCTATACTGCCATCTCAAATAAAGCTTTTTTTATCTCATGAGGGGTGGTTGTTGTGCATATCTCTGTGTTTTCCTCATTGGGGATGCTTGGCTGAATTAAGTTTTCTAAATCTGCTGGGAAATCAACTTCCTCCTCTGTGAAGACTTGTTTGAAATTCTCCAAGAAGAATTCATTAATCTCTTTCTTCTCTGTAATCCACAAACCTGATTGATTCCTTACTACATCAATTGAATTTCTTCTTCTTCTGATAATCATTGAAAGATGGAAGAATTTGGAATTTCTATCTCCTTCTTTGAGCCAAATTTTTCTAGATTTTTGTTTCCATACCATCTCATCTCTCAGTAGCCATTCATGAAGTTCAGCTTGCAGGTTGGCCTCAATTATGAGATTAGCTTCTGTACATTCTCTTTGCTGGACTTTTAGAATTTGGTTGCTGATATCATTTATTTCTTGCTCGACAAAAACCAAACTCCTCTTTGTTCCATCTTTTAAGAGCCAGTCTTGTTGCTTGCTGTTTTCTACTTAGTTTAAAACACTTCTGTACCCTTCACCTCTTCACCCCACGCTTTATCAACAACATTAAAACTTTTGAAATCCCTCATCCAAGCGGCTTCAAATCAAAAAGGTATCGGGGTAAAGCCACAGAGAGATCAACAAGTCTCTGATTGTACTCATTCCTAAGGTACTAAGCCCGACCTCCTTCAATCATTTTAGACCGATTAGTTTATGTAATGTTGTATACAAAACCATTGCTAAACTAATTGTTTCTAAGCTCCGTCCTTTACTGCACAAAATAATCTCCCAAACACAGTCTGCATTCATACCAGGAAGATGGATAGCAGAAAACCAAGTGATTACTCATGAAATTCTACACAGTTTTAAGAGGAGAAAGTTAAAAAGAGGTATGTTGGCTGCCAAGTTAGACTTACAAAAAGCTTATGATCGAGTCAACTGGAGTTTCCTAAAAACTGTTTTGCAAAAGTTTGGCTTCGATGAGAAATTTGTAGGATGGATTATGGAGTGTGTTTCGTCTGTGTCCTCTGCGTTGCTCATTAATGGGGGGATTACGGGACACTTTAAGCCAAACAGAGGTCTGAGGCAAGGGGACCCTTTATCCCCTTACCTTTTCATTCTTAATCAGGAGGTTCTGTCAAAATTACTGGAAAGGGAGCATTTTGAAGGCAAAATTAGTGGAGTAAAGGCAAATATTGGGGGTCCTGCCATCACCCATACTATGTATGTTGATGATATAATACTTTTTACCAAAGCAACAAGTAGGGAGGCTATGACACTAAATGATTGCTTAGAGAAATATTGCAAATGGTCTGGACAGCTAATCAATAGGCAAAAATCTGGGTTGGTCTTCTCCAAATCTACACCACAAAGTTCATGTAGAAGGATGAAACACCTCTTGCAAATGAAGTGTTTAGCAAAAGATACAAGGTACTTGGGTGCACCATTATTTTTTCCACGCAGTAATACTAAAGATTTTAAATATTTGCAGGACAGGGTTGAAGCAAAATTAATTGGCTGGAGGAGCAAATGCTTGTCATGGGCAGGGCGATGTACATTGATTAAAGCGGTCGCTCAAAGTATTCCAACCTATGCCATGTCTACCTTTGAGGTTCCAACTACTGTATGTAACAAGTTAGATGCTTCTGCTAGGAGATTTTGGTGGAACCCAAAGAATTCAAATGGTAAGTACCTAGCTTGGAGATCTTGGGATCATTTGTGTCTTCCAAAAGGGGCAGAAGGGTTGAGTTTCAGGAAATCTAAGGATTTTAATAATGCTCTAATTGCAAAATTGGCATGGATGGTAGCATCTAAGAGGGATAGCTTGTGCATGGCAATGCTATGAAGTAAATCTAAAGTAAGAGTTGATTGGCTGAGAAGAAAACCAATCAAAGGAGCATTTTTAATCTGGAGAGCCATAGAGAAAACAAAGAATGTAATTGAGAAAGGTGCTTGCTTCCTAGTTGGAGATGGATGTTCTATAAATGTATGGATGGATCCATGGATACCTTGGATTGAAGGCTTCAAACCAAAACCAAGGGATCCATTAACTCCTAAAAACTCAATGGCGGTAAGTAGTCTCATAAACTCCAGCACTCGCGAATGGAGATTAGATATGTTGGTTGATTTGTTTGAGTTTGAAACTGTGGCAGCAATACAGAAAATCCGCTTACCTTTTTTCTCAAGATCAGATAAGCTTGTGTGGATTAAAGATCCAAAGGGCCAGTTCTCCATTAAATCAGCATATAATACGTGCCAAGAAACCAGTATCAGCCACTCTCAAGATCCTCTTTGGAAGAAGTTGTGGAAATTAAAAGTGTATGATAGAGTGAAAATGCTTTTGTGGAGAATAGCCTCAAATGTCCTCCCTACAAAGGACAATCTTGCTAAAAAATTAGGCATTACTGACACTGATTGTCCATTATGTAATGAGGCCAACGAAATAGTAACTCATCTGTTCTTTGAGTGTCCAGTAGCCAGATTAATTTGGTTTGGTAGCTGCTGGAGTATAAGAAGTGACACTTTTCAGGTTGCAAACTGTGTTGACATTGTAAAGTTGGTGTTTGATCCCCCTAATCCTTCTAGTGACAGAGATTTGAAGGAGCTGAGCTCACTCCAATTTGCCCTTACATTAGAAGCAATCTGGAACATGCGTAATAAAATGGCTCATGGAAAAGGACAGATAAATTTAATAGCTATAATCAAAAGCCTAGATAAAAAAGTCATTGAATTCAAAGAAATTGTTGAGCCTCCTGAGTATCTGATGCAGGAAAAAGACTAAACACTTTGGAAGCCTCCTCCACCAGGATATGTCAAAATCAATGTAGATGCAGCTGTGACAAATTCTAGAACTACATTGGCAGTGGTAGCCTAAAATGAATATAGTGAAATTCTAAATGCTTGGGCCAAGGAACATATGACAGGAGATGCATTGTTTGCAGAGTCTTCTGCATTTGTGTGGGCATTTCAGTTGGCAAAAAACAATGTTATGAAGAAGATTATAGTGGAGGGTGATGCAAAATTAGTCGTTGATGCTTTATTGAGTAGTCCTGATGATGTTAGATGGGACATTGCTGCACTAATCAATGATGCTATGTGTCTTGCTGGTACTTTTTCTAGTTGTAAGTTTGGTCGGATTAAAAGGGAAGGCAATGTTGCTACTCATAGTTTAGCAAAGTATGCTTCCCAATCCAAGTTTGTAGTCTGTAGTAATGAACACATGCCACAGGTGTTGAGAGATGCCTTGAGGAATGATGTATTGCATTTTGCTTAAGTTAATGAAATCTTTTAGTTAAAAAAAAAAAAAAAAAAAAAAAAAAAAAAAGGCTTGATTCCTTTTGAGTATGTTATTAAGGTTACAGAATGACACGGTCATCAATCAACGCAACATTAATGGAGTTAACGTAGTGATGCACACTAACCTCCGATTTACCCTAATTATATTTAGATGGAGACAGATGAAATGAGAGTAAAGGAGAAGGGAAGAAAAGATGACTGAAGTGTACTAAAAATTATTATATTTCATGAACCTTCCCATGCATCTACTCTTCTCTCCTCTCCCTCCATTTACTTTTGTCCCAACAATATTATTAGTGGTTTCCAAAATCTCATGAGATCCATGATGTTTTGAGTTCAAAACTCGTAACCAACATCTTGGGACTACTCTCAAGAGATTCCTCATAATTACATGGTGTGTATAGGATGGGACGACTACACTGTGTACACACACTCGAGGGACTCATGTTAGCAAAAACAAAAACAATAATAATAATATTATAAAAAAAAAAAAAAAAGAACTATGCACTACACTACAGTCCAACTCAAGACCTTTTGCTATGGTACCATAATAAATTAACGATTGCTCCAAAACCTTAAGTTGTTATGGAATAGTGAATATAATTATTTAACCATTATTCTAATACATGACATGTTCTATATATATATATATATATATATATATTTAAAGCAAATTGACTTCGATTCTTGAATAATTCACATCACCTCTGTTTCGATTTACCTTCGATTAATGCCACTTATGCCACTTTATTTGGTGATTGTGCCAAGTCAATATAAAATGTTCTGATTAGAAAATTTGTTTAACCATTGACTCGGTCAAAGATCAAACTATCTTATAACCGGTTAATGAATTAAAAGGATTTGACAAAAATATCATTGACAAATATAGGAACCAAACTGAAGCAATTAATAACTAGAGGGACAAAAATGTATTTAGCACTATAAAATACTCTCTCTCTCTCTCTCTCTCTCTCTCTCTCTCTCTCTCACACACACAATATATATATATATATATATTTATATAGGAATGGATATAGAAAGCTAACTAACTTCCAAGGTGAATAGCCAAAGCTACAACAAGAGATTTTGTTTTATTTTGTTATTTTACCCTTAATTTGTGGCCAAGATGAAGCAGGTAGAGCAAAGATGAGTATTTGTGTACACCTTATTTAACCTTATTTAGGTACTAACTCGGGAGTTGGTCACTTCATGAAATTTAGTTGCAGCACAACAAAAAGATGTTGAGTAGAGAATCGATCAGAATGAATACCACAAGATTCTCCAAACAATTTATAGCAAACATAATTATATGATAGACTCAGATTATAATATGTTGTTCATAGACAAGTAATTCTGCAAACCTAAGGACGTATACAATCACTATCGGTCAAAATGCTTCAACATACAGATTTAGATCATGTCATGCATTCGTTGCCTATCACATCTTTGAGTCACGTGTGAGCTCTATAAGTGAATGTCCGATCACACAAGTAGAAGAGATACAACTAACTAAAGGACAATGACTGACCTATGTATAGCCAAAAAATGTAGCTGTTAAACAATTTGACATTTTAGTTTATTTAAACTGGTTGATCTGTAATCGCAGAGGTGACAAGAATGCTACTTTCACTAATCAATTTTAACCCTTAATATAATGTAGTGTAATTAGGAGCTTGGAGCTTTTGTGATGCAATGAGCTCCCTAATTGCCATGTTAAGTGACCAAAAAGTTAATTGGCCACAGCTGAGAAAACCTATGATAGAACTTATATAATAAAAAAATTGAGGCCTAAATTGAAAAAGTGCGGTCCACACGTGGGAGATCGTCCACCACATGTTTATGTTATATTAATGTCATCCTCCAAATAAATAAATAAATTGTATTAGGCCTTGCCATTTTTGGATTAAAGTGGTAGCGTTTAATAATAAGCTTAACAGTCTTTCCTAATTTAACAGATTATGTGTTGCATGCATGTATCTACTTTTCCATGATTCTATTCAAAGACGCAAAGCACGTTGTATTGGATGGGCGGCACAACAAGATTACTATGAAACACCAAGGACCAAAATGTAGTACCAAAGAGAAACTTTCCCACTAGAGAGTGAGGTTGAATGAAGTTTACAATGAGAAAGTGCATGCATTATTAATTGCAAATTGCAATTGGGGATGACCTTGTCGCCCTATCTATCTTTTTTTTATTATTGTTTATTAGATAAAACTTAGTGAAGATAACATTGTAATCAATACATATAAATTATAATATTTTCCAATTAGGTATCAGTTCAACCTACAATGGGTGTGGGGCAGTGAGATAAGTCATAAGGGATTATTCTATCATTTGAAAAAAAAAAAAACTTTTTAAGTTCTCCCACATTGGGGTTTAAAATTCGAAATTAATGTTACAATGATTTAATATATTATATGACTTTATATTTCAAGATTCTGAACTAAAATAAAATCAACGAAACATTAAAACAGGTAAATTTTGAGGGGTAGCATTCAATTGGTCCGGTATTGGATTGTATTCCCTAATTATTACTAATTTGTCTCCTTAGGGCCACCTACCCAAGACAACACCTTTCCATTATCGTGGCACATCTGATTAGTAAAGTGTTATGTGTCGCTCTAAGATTAGTTGAAGTGTGCACAAACTGGCCCAGACACCCAGAATCATCGAAAAAAAAAGAAAACACTAAAACATAGGTTGTGTAATAAAAATTTTCTTAAATCATATCATAGTAATAATAAGCTCTCAATCAACCTATAAATTAAGCCTGATATCTAATTGCCTAAGACAGGCTTAATTGGATAGATATCTAGGCTGAGGAAATGGCCACAATTTCAAAAAGCGTAGCTAGACTGGTAGTGCTTTCTTACACTTTTTATTTATTTTTTTTATCGTCCTTTCTTATATCTTGATGCACTTTTTTGTTCTTTTGTTTTGGTTGGGATCTCAGTGCTCCATGCACTTCCAATAATGGTAACTGCCAGTCATTTGTGTGTGTGCGCATGCATAAGACAGGAAAAAAAGTATGGATGGAGACATGGATCGGAGTTCAGCCATATATAAGTTGGGGGCTGAGTTTGAGCTCATGAAATTGGATTGAGAATGGGTAAAATCGAAGATGACATGCACCACACCATGAATTTCAGCCTTGGTACAATCTTATAAGTATCTTGACAGGCCATTCAAATTAGTGTTGCTATCAGACCCAAAAAAGAAAAAGGAAAAAAAAAAAAAAAAAAAAAAAAGGATTAGTTGGGCTAAACTATACAACTACTAAAAGACATAAAACTCTGAAGAGTTGTGCAGTTTTTTTTTTTTTTTTTTTTTTTCTTCTTCTTTCGTTGAAGGCTTGTTTTTATTTATAAAATTAAAAAGCCTTCTATATTGTCTTCTTCTTAAACTGTATTTGAAAGAAATAAAAAAGAAAGATTGTTAAGAATTCAGCCCCAGACTTACCAAATCCCTTTAATTGCCTTTATTCACGAGTAAAGATAACTTTACAAATGAATTTTTTATTTATTTATTTTTTAGTTTTGAATACCATAATTTAGAGGTGGTTTTATTAAACCCCACACTTTAAGAAGTTTCAAATTAAACCCTACACTTTTCAATCAAACAATAAACCTAATACCTATTATGTGCATGTAAAACTATTAATAAAACATTAAAACATACTTGAAAAATATAAGGAATAATATTTCTTCACTTCATTTACGTACCTTACATCACTCAAATGTAAACAATATTGTCCACAAATTGTAAACAATATTTTTCTTAAATTTGAACATGCTCACAAAGTGTGGAATTGTTAATATTATCCACATTTTAATTGGTGTAAAATAATAATATGAAATATAATAGTGGTGTGGAAATATAAAAATCATAAATATAATAGGAGCTTTGGAATTGCAAGGTGGGTCCTCTTTGGCATCAGTGCTTCTTCAATCTTGATGGCTACATTATTAGTGACCTCTTCAAGGTGGTTACTAATCATGGTTTTGAAGTTGGGGAAATAGTTGGCAAATAGGTGTTTGTGGTACGTGAGTAGCAAATTCTTGGCTATCATTTGCAATTGCTCTTATATTCATTGGGTCAGACTGTCATCTGAGTAGCCTCAGCCCTCCATCGGCTTATGAAAGCCAAAAAGTCTCTTTGGGCTTTTTTTTCTTCACAATTTCACATGGGCTGTGAGATAACCCACACCAAAATTGTCAAAGATAACATCTTGAACTCAGGTGGCAAACGAGCCTTAAGAAATATAAATAGGGACTGTAAGTCAATGGCCTCATCAAAGTGACAAGCCTTCCTCACCATTTACTCCATCTTGTCTAGTCGGTCCATTAGATTTTTCTCAATATTAGACACTAGATGGCTTTGTTCTTCACCTTCTGGATTCTGGACCTTCTACTTGAGTATGGGAGAAGCTTGGTTTGAACCTTTACCCTTCAATTGCTAGCATAAGGTATTAAAATTATTTCTCAGCCAGATTTGGCTTATAACTAGAGTGGTCATAAGTTTGTGTGATGCTCTATTCTCATTTAATGACATGATTTAGTATGTGTTTATTTTGAAATCAAAGACTAAGCAATTCATAGCATTTGTGGGTATCGTTTATGGTAAACCCTTACGAGATTTTAACTCGTCCACTAGGGACACCTAGGGTTTTAAAAGCTTTTTACATATGCTAAATACAATCGAGAGTACCATCAAAAGTGGTTTTATTGTTGTTTTCATCTTTATTTATTTTTACTTTTCATTTTTAGATTATTAGGGGCAAGCAATATATAAGCTGGTTGGGGGTATGATAATAGCTTAATTTTGCATGTTTATATCATTATTAGTGAGCATTATCATAAGTATCTTCTTGTAATCCATGCATTTGATATTTGGTTTTGGAATAATGTTAAATAATTAAGTTTGTGCTTAAAACAAGTTCTAATATGGATATATCTTTTGAATGAGATTGAAATTAATTCTATCAAGTTTTATAAAGAAAGACGCGAGCAAATTTGTTTAATTAAGAGGTCTAATGGACATAATTTTGTTATAGGTCTTAATGAACCTAAAAAAGGAAAGCCCAATTCAATTAGAATCCAAATAGAGTAAGGATAGCCTAAAAATCATGGATTCCTTTAAAGTTTATGATTTCTTTTATTAATTGTTTATACCTATTTTATTATATTTGGTAAAAAACTTTTAGGGTTTGAACCGTTTCATGAGTTCAGTAAGGTTTTTCTTATAGTTATGTAAGTATCTAAGATTTGTTAAATACAAAACCTTAATTGCATAAGATATTATTGTTTGTTGTGTTATTGCTTGAGAGTATATCGTCATTTTACGCTTTTCCCAATGTAGTTATTGATTGTAAGCTTAAGAGAATGAACAATCCTTAAAAGAAGTTTATATTAGAATTATTTTACAAAATTTTATTGCAAATCTTTTGGTTGATGGTTTGGGATGAGAAACCATGCATCAATCGAGTTATCACATGGTTTAATTGAACTAATGGTATTCTTATAAAGAGGATGAACCTGAAGTGTATGTGTCTTAACCCATCGTATCTCTTTTAAATTTATAAGTTTGTTTTTACAAATCTCAAAACATCTTTTTTCTCTTACTTTTACTCTTTTAAACTATCTTTTGAATTCCAATCTCCCCGTGTTTCGACAACCCTCTTCACTACTATACTATCCAATCCTTCATCAAAATTGACTTCGACATCAACGACGCAAAAAATTGATGTCGGGTCAATTTTGATAAAAAAAAAGAGGATAATATAGAAGTGAAAATGGCTATCGAACCATGGAGAAATTGGAATTCAAGAGACACTTTAAAATGAGTAAAAGTAAAGTAAAGAATGTTTTGAGATTTGTAGAAAACAAATATTAAAATTAAGAGAAATACGATAAGTTAAGATGCATAGACTTTAGTTTCATCATTTTTTATATGAATACTATTAATTCAATTAAATCATGTGATAACTTAATTGATTGTTTCTCATCCCAAACCATCAACCAAAATGTTTCCAATAAAAGTTTTGTAAAATAATTATAATATAAACTTCTCTAAAGATTGTTCATTGATTTAAGCATAAAATCAATTACTACACCAGGAAAAGCATAAGACGATAATATAGTCTCAAGTAATAACGCAACAAACAATAATATCTGATACAATTAAAGTTTTGAATTTGATAAATCTAGGGTTCTTACATAACTATAAGAAAAACCTGACTGAACTCATGAAATGGTTCAAACCCTAAAAGTTTCAAACTAAAAATAATAAAATAAGTATGAACAATTAATAGAAGAAATCATAAACTTCAAAACCCATTCATGGTATTAAAAAAAAAAAAAAAAATCAATTGTACCTTACAAAGGGGAATCTCTATTAGTCTAGGCTAAGGTTTAGACTTTCATGAAAATACTAACAAAAAATCTAAAGAAAATAATGAGAAAGATACAAATCAAACTCATAGAATTCGCTTGCATCTTCGTTCTTCTCTCCTTCTCTAGTAGCCTCCAAAGGTTTTTTTCCCTAAAATTTGACCATAACTAAACTTTTCGTATGCTAAAAATCTTTGATTTTTAGACTCTGCTTGACTGCGAAAGAGGTCTTATATGTCCGAATTTGGAAATTCTCATGAAATACAAAATTGTATCCCTTTGAATTAATTTGAATTAATCAGTTTTCGATCCAACTTTAATCGCCTTAATCCTATATTTTAGTCAAAAGTTATGAGCCAAATACTAAGACATATGCAAGCTGAAATCCTAATCCGAATTGGACTACAATTTTCTTATTCTATTTGAACTCCAATTGAATTAGGCTGACATTTTTTACCTCAATTAAGAGGTATAACACGAAAAAGACCTATATGTGTTACTGTTAATCACCTTAATCCTATATTTCATGCAATTTGACTCACTGAATCGCATTGAACTGTGGACATACAAGAAAAAGACACAGCAAGCAAAGATGCAAAAAGAAAAGAAAAGAAAACGCAGTGTGTGTCAAATAGCATGAAATAAAAATAAAAAAATAAAAGAGGAAGAAAGAAGATGATAACCAAAAAACGAAAAGAAAAAGAAACGTCAGACAGGTGAATTACAATCTAGGAAATAAAAAAGGAAGTTGGGCGTCAATTGAAGAAAAAAGAAGAAGCATCCTTGGCCCTTGTGGCCTAGTGCGGAGACGTCCAGGGTTCTATCCCCACAAGTGGGGTTTGCTTGTTATTGTCAAAAAAAGAAAAAAACAAAAAGAAAAAGAAAGAAAAAAAGCACCAGCGTGTGCTAACTGCTAACAATCTAACATAATTACATGATCTAAAAAACAGAGGGGAGAACAAACACAAGTCAATAAAAGAGATCATAATATTGCGTGCAGCACCATCAAATTAAACAAAAGGTGCATTGAAATTAAGAAGGTTGACAAATAAGAAGGAGAAGAGGAAAACAAATTCCTACCCGCAGTATTGCAAGGAACTACCGTTCCTTTTATAAGAGAATGTTGCGTTAGAACCTACAAGTCAATTGCTATTTCACTTCATCATAGGGACTCTGTATGACAATAGAATTTCTATTTGGCAATTCTCAAGCAAATGCTATTTGTGTCCTGTGCAGGACTTGGCGTGGGGGTCATGGATTCCCAAGAATTACTTTGATAATATCATTGTCTTATTAAGACTGCATAAAGTATGGGTTCTCAGGTAATTCCCCTATTTGAAATTGTCAAACTTACGGACTTCTCTTTGCTAATTGGTTCGGCCACACGATTCCAAGGTTAGAAAAATAAAAGCGTCCAAACTTGTTCACTTGTACTCAAAATCGTCGACCTGATCAAGTCTTTGAGGATTTGAAAGCAAATTACGAATTTTCACGTTAAATTTAGTGACAAATCTTAAATTTAAGTGTGTCATTAAATTAATTAAATTAAATTAAAGAGTAAATAATAGTGTCATGTGTCATCAAAAATTAAAAAAATTGGACTACAAAATCAAGATAAGATTTTCTTTCAATTATATTGGGATACTTGTAATTGATAATTTTCTCCAATAAAAAGAAATATAGATGGAGATAAATATTGAAAAGTCCTAGTGGGACTCTTA
The DNA here is from genome assembly GCA_907173295.1 of Fagus sylvatica. NCBI lineage: Eukaryota > Viridiplantae > Streptophyta > Magnoliopsida > Fagales > Fagaceae > Fagus > Fagus sylvatica. The sequence goes on along the minus strand of OU015771.1, from coordinate 7,714,069 downwards.
GATTTTTGATCAATCAAAATTGATCACTTATCTTCTAAAATACAAGTGGAATATGGTAAATCTTTCTCATGAGACTAATGTAAATGGAAGCACCCCTGAACTTCAAAATCTCCAAACTCTCCAAATGTAGAAGTTCCATTGGATTCAAGTATCAAAACTTCAAAAGAATCTACATCAAAGTCTTAAACTTTGAAGAATACTTGAAGATTCAACTTCAAATTCCAAGGCCTAGAAGTTTGTCATCAACTTAATTTAATCAGAGAAACACGCTTTTGAAATCCATGAATCAAAATTACATTTGAAGAGAACAATCAAATGATTAATTTCTTTTTGTAAATAACATCTAAGAGATTGTATTTCAGTATTTTAAATCAATAAATATTTGTCATAAATTATTTCTAACTACTTCAAGGCTTGAGATTTTATTGTCTACCCAATTCTTTTAATAAAACTTAAAACCATTAGTTTTGTCGGTGAGGATTAAATTGATACAAAAATAGAAGGTTGAGAGAACCAAGCTAACACATTTAAAATGTTGACAATCATTTTGATACAAAAGCATATGGTAAAGATGAAAATAATAATTAAACTTTTTTAAATAGATAAAACTTATATTCATTGAATTTTTCCTCTCATCCATCCTTATCAGAAACAGTGGATCCTCCCCGAAGAGACGTGACCTCCTGATATATGACTTCTTCATAGGAGAGCCCCCCGCGCCACGAAACATCTTAATCTAATAATCTCCCGTAGACCTTCACATGTCCGAAAAGAAAAGAAGTATGTTAACTGGTACCCCACTTTTTGTTTCCTTTATATATTTTCCATCCTCCTCGAAATCCTCTTCAATCAATTAAAGAACACAGGGTCCCTTTTATAAAAAAAAATAAACATTTTTTATTTTTTGATAAGTGTTTTTTATAAGCACGTGGTCCCTTAACTTATACGTCGAGTCATCGAGGCAATCGTTAAATATATTAAAAGAAAAAACAAATTACAAAGCTTTAACTTTAACTTAGGTTGTTGTGGTTGTTGACTGACTTGTTTGTTTTGCACTCATTGGATAACTAGAGAAAAGGTTAGGGTTGAAGGAGAGTACTCACAATCACAAATTTGAGAGAGGAAGAGGAAGAAGGAGAAGAAGAATGTCAACCGTGACTATACCTCCGGTGCTATCTTCACCTCGTGATGACGCTATCCAACTCTATCGTGCTTTCAAAGGTACTTCTTTCTTCCATTTCCTTTTAGCTTTTCATTTAATTTCATCTTCTCTCTCTGCTTTTTGGGAGAGAGGGGGGGTGGGGGGGTTCTGTTCTGGTCTCTACTAGACAAGAAACAAAGAAAAAAAGAGAGAGAAAAGAAAGTAAGGGCCCATTTGGTAGCAAATGCAAACGCGTTTTGGTTTTGTAATTTTGTTTTTGTTTTTTTGTTTAAGAAAAAAAATTAAATGGGTTGATAAGTGATAACTGAAAATGTCGTGGAAAACGTTAATAAGTGACATCTGAAGGAAAAGATTGAAAAGGATTTTTTTTTTTTTTTTGTTGCTAAATGAAAAGATTGAAAAGGGTAGTGAGTGATGCTGCACCAATATACACACAGTCCTATTTGATTACACTAAATATATATATGCGCTCATAAATTTTAGACTTTATAGTGTGTAACAATATTTACGGGATTCCAAAAGGCCTAGTTTTTGTCTGTGGCTCAAAATTGGAATTTTGGAAACTCTTTTAGAAATGTCTTTGAGGGAATCAAATTTAGAAACTGAATGTTTGTTGTTTCTTCTTTTTTCTTATAATTTGCTTTTGAAATTGAACACACGTAGAATTAGGACAAGAATCTTTATTTGGAAGTAAATGGAGAGCATTCATTTCATGGTGAGGATTTAATTTTTTTTTTTTATGAATCTAAGAATTTGCATGGTGTTACTTCAAATCTCATTTCAACAAATAAGAATGATAACGGGACGTGAATTAGTCATGACCGATTGTACTTACGTGTAAATGCTCGGCAGAAGTAGGAAACAACATATGAAAGAATTTGATTGGATTATGAGTTCATGTATACAATATTTTCATAAATAAGTGGTTAATGTATTCCAATTAGGGCATAGAGACAGCACTTGTTTATAAATTGATCCATCTCATTCTCTTGGGTCCTTGACAATCATAAGTATTTTATTCCTATCATTGTCCAATTAAATAATCTTTTGTGTTGCACTATACCAACACCATTTTCTTCGGTTAATATTTGTTCCAACAATACAGTAGCAAACAAAATTGGAAAAGCATGTGTATTATTCATGCTATTTGTTGATTTCTTTTATATTATGATTTTAACAATATGCTATTTTGATGATTTATATCCGCACTTTTCCCATCTTTGTGAATTGAAACAAAAGGGTGTTTTTTGGATATGCATGATGGGTTGAAATAGATAGTTCAAAATGTATGTTTCTTGGCTCATTTGTCAACTTTACATATATGACCATGAAGCATCAATCCATTAATTAACCTTCCATTCTCATATGGATATGCATGATTGTTATAATAGTATTGGGACAAGACACTTTGCTATTCCATTTATAGATACTTATTTCATTTCAAGTATGATAATTTCATAATAGGCAGTGAGAAATATAATCTGTATGAAATTGGTTCTGGAATTTAGACTCTTAATTTATTTTTAGATTTCAATTAATTAATTATTCTATCTTCATTTACAGGATTTGGCTGTGACACTGGAGCAATTATTAATATTCTTGCCCATCGGGATGCAACCCAGCGTGCTCTCATTCAACAAGAATATAGAACCATGTATTCTCAAGACCTTAACAAGCGCTTGTCTTCAGAGCTTAGTAACAATGTCAAGGTATGTGGAAGACTTTTTATGGTTTCCTTCCTACCTGTTCTGCAAAAGTCGTAATCCTTATGTTTACTACTTTTTGTCTATTGTATTACTTTGCAGTAGTAAATGGTGGTTTCACTCTCTCTCTTGTGCATTTGTGCAAGTTTGTATTCCACTAACACAATACTGCTCTTCTTTTGGGTCCTCATTTATATATTTTTGTTTTGATTTTTGTTTTCTTGGTTGGTGTTAGAGAGCAATTTCACTCTGGGTGCATGATCCAGTATCACGGGATGCGACGATAGTGAGACAGGCCTTAAGTGGTGATATTATTGATCTTAAAGCTGCTACTGAAGTAATATGTTCTCGTACTCCATCCCAGATTCAACAATTTAAACAAGTTTATTTCACAATATTTGGAACTTACCTTGAGCATGACATTGAATTTCAAGCCTCTGGAGATCACAAAAAGGTCATCCTTTCTCTCTCTCTCTATTTGTGTTTGTATGTATATGCGTGCTTATGTTGTTATTAAGTTACTTAGTCTCTAGCTATGTAGTTTAATCGGTCTTTGTACTTTTAACTTCTTGATATTGCTAAGTTCTCTATTACCTAGATAATCACATTACAATCACTTTTAATGAAAATAGCATGCTGATAGAAAGTTTAATGTTTAAATTAGTTGTATTACTAAACAGTTGAACTTTACATATGTGATGGGTGAATTATTTATTATTTTTCTGTGTATGTGATGTTGCTAAAATGTTCTCTATTTCCAAATTATATTGTGCAAGTCACTCTAGAGGAGGCCTGCTTAACAAAACAAGGCCTTAGTCCTTACATAGTGCTGGTTTTGCCAAATTAGGGTCCTGTAACAGGGAGATTTGTGTATGGATACTGATCTTGAGAATTTCAGCATGTAGTGGTTGCTCTTAAGAATCGAACTTATGCACTTGCACTTGAGCGACGAGTAATTATCGTGTCCGTTAAATTGTTTCTACTATTGATGTTAAGTCTGACTTGAAGAAGTATGTCATTGTCTCAGATCCTTAGTAATGGAGAATCTGCTCTCGTAGATTGCTGATGTGTGATCATAGTTTTTCAACATTGTGTTAGAGAGTTGAGGATTATTAAAGAGTATAAGCCATTAAAGAAAAATATTAGATATATGGACAATTTATGGATGGCCTTGAAAATCATGTAAGTGTTAGACATCGTACTTACCTATTTATGTGAAATTTAGAAAAGGATGCATTGGTTACGGAAATCAATCAACAGCTGTCACTCTTAGAAGAATGAAAATATGAATGATGTCAGATGGCCCTTCCCCCTCCCCCTCCCCCATACCCTCATCCCCCTCCCCCCCCGTACCCCCTCTCCCCTCACATAAACCAACCTCTCCTCCCTCCCCTCCACCTGACAGCACCAGTAAATACCCAACAGACCATACATCCAGTCTCCTATTCGCATATCCTTCAATACTCTCCCCCACAACCCTTACCACCCCCATATCTAACCCCCCAAATACACATACCTTCCCCCCAAACCACTCACAACTAGATAGGCCTCCACAAATACACCTAGACCGCCCTAGCACTTTTGATCCTCAAGTGGGTGATGCACCCACAATTCACAATCAGAAAGGTGCAACCTGAGGGGAGTGGGAATATTTTTATCATTGACTCCAAAACCTTCACACTGGGTTTTGATGGGGGTCGAGCAGATCCGTATCATATTATGGAACGTAGGGGAAGAATCCGGGGTTCACTGTGGCTTGGCCTGGGAGGATTGAGATGGCCAGTTAACGCGATATTAAAATTACGTAACTTGGCATGCACTTTGGAGGGTTTCTTTGAATTTTTCAGAGACAGGTATAGAGTGCTTGAACTTAGTTGCCTTTCTAATCGCGGTGGAAGGTTTTTAGACATCTTGGAATACCATAGCGAAGCCTACCGTGGTAGCATCCGGCTCCCGGAGGGTCGGCGAGGGGTTGGGTGGTCTTTGTTTGAATTCCAGGTATGTAAATATTTCTTGTGTGAGATTGTGCTCCCAGAACAGCGTGTGGAGTCACCGAGAATGACGGAGGAGAAGCTACCGGCGTTAGGGATCTCTGGGATTCGTAACGCCTCCTGGAATCAAAATCAGCAAGGTCGTAATTCACGGCCGTTTCGAAAAAACGCGCGATCTGAGCATCAACCTTCCAAACCTGTTATGATTCCTGTTAAGGAGAAGAGAGAATCTCGGACAAGAGCGGATATGGCCATTAACTCATCCCGCCCGACCCGTCTCTCCCATTTTGTGTGGAAGCCCAAGCCAGAACTCTACGCATCACTGTTGATTCAGGCTCTTGCAGGGTAGTGGAGTGGATTGGTCTAGAGAGCTCTAATGGGCCAAAAATAATTCCTGAGGAACGGTCTGGTGGGCCTTTAGTTTCAGAAGCCCAACAGCCCAATATCTTGCATAAAGGGGTGGTGGAGGGCCCTATTGACACAAATAAGACTTCTTTTAAGCAGTTTTGTGTGGGAGAAGCTTCAGGAACCAAAGAGAAGCTTACGGAGTCAACGCTTTCTGATGACGAAGATTCTGAACTGGAAATCCCAGTGGCGCCTTCATTTGTGGGTTCCGATGGGTTCTTCGATGCCTCCTCGTTTGATTTTGACGAAGACAATCTACACTGTGAACCCAGCGGTCTGGCGGTATCTCCATCGGTTGGGGTCAACCTCACGAAGGACGAGAGAGTGGCAGTTAGCGACTTTGAACCTCTGTTGGTGGTTTTGAAGGGTAGGGACGAGATTTCCTTACCGATGGTACTGTGTTCCCTAGACAACGAGCATATGACAACTGGTGCTAGTATGTCTGAGGCTGGTTGGTTTGCAAATGGAGAGTTTGTCTGCGAGCTATATACTAGAGGACACTTGGAATAATGGCTCATTTTCTAGTTCGTATACCCTGGGAAAATTAGAGAACTATGTAACTGGGGAAACTCAGAGTCCACTCCTGTACACCATTAGATAGAATTGATCCTGTGGATTTCGCTGTCTTTACACAGGGATATACAGGAGATATTCATGCTCTGGAGGAAGCTATGTCAGTGTGGGTTGAACAAAAATATAAAGGCTTCAGTAAATTAGTAGGTATGGCTTTGTTGGGGTTTGAGAGTGAGTGTATCTCTTTGTTGCGCCGTATTGATGCTGAACGGAAGCGTCTGAGGTTGACGACTGGTCCTCGTTTCCTAAATGGTTTGGTGAACAAAGGTAAACGTGAACTACGGAATCTAATTTCCTCAGTTAATTATTAAGGAAGAAAGGAGGCTAAGGCCTGCTCTTAAATTGCTCCTGGTTTTGTGTGGAAGGGGGTTGTTCTTTTTTAATGAAGTTAAAAATTCTTTCTTGGAATGTTCGAGGGTTAAACAATCCTTAGAAGAGAGAAGTTGTGAAAAATCTTCTAAGGGATTGGAAGGGTGATGTTGTTTGCCTCCAGGAAACTAAATTGACTACGGTTAATTTGTCGATCATTAGAAGTATTTGGGGGAATATGTACGTGGGTTGGGAGGTCTTAAATGCTGTTAATTAAGCAGGAGGGATTCTCTTGATGTGGGATAAGAGGGTTCTGGAAAAACTTGATTGTTATACCAGTACTTTTACTGTTTCTTGCCAGTGGAAAAGTTTGGATGATAACTTTATTTGGACTGGATCAGGCATCTATGGTCCTAATTTGGGGGGTGCAAGAGGATCGTTTTGGGATGAGCTGAATTCGATCCGTAGTAGATGGGTCACTCCTTGGTGTTTGTTTGGGGACTTCAACATCATTCGCTATCCTGGCGAACGATTGGGGTGCCAAAACTTCAGCCAGGGGATGTTGGATTTCTTTGATTTTATAGATTCTAATCATCTTGTGGACTTGCCATTGGATGGTGGGCTGTATACTTGGTGTAGTGGGTTGGATCAGCCCTCTATGTCTCGCATTGATAGAGTTCTTGTCTCAACGGATTGGGAGGAGCACTTTCCCGATGTGTCTCAGAAGTTGTTGCCTCGTCCTCACTCAAATCATAGTCCAATCCTAGTGGAGGCGGGTGGGATGGCTCGAGGTAAGTGTTCCTTCAAGTTTGAGAATATGTGGTTGAAATTGGAGGGTTTTGTGGACTTGGTGCAAGGGTGGTGGTCTGGCTATTCCTTCATTGGATCCCCTAGTCGTGTATTGGCTAGGAAATTGAAAGCTCTCAAGGGGGACTTAAAATCCTGGAACAAATCTACTTTTGGTGATGTGGGTCTCAAGAAGAATTGGGCAATGGGTGATATCCTCAGGTTAGATGAGAAAGAGTTCCAGGGAGTCTTGTCTCATGCAGAGCGTCTTCTTAGAGAGGATTTGAAAATTGAGGTGGATCGTCTTGCTCATTTGGAAGAGGTGTCATAACGTCAGAAATCTCGTGTTCTCTATTTGAAGGAGGGTGATAATAATACCAAATTTTTCCATAAGATGGCTAATTCTCATAGAAGGCGTAATCAGATTAAGTGCATTGAGGTTGATGGCACTCGATTTGAAGAAGAACCTGATATCAGAAATCAGGTAGTTCACTTCTACAAGTCGCTTTATCAAGAAAATGAGGAATGGCGCCCTGATGTGGATGGGTTATCTTTTGCATCTATTGGAGAGGATGCAAAGGATAGATTGGAGAGATGTTTTGACAACGAGGAGGTAGTACAGGTTCTGAAGGATCTTGAAGGGGATAAGGCCCTTGGTCCAGATGGATTTATTATGGCCTTCTTTCAAATATGTTGGCCAGTTCTTCAGGATGATATAATGGGGTTCTTCGAGGAAGTTTATGATCAAGGTCAGTTTGAGAGCTCTTTGAATGCTACTTTTCTTGCTCTTATCCCTAAGAAGAATGATGCTCGGAATATTAAGGATTTCAGACCTATCAGTTTGATAGGGAGTGTTTATAAATTGCTCTCTAAGGTGTTGGCCAATAGACTTAAGGAGGTGTTTGATCTTATTTCTGAGTCCCAAAATGCTTTTGTGGGTGGTCGCCAAATGCTAGATTCTATCCTAATAGCCAATGAATGTTTGGATAGCCGTCTAAAAAGGAGGCAGCCAGGAGTCATTTGCAAGCTTGACATCGAAAAAGCTTACGATCATGTGAATTGGAATTGTCTAATTCACCTTCTAGGTACTATGGGTTTTGGTACTAAATAGCAAGGATGGATTCGAGCGTGCATTTCAACGGTTCGTTACTCTGTTATTATTAATGGTTCTCCTGTAGGTTTCTTTGGTAGTTCGAGGGGGTTGAGGCAAGGAGATCCCCTATCCCCCCTTCTCTTCTTGTTGGTGATGGAAATTTTGAGTAAGATTCTTAAGAAGGTGGAGGATAGTGGTTTCATTCGTGGTTTTCATGCGAGTCAAAGTGGTGTTGTTGGGTTGAGTATATCCCACATTCTTTTTGCAGATGATACTATGGTTATGTGTGATGCGGATCCGGTGCAATTGATGTATCTCAGATTGGCTATGACTTGCTTTGAAGCCGCTACAGGCCTCAGGGTCAATTTGGCCAAAAGTGAGATAGTCCTAGTGGGGGATGTTGAGAACTTGCGGGTTTTGGCTGATATTCTTTGTTGTCGTATAGGTTCTTTACCTATGAGCTACCTCGGCATGCCTCTGGGCTTTACATTCAAATCCACTTTGATTTGGAATCCTATCATTGAGAAGATGGAACGGCGGCTGGCTGGTTGGAAGAGGTTATACCTTTCTAAAGGTGGTTGACTAACTCTTCTTAAGAGTATGCTTTCTAGTCTCCTTACCTTTTATCTTTCCCTTTTCACTATTCCTTGTAGTGTTGCGAAGAGAATTGAGCAAATACAACGGAAGTTTCTTTAGGGTGGGTCAGAGGATACTTTTAAGCATTGTTTGGTGAAATGGGATATTGTGTGCTCCCCTATTGCTAAGGGAGGGCTAGGTGTTCGTAAGCTGGTGCCCTTTAATTGTGCTTTGTTGGATAAATGGTTGTGGAGATTTGGGGTTGAGAACAATCGTCTTTAGAAGCGTGTGCTGGTTGCGCGTCATGGGGCTGGTTGTGGGGAATGGAGTACGGGGTGGACTCATGATTCTCATGGCTGTGGGCTATGGAAGGGCATCATGCTTGGCTGGACTGATTTCTCTGCTCATTTGAGGTATAGGGTGGGTAGGGGAGATAGAGTTAGTTTGTGGCATGATAGGTGGTGTGGTGATGTGCCGTTGAAGGACACTTTCCCTATTCTCTATGCTTGTGCCTCTAACAAGGCAGCCACAATTAGTGAGGTGCTGGTCCGTGAGGATGGTCGGGTTGACTGGCGGGTGACCTTTGTGTGTAACTTTAATGATTGGGAAGTTGATAATGTTGCTTCTTTCTTGGGTTTGCTTCACTCTCATCTTCCTTCACGGGCGGTGGAGGATGGATTATGGGGGAAGTTAAAGACAAACGGCATATTTGATGTACGATCCCGTTATTCTTCCTTTAGGGAGTCTCCTACTTCAATCTTCCCTTGGAAATGTATTTGGTGTACCAAAGCCCCTCGGAGGGCTTGCTTCTTTGTTTGGACAGCAGCGTGGCAGAAAATCTTAACTTGTGACAACCTTCGCAAGAGAGGTTATTATATGATCAGCTGGTGCTGTATGTGTCGCTGTGATGGCGAGACTGTTGAGCACCTCCTTCTGCATTGTCATGTTGTGGGTGTTCTATGGAATTGGGTTCTTAAGGCCTTTGGGATCCATTGGGTTGTTTCTGGGACAGTGGCTGAGCTATTGTTTAGCTGGTGTAATGGTCTTGGTCATCATTTATCGGATATTTGGAACCTTGTCCCAGCTTGCTTGATGTCGTCGATTTGGAAGGAGAGCAATCAACGTACCTTTGAGGATGTTTTTAAAACGGATAATCAACTGCTAGAGGGCTTCATCCTAAACCTTTTTGATTGGTCTAAAGCTTGGGGATTTACTAGCTGTACTTCTATTCCTGAGTTTATTTCTTCTTTGTTTCTGATTTCCCATGATGTATATTCTTGATGTGTTAGTGTTCATGCTTTATGCACACTACACCTTTTCTTAATAAAACTGTCTCTTTACCTATCAAAAAAGAAAATATGAATGAAGGCACTGATTTCTAATGAATTCTTGTATATATTCTCAGGAAGGATTAAATGGAAACCTATGGTAACTTGAAGTATGTAGGGGAGAGGAAATTCTTTGGAACTATAATTTATTCCATTTTGTTGGTATGTTAGAACTTAGAAATAACAACAATGCATCTTTAAAGGCCTGTGAAGGTCTGCAAAGTTTGTTTAAAAAGGAAAGAAACAGTCGAACAAATCAGAACTAAAGTTGTCATTCTTTTAAGGGTAATATTCACCTTTCGTCCATTGGGTTGACTGCAAATTGATCTCTCATGGTTTCAATTTAGAAATTGACTCCCTAAACTACTTGCTCCTTCCATTCACCTTCTGTCTAACTTCCGTCAATTTATGACTTTTTTCCCACATTTATTTGTGTGGTGTTAATTTTCTAAATTGAAATCACTAGGAGTCATTTTCCCACTGACCCAATGTTGGAGGAATCTTGTTGCATTTTTCCCTCCTTTTATTGCCTCACAAAGGTCTTCCACCTTGTTGGTGACTCTGTTCAGAGATGTTCTACTACTGCAGGCAATATCCACTTTTGTTGAGTGGTTTTGTGAATTTATAGTACTTCAGCCAGCCCAGCAGACCCCTGCCCTGCTCTCCCAAACACAAACACAAATCCAAATTGATATCCTCTTCTGTATTTTTTAAGCATTTAAATAATCAGTTGTCATGATTTAAATTATTTTTGAATAGTTACTGCTTGCATATGTAACTACACAACGCTATGAAGGCCTGGAAGTTGATAAGTTGATGGTAGAGAAGGATGCAAAAGCTCTCTATAAAGCCGGGGAGAAGAAATTGGGAACTGATGAGAAGATTTTCATACACATTTTCAGTGAAAGAAGCAGGGCACATATGGCTGCAGTTGATTCTGCTTACCATGATTTTTATGGACACCCATTAAAAAAGGTATGTCTATAGTGCAGCTTCGAGCCATCCTCTTTACAACAGCTTTGTTCTCCTGCTCAAGCAAACTTGACTTATTGCAGGCAGTGAAAAAAGAAACATCTGGGAACTTTGAGTATGCCCTTCTGACTATCTTACAATGTGCTCAAAATCCGGCAAAGTATTTCAGCAAGGTATCAATTCTACATTTTTCTGCACAAATGTTTTGACCCACAATTTCCTGATGTTTTCACATGATGTATTGTCAATTTTTGAAGTTTGTTGGAAAAGAGGAGTCAGATGCATTTCCTTTTCTTCTATTTCCACATATTTTTGCCCTGAGATTTTATTGGACATAAAAGTTGTATAATATTTTTGCACCTTTGCCCTCTCACGACTATTGAAATTTGAAAATTCTGAAACTACACACTGAATATAAACTAAATTATGTATTGCTGCGAATAATTAAAAACATTGATTTGTTGAATTTCACTTTTATATTCTTTATTGACATGATGGAATCTGGAATAAATTTCGGCAGTTTGTAACTCTGGATTCCATGTGTCTGTTGTGACATACTTTACTTTAAATAGAAATGTAAACATTCATAAAAAATTTGCAGGTTTTGCACAAAGCAATGAAGGGTTTGGGTACGGATGACACTACACTTATAAGGATAATTGTTACAAGGGCTGAGATTGATATGCAGTATATAAAGGCCGAGTACCTGAAGAAATATCGAAAAACCTTGAATGATGCTGTTCACTCAGAGACATCAGGCAATTACAGGGCCTTTCTTCTTGCTCTTTTAGGCCCCAACCATTAGGCTAGATATCACTTTTAGGTTCATGTAAAGTAGGATATGAAGTATGAACTATCTGTCTTTTAGGTACAAGTTCTTTGGCAGTTTGTGAACCTGGAAGTCAAGTCAGTCATTGTGAGACTGATCCATATGCTTGTTTGCAGCAAAGGTCTGTTTTATGGTTGTAAATATATTAGAAACGAGGGCATGAAGCAAAAATTGTCTGTAGGATGTATTAAGCTTTACCTAGTTAACCTGCTTGAAAAGCATCTGGGGTCACACCTGGATCACTGTACCTGAAGTTTCTGTGAGCAGACTGTAAAGTATCTTGAATGTTGGATTTGTTGGTGTTGGATTGAAATAAAATGTTATCGTTTGTTTGGATGCTGATGTTTCAGCTGCTTTGTACATTTTTTTTCTTTGTTTGTTCGATCTGGACAGTTGTATGTGCAGAAGTTTACTTTATGATAAAATTGCGTGCAAAGTCTCAAATATGAGAAACCCTGTGTGAGGAGAGTTATAATTCAGTATTCCAGATGTGGTACTCATATTACAGTGAGTCTTACTAATCAAATCAATGGTGAGAATTGTCAATTATGTGAGGAAAAAGTATGACATTGTTGTATTCCGGAAGTATCCATTATTTTTTTTTTTTTTTTTTTGAGAGGATTACTACAGGGTACCAAAGTTTTTAACAATTTAGTATGTTTTCAATTTCTAGTTTTTATTCATTTGGATCTCTATTCAGTTTGTTGCAAGTGTACAGATAGACACTGTAGTAGTTGCTTCGCATTGTGGGGCATAATGCCGGCATCTTGGATTCTAAAATAGTAAATGAAACAAACCACTTTAACGTGGATGGATATGAGGCAGGCTTTACATCTCAAGCGTGGAAAGTTTACTTGAGATGTAATCATGTAAAGCAATTCAAATAAAGCATTGACATCAAATTTAACTTCTATGAACTTGAGCTTTGAGTTTCAATAATCCCCAGCTTTGATAGTTACCACAAAATAGGATACAATATACATATATAAGCAATCCGAAGTTGAAGCCAAATTTGGTTATTCTTTAATTTATTTTGCCCTTTTTTAGTCAATCTTTACCTCTTTGGTTCGAAATTTTTGAACAAAACATTTGGAGAAATTTTATTTGTCATTATTTGAGATATTATCAAATTTAGCCATAAGTTCAACAAAATTAGAGCTTCAGTTTAATAGATGCATGAGATGGGAGGCAACAATTGCATGACGAAGAATATTCCACAATTTTTATCCCAAGGATTAACCACTCTTTACTACCTAAAGATAGATTTGAGTCCCTTGAAACGTGTTCTGCCAATTAGCACATCCCCAAGGTGACAGGAAAAAGGTGATCCCTAGACTATTGGTTATGACATTGCAATACTAGCTTATAAATACAATCACATAAAGCCTCATTGGTTACTATTTACATTAAGTAAATATCTCTGAGTGGTTTCCTTCACTTTTATCTAACTCTATCCTTCTCTCCCTCCCCATTGAAACCTATATAAGTCCGATTGTCTTAAGCCCTTCTCCCTAGAAAAGCCTTGGTTTTAACCATGGCCACAAAAGCTCATCAGTGCCTTCATTTGACGTTTATGTTATGCATTTCTTTGGTGCTATCCAGTTTTGCAGATCTTCAAAGGTTTGAACACCCCGCAAAAGGCGAAGGGCGACTAAGCTTTTTGGTGGTTGGAGATTGGGGCAGAAGAGGGTTTTACAACCAATCTGAAGTTGCTCTTCAGGTCCAAAAACCTTTTTTCTTCTGCATTATTTTGGTTCCAATTACTTCTCTCTCTTTCTCTTCCACTTGCATGTTCATGCATGCATAAAGAGGTAATGGAAATTATAGGGAATGACTCGGTTTATTAATGTAATGAAGAATTGAAGAGGACCTATATGCTGTAAGGCATTCCTATCTTATTGTATGCAGAATGTCTCAGAAAACATTGGAAAAAAGCATTTTGTACAATGACAGTTTGCTTATCATGACATAAAATTCCAGGTGATATGGGAAATTTAGATGCACAACCATATCACTAACTTTTTTAGTACGCACTGTAGATGGGAAAGATTGGAGAGAAACTAGACATAGATTTTGTCATCTCCACTGGTGATAATTTCTATGACAATGGATTGGAAGGTGTCAACGATCCAGCATTTGAGGAGTCATTTTCAAAAATTTATACTGCCAAGAGCCTGCAGAAGCAGTGGTATAGTGGTAAGTCCCCTTTACGATTAATAAGGATCTCTCTCTCTCTCAAAGGAAAATGTTAAAAGATACTATAAATTTTACAACAAAATGTATACAAACTTATGTTACAATTAATGTGATTGATATCACTTCAAAACATAATATATTAATGTTGTAATTACTATTTTGTGATTGGGTGCACATAACATCCACTCCTCTCACAAATGTCACATTTTGTGCAGTTCTAGGAAATCATGACTATAGGGGTGATGTAGCGGCACAGTTAAGCCCAATCCTGCAGAAGATTGACAGCCGATGGCTTTGCCAGAGATCTTTTATCCTTAATGCAGGTAGGTCAGTACGTCAAAGCGCGCACGGATATACACACATTTATAATATTTATGAACATACTACCATATCAAATCACTCACATTGTATACCTCATTCTTACCTCGTAAATTCATTAGAAATTGTGGAATTCTTCTTCGTGGACACCACTCCATTTGTGGACGATTACTTCGCTGAGACAGAACATAAGTATGATTGGCGAGGTGTATCTCCACGAACTACTTACCTTGCTAATCTTCTTGAGGTACCTATATCTAGTATAAGAAGTTGTAGTAAATAATAAAGCCTGAAGATAAGTCTGTTAAGAGAACAATGACCATAGCAGGATTTAATGATCATAATTTTGTTACAAGGATTTGGAATCGGCATTGAGGGAGTCAACCTCAAAGTGGAAGATTGTCGTTGGTCACCATGCAATCAGAAGTGTTGGCCATCATGGCGACACACCGGAGCTCATAAAGTACATTCTCCCAATACTTAAGGTAATATCACAATCATTCAAAGGAGATATATCACGCATTTCAAAATTAAGATTTTATTAGCTCATGTGCAAATCTTGTGACTTGTGAGCTTATACACCAAGGGTCACATGTTTAGCATGTGACTAACTTTTTCGTTCAATTTAACACCAATTTAGACGACATAAGAGATATTGTAGCAATTCTCTCAAATTAGGGATAAATTGATCAAATCAAAAGTTTTGGGGACATTATAAATCAGGTGAAAGATTAGGGTGGAAAATATAATTTGTCCTATATTGTGCGCATCATATTTGCCAATAGCATGATGTCTATCTATATAATTTTAATGTTACAATAATGATGTTAACGGTACTATAAATTTTACTATATAAGTTTTATAAACTGACGTGTTACCAAAAAATTAAAGTGATTTAAATATTTATTTGTTATATTATTGATATGACACTAATTAAATTCCTTTTCACCTCAATTTGTAAATATTCTATAGTAAAATTGCTAATAACTTTAACAGTTTGCATGTCACAATAATGCTTTACCACATTCCTTCACATCTCTTGTTGTCAATACGCAGGCCAACAATGTTGACCTCTACATAAATGGGCACGACCATTGCTTGGAACACATTGTTACCACTGACAGGTAAATATATGAAGAACCCTTCATCATGTATCAGAATTTCTTATTAAAATAATCCATCTGCTTGATCAATCTATACTAATGAAATATGGGATTGAAATGCAGTCCCATCCAATTATTAACAAGTGGAGCAGGTTCAAAGGCATGGAGGGGTGATGTCAAGAATTTTAACCATGATATTGTTAAATTCTTCTATGATGGTCAAGGATTCATGTCTGTGCAACTGACTCAGCCGGAAGCTCTGATTGTGTTCTATGATGTCTTCGGCAAGGAACTGCACAAATTTGTGGTGTCTAAACAGCTTTACTCTGACATGTAAATGTTGACCTAAAAACACTAAGCTAACTTAGGTGAATTGTGTACATATTCATCAATTTTAAGACTTATGCAGTTATGCTGGGGTTGGTATGATAATTTTTTTTTTCTTTTCCTACCATTATTATTATTATTTTTTTAAAGATATATCTTTTCATTTATTTATTTATAATTCTGGTATGATTATTGTGTTGGGGGATACAATTGTAACGCAATTATTCAAGAATCTTATCGTTGGAAAGCTAAACACAAACTCAATCCAAAACGCAATATATTCTTGTTGTATTCGACTTAACATTTTTTTTTTTTTCTTCTTTTTTTGCATTCATTCATTCTAAACGGAAGCTCACATAACCTTCATAATTTAATTGGTTCTAATATTTATACGAAGTCAGGTATTTAATTGGTAAAGTAAATATTTTAATTAATAATTTTTCAAATAAAAAATTGAGGGATTCGATCGACTTCCAATTTAACTTCACAAATGGATATGAAATGCTTCTAGAACACTATCATAGTACTATGTTTGAGAGGAGTTTATAAAGGAATAGAATGAATATGAAATTGTTAGAATAGAAAATAATGGAATGAAATTTAAAGAAATTAAATATGGATTAATTGTATAAAACCACCCTAAATTTTACGGGTATTTGCACTTGTGCATCCGGAACTATGAAAACTTACCATCACCACCCTAATTGTAACAAACTTTACAAATTGCATCTCATAACCTAATTGACTGTTAATATAACGATCGTCTACAAATCATATGCCCATAAAGTTTAGTACATTAAATGGCTGTAAGAGCAACTCCAGCAGTTTATAAAAATTATCTCTACTCTATCTCTATATTTACACTATCAGCAACTCTCTATTTATTTTTACTCCAGCAGTACTCTCTATTTCACTCTCTACTCTATTTAAATATACTTTTTTATTCTTTTATATCATTTAAATATTATATTTTTTACTTTTATGTATTATTGTTTCCCACCAAAAATAATCAACTGCCGTAATCCTTCCCACCCCGCCACCACCACAACCACCGTAAATCAACCAGAGCAACCAAAAACCACCACAATATTTTATTTCTCAGCAATCAAAAACCACCACAAATCACAAATGAAATTTCTCAGCAACCAAAAATAACCAACCAAACAAATCCCAGCCAACCCACTCCTTCAGCCGAGATCGGCACGGCTCCACCTCCAGACCGTTGGGATCGGCACGGCAAGGCTTGGCCAGCGGGGTGGAGTTCGTGCTTCACGGCGTGGCCAGCGGGGTGGAGTTCGTGCTTCGCGGCGTGGCCAGCGTCTCTCCTTCGCGGCGTGGCCAGCGGGGTGGGTCTTTCCTTGGTGGTGGCTGGCCTCACAGGTGGTGATGGTTACAAATCTGAGAAAAGAGCCACGCCGTGAGTCTCTCCTTGGTGGTGGCTGAGATCGCAAGCCCAATCAACCACCACGCCGGCGTTTCCAACCGCAAACCAACCCAAGCCCGTTTTGTGCTTCAGCAGAAAACGAAGAGAGCACAGAGAGAAGAGAGAAGAGAGAGCAGAGAAGAGAGAGCACAGAGTGTAGAGAGAGAAAAAAGCAGTTGGAATGAAGGTTTGGGGAAAAAATAAAGAATTTATACTTGGTGGTCCCGGCTCTTTTTTTTAATCGATTTAATCGGATAGAAAATGAACAGTAGCTTTTCATTTGTGAAAAGCTACTGTTCATTTTCTAAAAAAATTTGGAGATGCAGTGTTAAAATAGAGGACTGCTGGAGCGCGTTTTGCTGCTTTGTTCCCTATTTGTAGAGATACAATGCAGTTTTAAAGCACTGTTGGTGATGCTCTAATATGGTGCAATTTGCAAAGTTTTTTATAATTGGAGTGGTGATTATAAGTTTTCACAGTTTGGGATGCAAACTGCAAATGGTAAGTATCCAATAGTTTAGGGTGCTTTCTACATTAACCATTTTTTATACAATTTGCCTCGGAACACACCCAAATCCAAACCTATTTCCACAACTTGTCACTGGTTAAACATCATTATCACTAGAATCCAAAGCTGGAATTGCCTGGATTTTATAATTTTTTTTTCATCAATCATAATTTGTCATTTCAATAGGTTGTATCTTTGAGCGTGCAAAAGGATGTTTTAGAGTTTTTCTTTTTTTATATCATGGGATTGTGCTTTCCTTTGGTGGCATTGTTAATTTTGTCTGCACTAAAATAAAATAAAATAGACTGAAGTTAACTTTTGACCCCCTAACTTAGGAGGTATTTTTATTTTGACCCCTTAACTTTAAAAGCTTTTATTTGGACTCTATAAGTTTTAGTAGTTTTCAAAAGAACCCTTCCATCAAAGTCTGTTACCAAAATTCTGTTAGATGCCACCTAATCCATCCAAGTTAGTATTTTTTAATCATATTTAATTCAATTCATAATTTTTTTTATTAAAAATTAATCAAATATATTTTTTTATTAAAAATATCCAAAAAAACACAGAAATTAAATTCTTTAATAAAAAAACACAAAATTCAGCAGCCCTCTGTTTGGTTGCCGAGAAAACTAGGGAAAATAACAAAAAGGAAAAAACAGTTGAATAGATCAGGAAAAAATAAAAATAAAAAGATTCGAAACTTCATTTCTGTTATCTCCGCAAAAATATATAGAGTTTTCATTTTCTCGAAATATTATCCAAAAAGAAAAATCTGAAAGTATAGAATTACTTATTTGAGAAATGAAAAGCCAAAATAATCAGGCAAAAAAAAGAAGTCATCAGAGCTCCCAGTTCAGCACACCGCAATTTCGCCAATTCCATCATCTCCGATCCAAGCAATAGATAAAAAGAATTAAAATTAGCCGAAAACCAAATAACACTATTTTGCTTTTCTAGTCTATAGCATAACCAAACACAGTAAAGTCAAAATCCCCAACTGGACTTTCATCGAAACAAAGAACTTTCAGTAACCATCTAACCAACCATTACAACAATTTCTAAAAGGATTCGGTGATTAGATCGGCGTGGCTGAGGCTTGTTTGGGTTAGGGATTCGGTGATTTCAATTTCTAAAGGATTATAGAGAGATTAGATGATAGAGAAAGATGGGATGAGACCGGCGAACCCAACGCCACCCCTCCTAGAAGCCGCATCATCTTCGCCGTTTACAAATCCCACAGCCACCCATACAAGATCCCGCCGCAAGCCTCCCTCCTCAGTCCTCACCCATCGTCATGTCGTCGCTGAGACTGCACAAGGAGCAAATCCGATCTGTGGGATCTTCGGCTCCACTCGATCTTTGGGTTTCGTTTGCCATCAATATCACAATATGTGAGATAGAGAGAGAGAGAGAGACCGTTTTTGGCAAAATGAAAGAGAAAGTTGAACAGATTTTCTGAATTTTTTTTTTTTTTTTTTTCATTTTATTATTATTAATAACTTTTTTTTATAAAATAACATGTGGCCAAAAATGGTGAGATGAACATATGATTTGGGTGCTTGGAGAGGGTTCTAATTAAGATGAATGGAAGGACTTGTTTGATAACTAAATAGATTTATAAGGTTTAAATAAAAAATTTTAAAATTAGAGGATCAAAATGAAAACACTTTTTAAGTTAAGGGTCGAAAATTAACTTTGGTCAATAAAATAAGATGAAATTATTGTGAAAGGAACCTAAGAATAAGATATGTCCATAAGTACCATAACAAAGAATGGCAGAAACTTGGCAGTTGATTGATGATTTCGTAAGAGCTAAATAGACGATGCAGACATCTGTGGATCAGGAATTTCTCCTTTTCAATCCACAATATCCGCAATGAATGTGCCAACGGGATCCGAATATTCTTTCCCACCGAAACATCGCAAAAACTGCAAGCACGCCAAGAATAACGTGTTTCTCCCATATTCTGTTGGTTTATTTTTTTTGATAAAAATACGACTCCAGGTGCGTTCAGACCCATAACGATTTTGACATGGCGTGGGGCACATTCAATAATGGGGCGTACCATACCCGAACCCACAATCCCGGACTCAGGTGTGTGGGTCACGAGGGTTTCCTTCCATTAAGTCACCTCCCCAGAAGGCGGTTTGGGATTCGAACCCCTGCCAGGTGCTAACCATTGAGCCAACCCCAATATTCTGTTGGTTTATACTTCATATGCAATACAATAAATTTATTGTTTCTTACACCACCACAACCTCATATGGTATATGACAACAACAATTCCGGATAATTGTTTACTATAAATTGATTCGAATGGAAAATAAAGTGATTAAATAAGCATGCTATTAAGTTTAATTTATTCCTTTTCAATAAATAAAAAAAAAAAGTTTAATTTATTCCTTTAAGTTTAATTTTTTTTAATTCCATTCTTTTTAATTTTCATTCCTTTCCAATGTAATCCTTCCGTTCAATCTGCACCATTTAGTCCACCAAAACGACATCATTTTGAAAAATGAAAAATACTGATACTAATGGTGAGATTAAACTGAAGTGCTAAATTGAAAAATTAAAATTAAATAAATGAATTAAAACAGGTCAAAGTTAGAGTATATAATTTGTAATTTAGCTTAATTTTTTACTTTTTTTTGTTAATAGACTCATGTATGATGACCTCAACATGCTTAAAATTTTAAATTGTCATATATAATCCAATCATTTTATATACAAAGCGATGAAACATTAACACTGATAATATGCACCACTTATGGTAAGAAATTATATGTATCAAATAATTAGAAAGTTGTGCACTTATGGTAAGATATAAATGTTGGCCGGTCAATTAAGTTTCTATTTAAATGATTCTTTCTTTTTTTTTTCTTCCTATTTCAAAGGAAGAGTAATTGTGATTTTTGTCTATTTGTTTTCCTTTTATACGGCTGTACCTCAATGGTAAGAAAATAAAATTAGATTTGAAGTTGGAAGAGTAATTGTGATTTTTGTCTACTTTGTTTCCTTTTATACGACTGTACCTCAATGGTAGGAAAAATTGATTGACAAATGTCAAAAATTAAATTAATGCTCATAAACCAGAATTAAAACTTTATCATAAATATAATACTGAATAAATGCAATTTGCATTTTATGATAAATATTAAGGTTTGCGGTTATATGGTAAATTACTAGCTAGAACTTTATAAGCATGAGTGAAAATTAAATGACAAGAGTTCACTATAAATAATGGTTTCATTTAACTAATAGACAATCAAAAACAAGTTTGAGAGTTCAAGTAAGAAAGTGGAGCTTTCCCTCAAAAAAGAAAAAGAAAAAAGAAAGTGGAGCTATGGAAAGAATTGGTGCAAAAAGAGTTATGGTTGTGATTTTGATGCTTTTGCTTGCTGTAGTGCAAGCTGATTACTCTCATTCTTCCCCTTCTGATTCAAAGGGTCGTCATTGTATTTTGCATTGTGGTGCACAATGCTTGTTGAGTCTAAAAATAATCCCTATCCAATATATGCTTTGTTTTAATCTTTGCATGTTAGAATGCAGAATTTCACCTTCAGATATTACTTATAATTGTACTCAAGATTGTGCACAATCCAAGACCAACAATTTGGAATCTGGTATGAGAATTTCCGTCCTATATTTGCTACCTTGTCTATCTCATTTATAATTTATTTATCATTTTTCTTCACAAGGATTAATGGATTTTAAGTTTTATGACATCATTTGTGGGTATCAAAATTTTTCTAAAAATTTTTTTTGTACAAAGTTCATTGCAACATAAGAATCTCATCAATGCATTACTTTTCATGTTACAGGTTCTCACAAGGTGGCAAGTTTTGTGGATTCCTGCTATGCAGATTGCTCGAACAAGTCTTAGACATGGGGTTTTAATACTCCCTCCACTACCAACCTTTTAGATTTTCGTTAGAAAATGTCTTTGATTCAACCTATTAAAGGATAAGGGTTCTTATTGTAAAATTAAAATTAAAATAAAAGAATAACTTGATGCTTTTATTGATCCATGTTTTATGACCCTTTTATTACAATCATTAATTTGTCCAGACTGACAATCGTTCCTTATAATCAATTTATAGCATCCATTGTACCATTTGAAGAAGCCTTAACATCATACAAGATGTGGCATTCTCTAGTTCTTAGTATAGAGGGCAAGTAACACTTTTTTCATGTACTAAAAACGCTGGACAACTTGGTTCTCTGTTCTAAATGAAAATGCCATGTTACTTCATATTGAAATGAATAGTCGTTGGAAAAAAAAAAATGAAGGTCATAGGCTAATTCCATCAGGAAGAAAAATAAAATGTAATGTAGCACATTATTTGGCATTGGCTTCCATGCTAGCATTGCCAAGCTATAATAGTCTTGCTTAATCACTCACTTTCACGATCATTGGAGAGAGCTTCACTTTGTAAAAGAAGCCACAGCATCTCTTACACTCCAAACTTTTATTTAACTTTTAAAACTATTGGCTTCACCCATTCCAAAGTTTCATTCACTTTACTCTGTTTTCATCACCAAAGACTGGGTTTTTGTTGCTTTAGTATCATAAAGGAATTGATCAACCAAATTTCAAACTCAATGGTGTCTCATCTTGTTGAAGACATGTATTTTCAAATAGTGATTAAAGTGGTAGACTCGATTTCATGGTTTTTAAATAAGAATAACAACATGTGACTAGTAAGTTGTACACATATTTCATGAATTACCAATATATTTATCTCCGAAGTCTTCTTTTTGTGAAGATCTTTTGTCTTCACCATCTCTTGTTGGTTGGGCTACACATCTACATTGTAATGACTTTTGCTCACGTTGTTACATATAAGAGAATCCTAAAAGAATCAAATCTATATTATTATATCCAATACCCATTCTGATCTTGTAAGAGAGATAGCCATACAAAAAGTAAATATCGTAGTTACCGTTGGCATCTCTGGGGTTCAACAATTCTATTCAAGCGCCCAATGTTCCCACTCTGTCTTGTTTGCATTTGCGTTGGAGAGTGTTTAGTTTAATTATTTGATTTGGGTATCTATTAAACTAGGGCAAATAAGTCTTTTAATTTAATCTTTTTTTTTTTTTTGATATATGATAGACATTCTAATCTAAACTCACACACACGTATATTTTGAAGATCCCGGGGATTAAACCCACGCCCTCATAGAGGGTTAAGACTTTTTGGGGAGGGGGATTACCACTGGGCCGAATACCCAAGTGGCTCTTTTAATTTAATCTTATAACATTGGTAATATGTTAAGTTTTCTTATTAACGAGGTAAGTGTTACAAAATAAACCATAAAGGAAATCCATGCTTTAAGGGTAAAAATAATCAAGACCCACTCAATTATAATTGAGTAAAGAGCAATCCATTCATTATTTGGGTCAAAATGAGTATTGACCCAATTACAAATGCTGCAAAGAAAAACATTATTGCAAATGCTGCAAAAACTATTGGAACATTTTTTTTTTGGACTTCCTGCGATGGTCTTGACTGTTACAAATATCACTTTTCCTCCTCCGATGGTCTTGAATGTTACAAAATGTCAGTTTTCTTGTAGATTAATAATAATAATGATATTAATATTAACATTAATATAAAAAAATTAAATAAAAAATTGACCGTTAATAATTTGGTTCAACTATGGAAAAAAAAAAAAAAAAAACATTTTTATCGTGTACTCTCGTCATTTCTCACGTTAGAATTTTTTTTATCAATTTAATTATCAAACATGACAACAACTATAAAGCACTTTAGCAAAAGGAAAATAATTGGTCTAACCCTCTAAGCATTTAAAAAATAAAAAAATCAATTAAAACCCTTTTTTTCCTTAAAACTTTATAATCGACCAACAGTCTTGCAACTTAGAAATATTGACTGGTTTTCTTTATACAGCTAACAAACAAGAAGGTTCAAATCCACTTGGCAAATTATCAAAAAAAAAAAAAAACACCATTGCCTAGCAAAACGAAATAGAAATTCTAGAAAAAGGAAAAGACCAAACACAAACGCCTGGCTTTAACAGTTAGGATCTAGATGACCATATTTGTGGCCTTGTGGGTCCCAGCATTATCATGTCGTCTCCAAATGGGATTAGATCCTATGCAACACTGCATGAGTTAGTATCATTTAAATGGTAAAGATTAAAAATTAAAAAATTAACTTTTAATCTATTGAATAAAAAAGGTTTTAAATAACTAAAAAGCAAAAAGTGAAAAAAAAAAAAAAAAAAAATTGTAAAGGAAGGAGAAGTATTGCATCCCATCCAAATGGACCCCACAGTTTCCTGGCCATTTGTGGGTAATTAGTCATAAATGTCATGCATATATAATCTCCGACTTTACAGAGTTATGGGCTAGTAAGCACCTCCCGATATAATTCATCCCAACTCCCAAGTTGCAGAATTATTGCCACCCACTAAACCATATAAAAAGGTTGCTTGCCAAGTGCAAACCCCACAAGCATAGCAACCAAAAAAGCTTCCTTCTTTTTCCCATTTCTCCCATCCTTTTTATCTCAAATCCTATCCCAAAACCATGGCTGCCTTTTCGCAGAAGCTTTTATATGTTACATTCACTACTATACTGAGCTTGTGTTTGGTTCTCTCCCAAGCAGAGCTTCAGCGGTTTGGGCAAGCAGCTAAAGCCGACGGATCTCTTAGCTTTTTAGTGGTCGGAGACTGGGGAAGAAGAGGAGATTACAACCAATCTGATGTTGCTCATCAGGTCATTATACCTTCTTATACTTTTCTGTTCCTACCTTATCATATCATGCATGTATATATAATATATACCTTCTAACATTTTGTTTTTTCTACATGATACCATTGTTTCAATTATTTATTTGCTTATTTAATTTGTACCTTCCAAAAGATAAGATGTTGCTTTCTATTATTATTATTATTATTATAAGATGTTGCTTACTTGTTCCAATAATCAGAATATATAAAATTTAATATCCAAAATAAGACACTATGCATATAATATCTTACTATAAGTATTATAAGTGGAAGACAATTAATTAGGCTAACCATATGAATCAAGAGTCTTGTAACTCAATTCGTATTAATCTGTCTCTTTTACGAGATTTAGATTCAAATCCAGCATTCTCATCTATTGAATTATAACAAAAGTCTCAACTGCTTAACAATAGAACCAACACTATAACCATTGAGTGGAAGCAAATTTTTGCCCATGATGCACTCCAGCAAATTTTATTATTATTATTTTTTTTCTGATACTAATTTTTTGTTTAAGTTAGAACTTAGTTAGAAGTTTACAATCATCAACTGCTTAAATCTAAAGCATAATTTTTTTTACAAGCAATGCTGTAGCTGGATTGATCACAGCGCATCACGTCAACATCAGAATCCTTGTTTTTATTTTTTTTATCATTAATTGCTCTTTTTAGCTTTCTCTTTTCCTCACTTATTTTTTTTTGGTTTTGCTCTAAGGGTATAATTCCATATAGATTCCTTATACTCTCAAGGACATATTCTTAATTGGTACCTTTTTTGAGCCAGAGAAGCATGTAGGAAGTACCTACTTAATGACTATAAGACAACTTATTTATGTCGTGCCTACCATATCAGCCTTTTAACGAAACTTCCGTCGAAGTTGCCTTCTTGTCTTGGCCCAATCTTTTTATTTTTTTCGTGAAAAGGAGTAGACATCGGGTTTTATAAGGCCTATAACAAATTTTGGCATTGGAGTTTTTTCCTTTATTAGTGTCAAAGTACTCATTTTGACATTAGTTTATAATTTTTTGGTAAAATTACAAATTAACCCTCTAATTATGACCTATTGCAAACCTTTTTTTAAATTTTCATTCGTTTCCAATATAATTTTTTTTTTTTACTGTATTTTATCTATTTCTATCTAATCCATACGTTTAAGTACGAAAACAAAATCATTTTGGAAATTGAAAAATATTAAAACTAATGGAGAAATTGGACAAACTAGATAAAAGGATTAAATTTGAAATAGACTAAAGTCAAAGAATTGAAATAAAAATATAAAATTTGAAGAAATGAATTAAAAATATGATGATACTTATATCACATTTGATGGTACCAATTGAATTTTATATATGAGCTTTATATATTTTTAACTAAAGTAATATTGGTCTTATAATATTAGTTAGTTCATTCTAATTAAAAATAAAAAATATAAAGAAATAACTTTAGATAGAAAGACAATATTAGAGCATTCCCAATGGACACGTTAAAATTTAAGCTAAAATTTAGCTTAAGACCCTACTTTTTCTATTTTAGCTTACCACTTTTCAAAACACTCCCATCAGATTCTTTATTCTTAACTCTATTTTATTTAAATATTCATTCTTTATTCATTTTTTATTATTTCCTCTTATATTTCACAACTCTCAAAATACTTTCCTTTTCTATTTTCCTCCCACACTCTCTCTGTTGCCGTTGTATTTCCCTCCCTTTTTTTTTTTTTTTTTTTTTTTTTTTTTTTTTTTTTTTTTTTTTTTCCCCACCACCCACGTACCACTTCTTTTCTCTTTCTTTTTTCTTTTTTCTTTCCCTTTTTTTCCCCACCACCCACGTACCCCCTCTTTTCTTTTTACTTCTCCCCCATCAAACATACATCCCCCCTTTCTTCATTTCATTTCTTAACTCTCAGACCTCTCACAGTGAGTACCTCTCCCCTGTTTCTCTCTTTTTTTCTTCCTTATTTTTTTCCCCTTCAAGCCTCAATCCCTCTCACGTCTCTCTTTCCCCTTTTATTTATTTATTTTTTTCACTTTGTTTGTTCTTTCTTCATCACTTTGTGATTGTGTGTTTTTTTTTTATTTTTGTGATTATATTCTTTTGTTTGTGTTTTTTTGATTTTGTTTGTTTGTTTGTTTTTGTGTGTGTGTGTTTTTTATTTTGTGGTTGATTCGGGGGCAACACGATGGTTCCCATGGCTTTGACAGCCACGGAGCAGAACCAAAAAAAAAAAGAAAAGGAAGAGAGAGGGAGTGAGGATTCCGGAAACAAAATAATAAAAAAAGGAAATATCAAATGAACAGTGTAAGGTATAAATGGCTTGCAACTGTAGCAAAAACCCATTTTGCCTTGCGTGAAGCTCGTCCATTGGGAGCCATTTTTTGGGCTTGTGAGCTATATTTGAGTTTATTTTGGGTTTTGGCAGACCCGTTGGGAATGCTCTTATAAGACCAATCAATTTCTGACAAAGCTACTCGATTATTTATTCTTTAAACGCTTGCTAACGAGGACCACTGGACAGGTCACCGCCCATTGAAATATTAACATGATTTTTTCTAGCACGCTTCAAACTTTCCACAATAACCTTTATCAAGTTCGGTAAAAGAAAAATTACTTTTTAAACTTTATAGTTTTAAAAATAACAAATTAAATCTTGAAGTTTCAAAAAATAATAAATTAAACCGCATAATTTCAAAAGTAACAAACTAAACCTTAAAGTTTCAAAAAGTAACAATTTAAACCTCAACCCATATAAGTAAAACAAGAGTTTAATTTGTTACTTTTTGAAACATCATGATTTAATTTTACTTTTAAAACTATGAGGGTTTAATTTGTTACTTTTTGAAATTTCGGGGTTTAATTTGTTACTTTTGAAACTGTAGGGTTTAATTTGTTACACCTCATAAATTATAGGGTTTAAAATATAATTTTCCCTATAAAAAAAGAATGCTTTCTCTCAATTGGATTGTCTTCTAATCAAAATTCGTAACATTTTGCTGTCGTTTTCAATAAATAAAAAATTTTAACATTTTGTATCTGATCTGTAAGGATAATAATGCATGTATTCCCATTAAGAAGAATTTAAGTTCAATGCTTTAAGTTAGAGAGTATTAAATATTAAAAGAACCATGTTTTATTCTTGTCTGATTAAATTATATCTTTTTTGGTTGAATAATATTCAGATGGGAATAATTGGAGATAAGTTGGACATTGATTTTGTGATCTCCACCGGAGATAATTTTTACGATGACGGACTGACTGGGGTCGATGATCCAGCATTTGATGAGTCATTTACCAATATCTATACAGCTCCTAGCTTGCAAAAGCAGTGGTACAATGGTATAAAATATAAATCTCAAACCATTCAATAAAAATAAATAGATTTTGCAAATTTGACATAAACATTGTTAAAGTTTAGATTAAATTACACTTTGACTCTTATTGTTTGGGCTGGGTTGTTTTCATTTTAATCTATTAAGTTTGAGATTGTTCATTTTAATCTATCAATTTTGAAGTTTTTAAAATGATAATTCCGTTCATTTCCAGGAATAATATGGTGTTAAGAGAGAGTGAGAGAGAAAAAAAAAAGTATTGTTTTGTTAGAAAAATGGATAGAACGGCAATTTTGAAAACAGAATCAAAATAATTTTTATTTTTTTTTATAACTTAAGTGATCAAAATCAATCTCAAACTTGAGGGATGCAAATGAAAATAAAAAAATTGTAATTTAGTCTAAAATTAAAACAAAACAATTGAAAAAGAAAAAGAAAAAAGTGATATCTTTTTTATACTTCTCTTTATTATGTTTATTATGTTGCAGTTTTGGGTAATCATGACTATAGGGGTGATGTTTTGGCACAACTGAGTCCGATCCTCACTAAATTGGACAGCAGATGGCTTTGCCTTAGATCTTTTATTGTCGATGCAGGTAAAGCAAGTCCACTTTTCAGCTTTTCCATTTGAAAACAACTTGGGAAGAAACTATTTAAAATTTTAGAAAATCAATTAGAATTTTATACTATTACTTTTCTGTTTTGGCAGAAATTGTAGAATTTTTCTTCGTAGATACAACTCCTTTTTCCGATAAGTACTTCACTGAGCCAGAGGACCATGTCTATGACTGGAGAGGCATATTACCTCGAAAGCAATACCTTTCAAATCTCCTAAAGGTAATCATAATCTAATTGTATGCTCAGATGTTACTTGTTAGTGAAAAAAAAATCCTGAGAAGAAGAAGCTTTCTTAATGTTTCACAAACAATTACTAGAAATCTTGAACTTGATTTCCAAAATTCAAA
Organism: Fagus sylvatica; assembly: GCA_907173295.1. Lineage (NCBI taxonomy): Eukaryota > Viridiplantae > Streptophyta > Magnoliopsida > Fagales > Fagaceae > Fagus > Fagus sylvatica. The sequence continues at coordinate 7,685,417 of OU015771.1, read as the reverse complement.
TAAAGTTGTCACATTATAACACAAACTACAAAAATCACAAAGTTCAAAAACCAAAATATATGCTGTATATGCACATATGCTTTGTAAGAATCTAAATATGTAATGAGTCATCCTGTTAGGATTTGGATTTGGCATTAAAAGAATCCACAGCAAAGTGGAAGATCGTGGTGGGTCACCATACCATGGTGGGCATCATCACCATACCATCAAAAGTGTCAAATCTCCTGGGCATCATGGCAACACCGATGAGTCACATTATAACACAAACTACAAAAATCACAAAGTTCAAAAACCAAAATATATGCTGTATATGCACATATGCTTTGTAAGAATCTAAATATGTAATGAGTCATCCTGTTAGGATTTGGATTTGGCATTAAAAGAATCCACAGCAAAGTGGAAGATCGTGGTGGGTCACCATACCATCAAAAGTGCTGGGCATCATGGCAACACCGATGAGCTCGTGGTGCAGCTTCTTCCAATTCTTCAGGTAATTTTAAAATGTTTACCAAATGGTCAAAAAAAAAAAAAAAATCATATGTCAATTATGTTTGAAATAAATGAATTTTATATTGAAGCATACGGCTTTTATCCTTAACATTGTTCTAAATCTTCAGGCAAACAATGTTGACCTATACATAAATGGGCATGACCATTGCTTGGAACACATAAGTAGCCCTGACAGGTATATATGACCAATAACCCGAAACAAGAAAACTTTATTTTAGAAATGGAAAAAAATCATAAAATTGAACCATTTTTTTGGTGCAGTCGAATTCAATTTTTAACTAGTGGTGCTGGCTCAAAGGCATGGAAAGGTGATATTGAGTGGTTGAATCCAAACGAAATGAAGTTCTATTACGATGGGCAAGGTTTCATGTCAGTGCAAATTACTCAAACCCGCGTTGATATCGCATATTATGATATTAAAGGCCATGTTTTGCACAAGTGGGGTACATCCAAACAGCTCTACGCTAACATGTAGAGAAGTTGCAGTACAAGAAGAAACTTTTGGCAATTTGTTAAGATCTTATATATATGTGCAATATATGAAACTTTAGCCCTCTACTGGGTTTTTAAATGAACAAAAATTATGTATTATTTTAAAAAATAAAAGTAGGCCAAGGCTTTGGAGATATGTTGTGTTAGAAATTATGCACATGTTTACAATCTGTGGATATTCAAGTCCACAACTTGTGGACATTTGAGGTCCAATCTAGGTAATATAGCTGTCTGTACTTTTTTTTTTTTTGGATTAAAATAGTAGAATTTTATTTATGAAATAAAAGAGAGTTACAAGGAAGCAAAAACTACCAGACATCTTGTAACATCACAGGAACTTCCTCTATCCAAATTCTCGACTCTTTAATTGTTGAACCAAGTTTTGCTAGCATCCAAATACCCTTATTGATCTATGGTGAAACGGAAGACAAAGAGCATCTTCTAAATTTTTGGACTGACACCCAAATCTCCTCCAACCATTAATCCCCCAATGGTAGGCCCTGAAGGCCTATTCTTTAATGTTTCCATAGGGAGAAAAGTTGGCCCCTCATCAATAATCTCAGCAAAGCTCATTTCCAATGCAAACATAAGTGCATGAAACACAGGCATAAAACTTTGGATGAACCCCACGTGGATGGTACAGAACATGCACACATGTGAAGCCAACACATGGCCCCATGGTCACGAATCAAGATACCAGCAGTCCACATCTTTGTAGCCGAGTCCCTATAGACTTCCCAATTAACCTTGTAGCATCTTTGGACCATGCCATAACTGGACCCCCATGAGGTAGGCCCACTGGAGCAGCAACCATACCACGATCACGGACATGCTGTAAAGCATCTTTATATCCTTGCAACAGCTTTGTTGCTCTCTGTACAACCGCAGTGGGATTACAAGCATACCCCTCATGAACCATGCTATTTCTTTGCCTCCAAATGAAATATGCCACACAAGAAAATAGCTCTACATCTTCGTGAGAGAATCTGTTCCAAACTGACTCCATGAGATCACAAAAATTAAGTATGAAACGATCCCATTTTTGCAACTTCAGTCCAGACTCCACCCAAACATCATTGGCCACTGGACATGTCCATAACGAGTGAGCCACCGATTCCGAATCTGTCTGTACTAATATTTATCCTATTAATATTAACAAAATCAAGGAAAAGAAATGATGGGTACGCAAGAAAGCTGTTCAAACATAGGTGACTTGTTTACCTGGACAAGAAACCTACAAAGAATTAAGATTACGTTTGGAACCCAAGGGGATGGGGGAGAGGAGAATCCAAACATAGGGATAACTATGGAACTCATACCAATACCATGTTTTAAAACCTCTGTATTCTCTATTAATAATGAAGTTTGTGATTTAAAAACATTTGTTTGGTCTTGGTTGTCAAAGAGTTCTCCACCATTATTAGTCAATCCGAATCTGGTGCTTACACATCAATTCCACGTCATAAGCTGTCTTAAAGCAATAATTAATCATACAACAATAAACATAGTAAATTTAATAACTTTTTTCACAGCTTATCAAGAGATTGTGATTACTAGATCACTTTGACATGAGATTATTTTTTGTTATATATCAATCACAATCTATTATCTCAATATATATATATATATATATATATTGTAACGAAGAAATCAATAAGCTTGAAGAAGCCTTTGGTAAACTTCAAAGAATAACAAACAAAAGAGTAAATCCAACAAATTTCACAAAAAATTGGTATCCAAGGCCAACACCTCCGGATATGCAATTTGAAGAAAGAAACTTTCGCAGTCAATTCTCAATATCATCAAATAAACTTTATGAATGGAACATAGTTTAGAAAAATTAACCAAGTGAAAATAAATGTCAAGCCCAAATATCTTTTTTTGTTTTTGGTAGAAGGAAAATTTCATTAAACTAAAAAAAAAAAAAATACAAAAGCAATAAAGGATGAGGCGTGAGTTTTTCTACAAGTATCCTCCTCAAACCCCAAACAAAAGACTGATATACAAACAAACAAACAAACAAAAAAAAAAAGCACTGTTTCCTCCTAGATTTTACCCTTGTTAGCCAAAATATCTGCACATGAGTTCACCTCACGTTATTCATGCCGAGGGACCACCCTCCATTTCCTAGTCGGTAATTCCCTGCAAATAAAAATTTGAGTGTGAAAGAAGGAATATTGTTAGTATTTGAATAAAAAAAAATGCATCACTACCATGGAGTCTACAGTCTACTTCCAGTTGAATCTTTTTATTACCTAATTGACAGGCTAGGTTTATGCCAAAACAAATAGTCTAAAATTCAGCTTCGATGCTTGAGGTGGCTCCAATATTGAGAGCAAACCCTTGAATCCATTGTCCTAAAGCACCTCTAATCAAACCTTCTACTCCAACATAATCCTGATTTTCTTCTACACTTTCGTTTGTGTTAAGTTTTACAAAAGGAAGATTAGGAGGAAACCATTTGATCCATATATATTGATTGTGGCTTCAAGGGGAATTCATTGGTGAACTAGCTATGTAACAATATTCCCTAGAAAGATTGGAAATTCGGAAAATAGTTTGGTGGATTGATTGATATTAATATTGAACCATATCTTGGGTACATGTTCTTCAACCCATACATGTAGAATAATCACTCCACAGACAATGACATATATATAGACTTTGTGTGTGATATGGACAATACATGCTCTAGTAATATTGAAATTAGTAAGGAACATATATTTTTCACCAAGCTTACAATTCAATGAATTCATGTTTCATGTTTCACATCCTACAATGGGTTCAAGTAACTTCAATTGATAAAATTTATTGTTGTCAAGGGACTTAGGTTTAGGTTTAAAATTTGGTTACACTAAAAGCTAATTGATATATTGACCAGACAATAAAATGCAATTATCATGGAGCATTGTATCCTACTTTTTTCACCTAGAAACCACACACGATTTTCAACTATTACACTTGTCAGGCTTCTGTTTATGTTCTAATTTTTCTCTTCTTTTCTTTTTTTGGTAAAGCTGCCTTTGTTGATATTCGACTTAATTATATTGATAATCAACCTGGCCATGCCACTTGAACATTTTATGGTCCATATCACGGAGTTCCATGCCAACCTTAATCTCCATGCACAATCAAGCATGTGTAAAGTGTCTTGGCTGCTACCCATTTGTTTGTGAATTAAGTCTCCTCAAATGACTACCAATCGCACTCAAAATTCAACTATCCAAAGATGAGAACTTAAATTTGGCAACCGAATACGTATAAAACAGAACTCACTCATTCTTTATAGTTTATTTGATACGATTATAGGCATTCTAACTTTTAATATGAGTGGTTTATTAGTAGATGTCCATGGCCGCCCGTATCATATGTATCAGTTCATGGTTGAATTCCATACTTTCCAAATCAAATATGAAGTTTCCGTGTGCCAAAAGGAAATCTTTCTCATATCTCCCCCACTTCATTTTAATAAAGGCCTCCGTTAATTAACATCCAATCTATCCTTTTCCCTTTTCCAAGACATAACCAAATAAACATGACACAAAAATTATTCAATGCTCCAAGTAGAATAATATTTCATTCTCTCACATAATGATAGATTTCACCATTAATTTAATTTACAAGACACTATTATGTAAGATGAGGAAAAAATCTCAACATGACGACAATATTTTGAATAGTGAGTCACTTTTTTATATCATTTTTTTTTAATTGGAGGAAACTATTTTTATTTTTCTATTTCTTTCTCTCTCTCTATATATATATATATTAAGTTATTAACCCGAGCACGTATATATATCTCTTCATGCTATACCTTCTTTTTATTGGAACTATTCAACTATAGAAACCATTCCTTGACCCCCACAGTTACCTGTAATAGCATCTCATTCTTCATGTGGTTCATTGCTTCCCGTAATAGCCTCAACTATTCCTTCTTTCTCCATTAAAGGAAATCCATTCAAGTGGTAACCAACCAGTTCTAAGACATCTTACATCCTCACAATCCTCAATTATTAATTTACTGGAAGCACAGCTGGATCTCCTTCATAGTTAGGGAGCCCGCAATCAAACCCACCATTATGAGATTGGGCCACTCGAAATTAAAGTCAAGAAATGATGTGGTACATGTAAAGGCAGCTTTGCTTTTTTCATATATCATTTAGTGATCCAATTAGGTCCAGTCCCAACCTTTTCTCTCAAGAATCAATTCCAAATATGATTTAGTGATCCAAGGTCCATACCCATTCTCAAGAATAATTATATCATACTCCGGGAGTACATTAAATGCGTACTCCCTTCTCTCACAGAAATGGTGGGTCTCGCTAATTAAATTCATGGTGGGACCCATCACTTTTGTGAGAGGAGGGAGTACGCATTTAATGTACTCCCCGAGTATGATATAATTTTCCCATTCTCAATGCTTCCTCTCCAGCCGTCTATGCATGAGAAGAAAACAAGGCAAACTGTAAATTTTGTTGTACAATAAAAAGAATATCTTCAGATTCAAATGCCATGCAACATCAACATGCATACAAACACTGTCATACAATAAACAAAACACCATGCATGTAGTAGAACTTAGGGGTGTCAAATGGGTGGGTTTGGGCGGGTAATAAATGGAGTTGAGTTTTTAAAAACCAATTGTCCATTTAAACCCATTTAACAAAGTATGTATTACCCATACCCAATTCAACCTAATTATCTAAGGTAAAACCTAACCATGGCCGGCCCAGTCTTGAAGTGAGGTAAGCCGTTGCTTGAGGCCCCTGGAAAATTGAAAAAAAAAAACTAATAAAACAAGGCTCTTGAATTCAAAAAAGAGAAGCTCATAGGCCTCAGTTTAAAGAAACTTTGAGATAAAGATAAAGAAAAAAGAGAAGTCCAGCCTTCAATTTCATTTTTTCCTCTACGTCTTGCACCACAGCACGACATAGTCACAAAGCCGTCATCTTTTTTTACGTCCACTTCTTGTATTTTCTCTCTATCTCCATCTTTTCTTTTCTTTCTCTCCCTCTCTCTTTTAAAATAAATCATTTAAAGATCTGTTTCTAGAGCCCCTCACCTCACCTTTTTTCTGCCAACACAATCCCTCCTTAACCTTTTTTCTATTCTAGAGCCCTCCACCTCCCACGTTGTCAGTTGACTTGTTTGACATTTTTTAATTTAATTGGTTTTTTTGTTTCACTTTTTTTTCTGATAAGCATCAAAGATTTTTTTGTTTTTCACTTGAATCATATATTATTATTATTATTATTTAAATCTATTACTTTTTCTTTTTACTAAGATCCACAAAGTTTTTGGATGTCAAAATGTAAATGTGATTAATAATTAACGAGAATAATTAAATATCAATAAAAATATTAAAAAATATTAATTTAATTTAGTATTGATTGGTCAAAAGCCTAATTTGAAATTTCGCTTGAGGCCCCTAAAATAATTGGGCCGGCCCTGAACCCAACCCACCCATTGACACAACAATTTTATGTATGTATATCGTCAAAATATCCTAAAATTTCTAAAATGACAAATATAATCCTATAAAATGACAAAAATACCCCTAAATAATTAATAAGTGGGCTTGGGTAAATTTGTTAGATACTCAATAAGTAACCCATTTAAAGTTCAATTAAACTTAACTCAATTGGATCTAATTGGGCCAGCACCTATTTACCCATTTATTAAATAAATAGGTTTGATTGGATAATTAGTAGATGGGTTTGGATTTTTTTTGCCATCCCTAATAGAAGTTACAGAACCAAAGCATATGCATCAATGCATGAGATGCTGCTGAGGGGAAAGGGAAGGGGAAAAGACAGAAGGGGGCATTGATAGAGATTAAGAATAAAGAAAAAGTTCATACTTTCCTATCCATGCCCCTCAGCTCCATAGTGATACATTGCCATTATTGACTGTTGTAAATGCCCTTTTATAACTGACTATTACAGTGCACCCCAATGCCAGCAACCCACCTAGAGGCATCCGGCCAACCTGTTCCAGCAGTGAAGAGTAAACGGTTTTACTGAGATATGATTTTTTGTACAAATTAAATTTCCACGTGGAAAATACGGGAAAAATAAAAAATTCAACATATGCCATTTTCAATACATAAAAGAGAGAAATTGTTCTCTTTTACTAAGACATGACGTTTGGTAAAATTAAAAACGTGTTTCAATAACCCGATTTCCACGTGGAAAACTGAAAAAAAAAATAATAATAATAAATAAATACAACTCAACATGTGACCTGAAATGGTGGGTTAGATACATGATTTTAACTTTTGAATTCAAATAAGATTAAAAAAATATATATATATTTTTAATTTTTTCAAATTTTGTAGTTTTATTATGCTTAAATAATACTAGTCGCAAACCTGTGCAATGCACAGGAAAATTATTGAAAATAAAATTTAAATTAATTTTGAGTCATTTTACTTCTTTTGTTGAAGGACAAGGTTTAGTTACAAACCAGTTTGTAGTTCGTTTGCTACAATCCACTACATGGTAACTTATAAGACCATCCAGATGTATTATTTAAAGAAATTACATGTCTTATTAAATAGGTCATGTGACTAAAGTACACATAAATGATTTTATTAATTGCCACGTAGTGGGTTATAGCAAGCTAGCAATAAACTAGTTTGTAACCAAACTCTTTCCTTGGTTGAATATGTTTTTTTATTTTTTTTTATTTTTGTAGTTCAAAATGTTGTAGACAATATCGATAAAGAGACTTTACGAATTGGATTTAGGATAGATCTTACTTTTTGGTTTAAAAAAATAACTAAGAAAGTATTTACCATAGGATAATTAAAATTTAATATAATGTAATTTTTCTTTTGGCATAAGTTGAATATAGTCCAATTTTTATAAAACACGATTCATGTTTATATTTACCATATGGATCATGTTTCCATCCAAAAATAAAATAAAGATACTTAAAATAAGAAGAAGGACAAATAAATACATGGACACATGATTATATGATCAAACCTAAATAATTTTCATAACTCATTTCAAGCTCACATGGTTTCATTATAACAAATCATCCATCTTTCTCCATTGCCAGCAACAAAATTAAATGAAATACATAAGAAAAAAAAAAAACTCTAAAAATCTTGATGAAAATTGATAATTATGATTATTATTAAAAGATATTTATATTGTGAATATATTTTAATATTAGACATAATATATATTCTTATATTAAAGAAAATATGATGTGTCAAAATTCTAATGGAAGGTTTAATAATAGAATAAAATTTAAATTCAATTAGAAAATATATATTAAAATAATGAGGTGTAAAATTGTGAGATTTCAAAAACTTATGTAAAGCAATACGATGAGATTAACTAAAAGATAAAAAGATTCGATTTTACAGCTAATTTTTTTTAAGTAAATTCCCCCAAATAAGTCGTATACAGCTAATTTTTTGTCTGTTTCGTGTTGGCTTTAGAATGATTCCGTCAGTTTTGCAAAAGAAAAAAAATGGAGAATAACAAGAAATACGGCGTGCCTTTGTATTCGGCCGGTTGGGTTAGGAACAAGGTCAAGGGCAAAGCCAAAATTCAAGATCAAGATCAAGATGGAGATCCAGATCGATCCAGCGGTGAACTTTCCAACGCAGAATCTCAAAACTACGTCGTTTTGGCCGGCGGTGGCGGCGAGGGTCGGAGCGGTATCCCAAACGCCGTATTTATCGTCCTTTTCGATTCCGCCACCAATGCCCTCTCCAATGATCCCGTAAGAATTTCTTATTATTCAGTTTTGAATTTTCTTTACTCATTTTTTTTGTTTTCTATTTTCGCAATTAGGTTTTGGTTTGAAAAGTAAAAGATTTTCGTAGATTCAATTTCATCTAGGGCGAAATAAATTTTGAATTTATGCATGAATTGTGTTTGTCTTTGATCTCAGGTGGCTAGGCTTGTAACTCACTCTGATTTGCCTTATAGAATGGCCGTTCACCCCGGTGGAGACGGCGTAGTTTGTTCATTCCCCAACCGTTGCAGGTATGCACAGCGAAATTCAGTCAAGATTATGATTGCTAGTTCTTTGTTAGATTTCCTAGATAGCTGTTCGTAATAGTCATCGAGGTTATGTCACTTAAATGTATATATAGATATAATATAGAATTTGCACCGACATGATTGTGATGAAATCAATGCAAAATCATTGACAAGGAGCTGATGAGCTCTAGCTGTTGAATAGTATTGCATGTAGACTATAACAATTACAATCAGCGGGTAGTGCTGGAAATCATGTCTGTGTTATTGAATAACTGATTTGCATAGTGTCTTCTTTGCAATGTAAATAACAAGTACTACAATAATTGAAATGCGTTATCGTAGTATATTGCGGTGTAACATTTGTAGTAATAAATAATAGAATGAATTGTGTTATCAAAAAGAAAGGAAAAGGAATGAATTGCAAGTGTTGCATTAAAATCAGCGACTCTAAACTAATTCGAAAAGTTACCAAGATCTACTGTATACAAGCATATCTCATAGCATGTTATACTCAATGAAAGTGAGGGAACTCAATTTTTTAGAGATGTGCGTGAGTTTTATAAGTTAAACGATCACCATTATTCTTTCCCAGTTATTTGAGATTTGTTGATATATAATCGAGCTTTTCCAATGCAGATGGTATGTAATTGATGAATATAAGAGCCAGGAAGTTAATGAAACACGTCTAACGCTGTCTGATAAAGTGCTCACCCCGTTGCAAGATGTTGGACAGCAGTTAGCATTAGCGTTTAACTATGAGGGTTCTGCTCTTGCTGCTGGTGGCGAGGTAGATATCATCTTTCACATTTTGCAGACTACTTATTTGCTGCATAACATTGAGATGTTGGACAGCAATTAGCATTTGCATTATTTAGAGATGTCTAATTAATTAATTAATTAATTTATTATTATTATTTTTTTATGGTTAAGTCACATGGTAGTAGTAGTAGTAAACTAAGCATTTTTTAATGTTAGACTTTGTTTTTGTTTTCTTTTTAATTGGTATAGCTCATTTAAATGCGGTAGATAGTCTTTGAAGGGGAAAAAAAAGCACTGTTACTTTGTTGCTTGCAAGTTTTGGTGTTTAATAAATTCCCTCCCTGGGGTGTCCTGGAAGCTACCTAGCTCTCCTTTTGCATCTTTCTTTAACTGGCATGATAGATTTCTTTGGAAAGGTAATCTTATATGGTTTTCTGGTTTTAAGTGAAAGCTTAAAATTGAGCACCTTACATTATTTATATTGTTTGATCAATAAGTGGATTTGATTTTTCGTCTCTGTGTTGGTTGTGTTTGAATCTTAGAAGTTTAAACTTCCATTAGAAATACATAGTAGTGATCTCAATGGCCAAGTCAGAATATAGGTTTGCATTGTACAACTAATATATTTTCTTCTTTGTAATATTTCACCCCCAGCGTCAATTCACTGGTTTGCTTTTATAAAGATTAGCATTTATTCAAGCGATGATTTTTGTGTGTTGTTCAATGGAGTTACGTTATGCTTCATCTATGCCATTGCTGAATCTTTCTTGTCCCAAATTTGTCTTGGTTCATTCACATATAAGATGCCATATGACTCTGCATTTTCTGCAGTACAGGATGGAAAATTAAGGGTCTTCAATTGGCCTGGTATGGACATTATTCTCAATGAGGCCGATGCTCATAAATCTGTGAAGGATGTAGATTTCAGGTTGATGTCATGCACTTGAAATATTACTCTTAACTTGCAAGATCCAAAAAATGGAAAAAGGAAATTTGTACAAGTTACCTCTTTTATGTAATGAAGTTGTACTGATAATATGGCTTTGTTGTCTTGCAGCCCTGATGGGAAGTACCTTGTCTCCTTAGGAAATAGTGGCCCTGCTAAGGTTTGGGATGTGACTTCCGAAAAAGGCCCAGTTTCTCTTCCAAAGGAAAATGTGAGCATTTAATTAAATTCTCCCATTAGGGAAAATTAAACTGTTTTCAATTTTAGTTGGATGAGAATGATACTCGGCTTTCTAAGTTGACTTCTGCTTCCAGTCAAGTTGATTTGTTTAATGAATCTAACATGCAATGCAGAGTATTTTTCATATGTATGGTTCTTGAACATTGACATGCAACGTGGATTGTAGTATAAAAACTACCAAAATAGTGACTCAGTTAACCTAATTTTTTATTTTTTATTTTTAAAGTTAAACCTAAGTTTTGGTGGGACCAAATGACCATGACCTTACAAACTGGCTAAATGTTTTGTAGAAATGAGAATATCATATACTTCATTGACTATATAATAAAAGTTGTGTCATACACATTATGATTGCACCAAGTGGGTGTTCTCTCTATATATTGAAAATTTTAACGCAATTTACTTTAAGTGAAATTCTAGTATACCAAAGTTCTAAGAAATTTAAAATATTACTCTGATTAAAACCCAATTACCAAAAGTTTATAAAAGTTAAGAACATTACCAAAATTATGATTGTACCATAATTTTTTGTTTTAATAACAAAAAATGAAAAAGAAAAAAGGGTCTTACTCATTGTGCTTGCACTATTTGGCTCAATATAAGTGTACATTTTGTATGATGTGCTTTTGCCATGTAACCTACTCTAGGTATATTAAAATTATTTACCCTGGGTTGGGCTGTGTATCCAGAGTTTTAACTACCCAAGGGTGTGTTCAAAGTCCCGTCTTGGTGAGGTTCCTTGTCATAAAAAGAAATGTATATTAATATTATTAACACAATTTGTTTTACCTTAAACTCTATTACCAAATTTTTAATAAATTTAAAATACTACTCCAATTAAAACTTAATTATCAAAAGTTTCTATAAACTTAAACCTAATTTAGTTATTCTAAATTATTTTAATAATCTATTATATGACAATATTTGGATTTGATTAAAACTTAATCTTACATGAGGAATTTTTGCCACGAACTTAAAGTTACTTTTGTTCTTTTATTTTTACTATCTATTTTATTGTTTAATTTCAATTATATATCTTTGAAATATTTTCTCTTTTTGCATATGATTTCATATTTAACTGTGTCTCGATCAAGAATAATACTAGTATATCTTTAAAAAAAAATTCTCTTTTCCTTCGAATTCATTTGATAATTCTTCTATCATCTGGATTGAACTAATAAGATTTGTTTTCATACAGGATGAGGTTTTCTGCTCATGTAGATTTTCTAAGGGTAATGATATGAATCGGGTTCTATATATTGCTGCAGTGACAGGTGAAAATCAGACTAGAAGCCATCCTCCCATTTTCTGAAAGAAGTGCTTGCATTTTACAGTACTGTTTCATGAGCTGACCATTGTGATTATTATTCTACATAGGTAGAGGTGGAAGCATTGTAACATGGGATACAAAAACATGGAAGAGGATAGGATCGAAAACTGTAGTTCGTGACACAATTTCGGCCTTCAGTGTTTCACCAGATGGAAAGCTCCTTGCCTGGTAAAAAATTGATTGGCTAGTTTCAAGTGCTTGAGGAGGTGAATTTTCACCTTCTTGATTTTATTTTTCAAGTTCTGTATTTTTTATAGATGTGATTGTGCTTTTTATCACCAACAATCCTCCCATCTAGAGCTATCTACAGTAGAGAATTTATCAGTCACTATTGGTCAACACTTTGAGAAAGAATATAGCATTCATGATTTTGAAGACATCCTGCAATGGTTTCTGAGACCATTGGCTTAAGGAAAATGGTTTATTACGATAGCAGCTGTTGCTGTCTTCATGTTCAGCCTTTCTTGTCAATAATCACCATCTGTTTGCAATCTTGAAATGGATAAAACCTGCTTTCTTGGTCCAATCCTTTGTGGGAAGGATATCCTCTATTTCTGAAAAAGAGAACTTAATCTCTTTTTTCTTTGGTTACCACGCTTACTGTATCAAACTCTTACAATGCATCTTCTTGAGCACTTAACATTTCCTCCCTTTGATTGGTTGACATGCAGTGGGACGACTCAAGGAGAAATTTTTATTTTACATTCAACAGTCAGCAGGTTCAGTCAATTGTTAGGAAAGCACACCTTGGCTTTGTAACTGCCCTTGCATTCTCGCATGACTCAAGGTTGTAATAAGCATATCTGGATTCTTTTTTTTAATAACAATTATGCTGCAGCATTTCCCTTCAATTAATTTGACAGTGAAGCATGTAAACTCTGAATACAGGGCTTTGGCATCAGTATCCCTGGACTCAAGTGCAAGGGTGACACTAATCGAGGAAAAGAACAAAACTGGTACACGCCTCCCTTGATTTTCATGTTTGCAATTCTTTCTACTATGGTATTTACTCTCATTTCTTGGGTGTTTTTATTTTTTTAAAATAAAAAATTTGCAGGAGGATCGAGCTTATGGGCCTCATTGTTTGTCATTTTACTTGCCCTTGTTGTGTATTTTCTGAAGAATCAAGGAATCCTTAGGTAGAGGTTACAATCTTTACTGCTTGAAGAATTAAGATCTTTTTGTTTTCTACAATAAAATTTACCTATAAAAAAAAAAAAAAAATGTAAGATCTTTTTGCTTTTGGAAAAGTTGATCTCCAATCCGGTTTGAACCCGGTTTGAAGGAATTCTTCTTTAACCTATTATGTGTATGTGTCAATTAAATAGACTATTTACATTTAGTATTTGAAAAAATCACATGACTCATTAAAAATATCATGCGATTAAAAGTACATGTGGATGGTCTTGTTGTGTATTTATTTATTATTTTTGAATAAACTATGTCATGTGTACTCATTAAATAAACTATGTCCTTTGTTTTTTATATGAGCCAATGGCATGGCCTTGTTGTAAAAATACACGTGGATGATCTATTTATTTGTCACGTAATGATTTGGGGAAAGATTCCTCCAAACCGGATTGGAAGTAAACTATTTTCGTTAAATAATTCTTGGATCGTGAAATTCTTAGTATGCTCTCCATTCAAGCGGTAATTTTTTTTTGGTGAATATTCCAATCAGTTATAATTGTTGTTTTAGTTATTACTTATTATTATTATTAATCACGTAGAAATTCATTTGCAAAGTCATGACAAATCCCTTCATTCAACCCCAGTCCAACAGATTTGGTCATGTTATCATTCTTCTCTTCATTTTTCCAAAAGCAGTACCATCTCTGATTATATCTCTGATTATACATGCTGTTAACAATTAACACTAGCACCACAACAACGATAAACATTTGTCACACATAAAAAGCCTATGGACAAATTTTTAAATTTATGGACCATGTTTTATGATTCTATAATCTGCTTGAAAATTTAATAGAAGATTTTAGTTTCATGGTTACAATGACTAAACTAAGGAGTATTTAATCCGTCAGTATTAGCAACATTAAAGATAGATATATATAGATTTTCAAGAGATCTAACAGTTAAAAACACACTATGGGTTTAAGTCAACATTAAAAATTTATTACATGCCACATCAACTTACCAAATTAATAGCATTTTTTTTCTCTCTCCCATATTTATTGCAACTAGCAAAAGTTAACACATTTTTTCTCTCTCCCGTGATTTATGTCTGTTGATTGACCCAAATTCTTTGTTTAACTTCCATGATATATATATATATATATATATATATATATATATATATATATATATATATATATATATATATATATATATATATATTATATTTATTTATTGTTAAAACACTGAATCGTCTAATTTCAGTTAAAACATATGGAATTTGAAGTACATTCTATTTGTTTCTTAGAACAAAATTTAGAGGAGCAAAGAAAAAACCAATTATTTACTCTTATATTCTTAACTTGTAATTCTCAGTTCCTCTAAATAGATTTATAATATGCTCTTAAATGTAAAATTCAAGTTTAAAGTGATTTAAATTGATCCTAGACTAGTTGGGAAGATTCGTTAACTCAAAATTTCAAAAAATTAATTTGCATCTATGGGAGGAGTAAGGCTGTTTGGACTTTGGAGACTGCACAGACCGTTTGCAAGTTAAGTCAGTCAAAGGCAACATTACTGACGCTTCCTTTGGTAGAGTGAATAACCAACAAGAGCAGACATCAAGAAACTCCAAAGCACCTGCAGCAAAATATATTGAGATGGGATGTAAGCAGAAAAACAGGAATAATTATGGTGGAAAAAAAAACAATAGAATCATTTAAAGCGATTTAAGTAGACAATTTCCCAAAAGATATTGGACTTACCGTATTGATGGTGTTGGTGTGCCACAGTTCAAGCCTTTTAATCCTCGGCTACATGTCTTCAATAATCCCTTCCATTGGAGATACCTCCCTACAAGGTGAGGATTCTGAAGCTGAAGTGCTGCCCTGTAGCTTCCACAATGGCATTTTAAACTCATGATTATTGATTAGAAAGGCAGCAAATACAACAGTTTTTCTTCCAGACAATGAATAGATTCACCTTTTTCAAGATTTAGGAAAGGGATGAGGTATGGGGGCCCTCAGTGCAGGTTAGCCGGTGGGGAATAATAGGTAGGGTTTCACAAATTCCCTTAATTTTGGAGATTTCTACATCTTAGAATGTATGCTATGTTACAGACGAAACTATTTAAATATTCTAATTGGGTCCTAAAATTTCGACCAAGATATTATCTTTTATTTAGATTTCAAAGGTAAATGTCTGTCATCCCCAATTGGACAGTAGTAGAATGCCTAAGATTGAATAAATTACACAAGTTCCTGCAGCCTAGGGTCTAGGGTCTGTGAGGGTTGGGATGTAGATCTGAGGATTTGGTTGATTTAGTACAAGATCTAGGGTATGTGAGGGTGGATCTAGGAATACTGGTACCACACCCCATCGTATTGCACTAGAACAACGGGATACCGAACCATGTGGTATGGTATTCAATATTGGTATTTGCCATACTGCACCTTGCGATATGGTATCAAAATACCCTAAATACCATTCCATAGGGATAATCTACAAAGAATTAAGTTACCAGGGACAATCTTGCATTAATTGGACAAGAAAACTACAAAGAATTAAGATTACTTTTGGAAGATTACTTTTGGAACCCAAGGAAACGGGGGAGAGGAGAATCCAAATATAGGGATAATTATAGAACTCACACCATGCTTTCAAACCTCTGTATTCTCTATTAATGAACTTTGTGATTCAAAAACATTTGCTTGGTCTTGGTTTTCAAAGAGTTCACAAATCTCAACCATTATTAGTCAATCCACAAATCTGTTGCTTAGACATCTCAACCATATTTAGTCAATCCATGGATCTGAGAAATTATTCAGTCTACTAGGTGAATCACGTTATCCGTCCTCCCACCCAATAGAAAAAAGACATGTAATATAATTTAATGACTCATATTTATTCACACAATCCTAAATGTCAAAAAGACCAAAATACCCACTTATTAAATCTGATTCTAGCACAGTCACCGCTCCTGCAACAAACTCTGGTGACATACCTAATACCCACTGTTAGGTTCGCCGGACATGGGGACGGCGAAGTGGAGCTCGTACAGGGCGGGGATGTTGGGGGCTATGACGGACACCACGTGTCCTCTCTTGATGCTGAGTGATGTGACCGAGGAGGCTACTTGGAGGCATCGATGGTGGGTTTGTGACCACTGTTGGTGATGTTGTTGTACATGATAGAAGGGCAATCACCGTAGGCAGTGGCTGCTCTTTCCAGAAAGCCTAGTGGGGTTAGAGGTGATGAATTTGCCTTCCTTGGCTTCAACTCTTCCATTGTTTTATTTTTTATTTTTTATTCTCTCTCTCTCTATGTGTTTTGTTTAGAATATGATTATATCCACGAAGGTGGTGATTCTTGGTGAAAATTGCTTGAGGTCTGACTTTCGAGATATGATGATGAAGATTATGGAACCTCCACGGAAATGACTTGTGCAGTGTGCACATCCCATTATCATTATCAATGCACTTTTTATTTTATTTTTTAAGATGTATCAAATCATGCCGTGAATATTCAGCCTGGATACCAATTCATGTACCCACTGCAACAAATTTTATAAGTGGGTATGGTGTTGGAGTTTGTTGCAGGTACGGTGCTGAATGGAAGTAAATTTGATAAGTCGGTATTTTGGTCTTTTTAACATTTGGGGTTGTGTGAATATATCTGTGTGATTAAATTATATTACATGTCTTTTTTCTATTGGATGGTTGGATGGATGACCTAGATGTGGTGCTTACAGTTCTAGGTCATAAGTTGTTGTCTTACAACAACAATTAATCTTATCACAATACAAATATACAATATTATAAACACAATAAATTTAACAACCTTTTTCACAAAATTATAGATTGTGATTGGTACATCAGGGTCGGATTGAGGCCCCCAACCATTTAAAAAAAAAAAAAAAATTTAATAATATATATTTATAAACTTAAATTTTTTGCCAAAATATATATAGTTGGCCATTTTTCCTTAAACAAAATTACAAATTGGCCTTAAAAAAAGAAGGTTTTAGGTTTTAGCAAAACAAATTACAAATCCCTAACACTTTAACCAAACAAACCATAAATCTCAAATCACAAACATAAAGAGCTTGTTTGGTACACACTTTTGTAAAACAAAATTCGCAGACCCCACCAAAAAAATTTTATTTGGTACACTGGTTTCAATTTTGTTTTTTAAAACAATTTGTTTTTTTTTCATGGGTCCCATGCCCTTTTTTAAAACAGTCATAAGCTATTTTCATTATTTGTTTTTTTTTTTTTTACATAAAATAAATATAATAATATTTTACACATAAATATCCATGACTTTTCTCTCTCTCTCTCTCTCTCTCTCTATTGTAGGATAATAATAAAAAGATAATACATAACTGCATTGAATTTAAATATTCTTGGAAAAGATAACATTATTTGTGTTTCATTGGTTAATGCAACCATGTGTTTGAATTCAATTGGAGAACCTAATGTATACTTAACCTAAGAACTGTACCTAAGTTTTATTCCATAATAAAAAATAAAATAAAAATAGGATTGAAAACATGTAAGAAAATAAGGTGCTAAACAAAATTAAAAAAAAAAAAAAAATTCAAACAAGTTTCAAATTTCAATTTGAAAAATTGAAAAAAGTCAAGAAATGAAAAATGAAAATATGTACCAAACAAGCTTAAAAACACTTAACATATCTGCTAGACTAAGAGCATTTGTATCAGCCTCAGTAATTTTAGCCAAATTGTAACTAAAACCCCTATTTTTTTCTCGTTTAGCTATCATATTATTCACATGCAAATGCATCATCCTCTTTATTCTTTTCTCTATTCACATTTTTATATTTAAATATTCTTTCTATATATATTTTTTTTCAGACATCATCCTCAGGTGCTTTGTCTTCTCTACCACATAGTATATTTTTTTATTTCCTCTTCTTTTGCCTGGCGTTTCTTCTTCGCCCCCACACTTTGTTTCTTTCCTAAATCTCCACAGAAAAATCCCAATCAACCACGATCGCCCAGGCAAGGAGCTTTTACAATGCAGATGGTATGTAATTGATGAAGATAAGAACCAGGAAGTTCATGGCCTTCAGTGTTTCACCAGATGGAAAGCTCCTTGCCTGGTAAAAAATCATACTTCCGAGGAGTTCCTCTTTGGCGGCTGCAAGAAAGTAAGAAAG
The DNA here is from genome assembly GCA_907173295.1 of Fagus sylvatica. Taxonomy (NCBI): domain Eukaryota; kingdom Viridiplantae; phylum Streptophyta; class Magnoliopsida; order Fagales; family Fagaceae; genus Fagus; species Fagus sylvatica. Next base: position 7,666,825 of record OU015771.1, on the reverse strand, counting down.
TAAGAATGTAAGAATTGTTAGGAAAGCACACCTTGGCTTTGTAACTGCACTTGCATTAATTCTCGCATGACTCAAGGTTGTAATAAGCATATCTGGATTCTTTTTTTTAAATAACAATTATGCTGCAGCATTTCCCTTCAATTAATTTTACAGTGAAGCATGTAAACTCTGAATACAGGGCTTTGGGCCTTCGGCATCAGTATCCCTGGACTCAAGTGCAAGGGTGACACTAATCGAGGAAAAGAACAAAACTGGTACACGCCTCCCTTGATTTTCATGTTTGCAATTCTTTCTACTATGGTATTTACTCTCAAATTCCAAACAAAAGACTGATATACAAAAGAAGAGCAGTTATCAAATAAGAGCATTGTTTCCTGGTAGACTCTACCCTTATTAGCCAAGATACCTGCACAAGACTTCACCTCACATTAAATATGCCGAGGGACCACCCTCCATTGCTTGGTCAACAATTCCCTACAAATAGAAATTTGAGTATGAAAGATGGGATATTGTTAGTATTTGAAGTAAAAAAATGCATTACTACTATGGAGTCTACTTCTAGTTGAATCTTTATATAACCTAATTCCCCAGCTAAGTTTAGGCCAAAACAAATAGTCTAAAATTCCGCTTGGATGCTTGAGATGGCTCCAATATTGAGAGCGAACCCTTGAATCCACTGTCCTAAAGCATCCCTAATCTAACCTCCTACTCCAGCCTAATCCGGATTTCCTTATACAATTTGTCTGTGTTAAGATTTACAGAGGGAGGATTAGGAGGAAACCATTTTATCCATATTTTTTTATAAGACCAGTTGATCCATATTGATTGGTGGACTCGAGGGGAATTCATTGGTGAACTAGCTATGTAAAAGTATTCCTTAGAAAGATTGGAAATTCGGAAAATAGTTTGGTGGATTGATTGATCTTGATTTTGAACCATATCTTGGGTACTTGTTCTTCAACCCATATATGTTGAATCATCACTCCACATACTATGATATATATAGAATTTTTGCGTCAATATATGCTCTAAGACTATTGAACTTAGTAAGGAAAATATATTTTTCACCAAGCGTACAATTCATGTTTCAAGTCTTACTATGGGTTCAAGTTATTTCAATTGATAAAGTTTATTGTCATGGAATAAGAAATTTAGGTTTGAAATCAGCCTACACTAAAAACCAATTGATTTATTGATCTAACAATAGAGCGTAATCATCATTGAGCAAACACCATTGATTCAAATTTATCGGATCCTACTTTTCCTCCTAGAAACCACCCACAATTTTTATTTAGGCACTCAGTTTCTTTTCAGATTTCAGGACAAGCAAACTCCTAATCAATTCCAAATTTTCCACAATTACACTTGTCAGACCTCTATTTATGTTGTACTTTTTCTTTTCTTGTTTTTTTTTGGTAAAGCTGTCTTTATTAATAATCTACTTGGCCACTTGAACATTTTATGGCCCATATCAAGGAGTTCCATGCCAACCTCAACCTCCACCAGTCCATGCACAATCAAGCATATGTAAAGTGTCTTGGCTGCTACCCATTTGTTTGTGAATTAAGTCTCCTCAAATGACTACCAATCGCACGCAAAATTCAACTATTCAAAGATGAGAACTAAAACTTGGCAACCGAATACGTATAAAACAGAACTCACTCATTCTTTATAGTTTATTTGATACGATTATAGGCATTCTAGCTTTTAATATGAGTGGTTTATTAGTATCAATATATATATTTTAATATGAGTGGTTTATTAGTAGATGTCCATGGCCGCCCGTATCATATGTATCAGTTCATGGCTGAATTCCATACTTTCCAAATCAAATATGAAGTTTCCGTATGCCTAAAGGAAAACTTTCTCATTTCTCCCCCACTTCATTTTAATAAATTAAGGTCTCCATTAATTATCCCAATCTAGCCTTTTTCCTAGACAACCAAATAAACATACTTGACACAAAAATTATTTAATACTGTAAGAATATTAATGTTTCATTCTCTCATATAAATGATAGATTTCATCATGAATTTAATTAACAAAAATTATTATATAAGATGAGTGAACAATACATTTTAAATACTGAATAATTACTCAACATGACGGCAACTTCTTTGAATAATTAGTCACCTAGTTTTTTTCTTATTAGGAGGAAACTACTTTTATTTTTCTATTAACCCGAGCAGGTATATATCTTATTTTCATTACAACTATTCAACTATTGAAGTCATTCCTTGACCCGGCCCACAGTTACTTGTAATAGCATCTTATTCTTCATTTGGTTCCTTGCTTCCCGTAATAGCCTCGACTATTCCTTCTTTCTCTATTAAAGGAAAATCAACTCTAAGAGGTCACGTCTAAGACACATCTTACATCCTCAACAATCCTCTCTTATTTACTGGAAGCCCAGCTAGATCACCTTCATAGTTAGGAGCCCGCAATTTAACCCACCATTATGACAAATTGGGCCACTCAAAATTAAAGTCAAGAAATGATGTGGTATATGCTCTTTTACATATATCTTGATCTTGACTGTTAGCAATATTTCATTTTCAAGGGCATATTGGAGATTTTCATTACTGAAGCTTGTGAGTTGTGACCATCATTATCGTTTACCCTCTTGTTATCCAATCTAGTTTTGACGTATTGATTTGCACTTCTCCTAAGCTATATATAAAAGGCCTTGGTTGTTCACCAAAGCTACCATTTTCTCCTATTTCCTTCATTGCAATTTTTCAACCATGGTTTCTCTGTCCCACAACTCCATTTCCATGCTTTCCTTTCTTCTCTTCACTGCCAATCTTTGGCTATGTTTGGTTCCTTCCACAGCGGAGCTTCAGCGTTTTGAACACCCGGTTAAGGTTGAAGAGTCTCTAAGCTTTTTAGTTGTTGGAGATTGGGGAAGAAAAGGACTCTACAATCAATCCGCCGTTGCTATTCAGGTCATACAATGTTCTCCTTTTCTTTTTCTTTTTCTTTTGTACACTTCATATATCAATAATTCATGTTGATTGATCTGCTTCTCTAATTACAATATTTCATGTCAACAACATATAAAAATACGTCTGTATGCAAACACATGTTATATATATATATATATATATATATAACATGTGTATATTTACAAATGCACAATCTTTAAATTGTTTGACACCATGATTAATATGTACATGTAGTGCTGTAAAATCCAAATTGGAGTAGATACATGTAGTTCTTTGTCTCGTTGGATAAAACTGTCACTCACTGACATAATTGATGTCTTTGTTTGCTAAAAGAAAAACAAAACAATGTGATAGGATATTTTCAATTAAAATAAAAATATGATGGCAACAAAATCTTATCAAAAGATTGAATTTTTTTTTTGGGGCAAAATACGTAGCTATTAATATATTGGTTTATATATATATATATATATATATATAATCTATACTATAATGTAAAACTGAAACTTTTTTTACTTTTGGTTGACCTCATAATATTGCGCCACATAAGTTGTTCTCACAATTTTACACCTCATTATTTTAATATATATTTTTTAATTGAATTTAAATTTTATTCTATAATTAAACATCTCATTAGAATCTTGACACATTATATTTTCTTTAATAGAAATAATATATTGTTTCATATATATAAACACAATCATAATAAATGCCTAATACTATAATATATTTTATATATAAACACAATAATAATAAATGTCTTTTAATAATTATCAATTTTCATATTTAGACAAAATATAAAAGATAGAAAAAAAATCATATTTAGACCAATAATTCTTTAGATTTCATTTTAAATAATTTTTCTATGCATTATACGGATTTACGACTAGTTAGTAATAATATCTTTGTCTAGTTTTTAATATTAATAAACTGTGAATATGTCAATTTTTAAACGCTGCACGAAAGTGAAGTTGTAGGCCAGTAATTAACTGAGGAATAAGTAACGTGGAGAATTATCAAAGGTGGGCCTAAGCATATTTGAGTCAAACAAGCTAGTTTTACACGATCATGAAATATATACCAGAAATTAACATGTCATTTCTCATACACCAATGAAGATGCTTGCTTTATCTAAGCTATAAAATAATAATATACTCCCAATAGAAATTCGATATTTTATGGATTTTTCCTTCTTCTTTTATCTTCCTTTTGATCATAGCTCATGTTGAGAATTAAACCCCATGCACGTCATTAACCTATGAGAGACTACAATGTTTCAGCGGGGATAAATCTCAAGTATAACTTATTTAACTTTTTATTAAACTCATAAAATGATTAAATTTTAATTATTTTAAACCATATAATAACTATTTAAATATCTAAAACTTTAGAGTTTAACTTAAAAACAATATAAAATTATGAAGTTTATGATATAATTATTTTTAAATTTTATTACTTATACACTCATCTTTATAAAAATAAAAATAATAAATTATTACATAAAGAAATTAATATCTAAACACTTTTGAAAGGTAATAATATTTTGTTTCTCTTCAGTTAAAACTTTTGTTTATATTTTTTAATCCGTTTTTTTCTTTTATAAGTTTTGAACCTTAAAAAAAATTTATAAAATAAGAAAGATTTTCTTCCCATTTTTTTCCAAAAAAGTTTTACTTATAAAAGAAATAATGGATATCAAAAATGAAAAATAAAAAAACCATAAAAATGTGTGTTTTATATTAACATGATTAGGTATTAATCTTACTTATGTTTGTAACTAACGTGACTATGTTTTGCGTGGTTTAATAAAAAGAAATGGCTTTTTAGATGTAGATCGACTCGTTAATCGTTATGGTTCTTCAAATTACTTAGCATTCATTTCACACGCATAAAACCCTTTGTGCAAGTTATGTTTAGGACTGGGCAGGATTGAACCCACGTCATTTATGATAACACCTATCGTTGTATCGTACGCAAGACCTATTTTTAAGTTTTTAGGGCATATTCCATGCATATTCCGAATGGGTCCTTATATTTTATCTGCATGTTGAAATCGCAACACATCATCATCAAAAAAGAATCTTACTTAATCTTTAGACTTATTTTTTGGCCGAAAGAGTTTTAGCTTCACATTTATATTTCAATGTTTCAAAATAATAATAATAATAAAAGCAAGTTGAAAACACAACCATTCTGGTCTCTACATTATCATTTTTGGAACCATCATAAAATTTGGTCTCGTCTCAGCTCTCCTAGGAAGCCAGGATATAGCATATGTTAAATGAGAAAAAAAAAAAAAAAAAGGTGTGAAGTTGAGGTAATGATTATAGAAAAATGTAGTTTTTTATTATTATTATTATTATTTTTATAATAGAGAAAATTGTAGATAAAATTCTAAAATTTGGTTTCTAATAAGGTCAATGTTTTACTTTGTCAGTTTGTTGACATATGCATTATACAGTTAATTATTGAAATACAACTCACAAAAATAATTCAATAAATAATTCGAGGGTTTTTTTTTTTTGTGTGAAATAATTGATTAAAAAAAGAAGAGCAAATGAAGTCCATTAAGTGTAAGCCCAAACTCATCTCAAAAGAACTGTTCTAATTCCTAAGAAAATTTAGACACTTAATAATCCAATTTATGTTTCATTAGGTTCGATAATAATAGTTAAGCTGCTAAGATTGTGGCGGCAATATACTTCTCCAATTCTTTTTATTTTTTATTTTTTATAATACTTTTTCAATTCCCTTCAAGTACAGGATCCTCTCCATTTGGAAATCTTTTCATTTGTTCATTCTATGGTTCAGATTTTATTTCACAAATCTAACGATATATAGACTGCCTTATCATTTAAAATTTTAAATGACATGGCAATCTGTACACTGTTAGATCTGTGATATTTAATCTAAACCATGAAATGGAGACTCTCCATTTTATTTCAAATGGAGAGGATCCTTATCCCCAAAAATGTGCGGTTCATAAAAAAATTAACTACGGCTAAAAGTTTACGCACTAAATTTCTCGACAGAAAACATTATGCAAAGATGATTTGGTAAACTTTGTAAATCTTCTTTCGTCTTTCTATAAGCAATATTAATTTTGTTTTTTCCAATTCATAAATTTTGTAGATGGGAGAATTTGGGAAGAAACTAGATGCAGACTTTGTCATATCCACTGGGGATAATTTTTATGAAGATGGTTTGACAGGGGTGTATGATCCAGCATTTAATGAGTCATTTATCGATATCTACGCCGCCCCAAGCTTGCAGATACAATGGTACAACGGTAAGCTTAGCCAAGGATTTACAATTCTGCGATGATAATTCCCGTTTCTTTTCTTTTTAATGGCAAAACTTAGATATTAGATATTGTATATTAGGTCTTTTAACTAAATTCAATCATGTGATAATATTGACTAATGAGCTACATAGTTTAATTTACTTGTGTTTGGTAGAAGATAATACATTTTTAACTGTATTGATCAATACAGTCACATAATTGAACGGTATACACACTTTTAAATGATGTGATAGTTTATACATAGTTAGATCTGTAATATTTAATCTGAATTAAGAAATTAACCAATGAATAAATTTTAAAATGGAGAGATGATTTATACTTAAGTTATGTCTTATTAGAAACATAGCTAGTGCTATTAGGATAGAATGTATTCCTAAGCTTTTTGTTTTTTTCTTGTTAAATTTGCGACAGTTTTGGGCAATCACGACTACAGAGGCAATGTAGAGGCACAGTTGAGTCCCATCCTCACGAAGATGGACAGCAGATGGCTTTGCTTGAGATCTTTCATTGTCAATACAGGTATGGAATTTTCGCTTATTAAATGAAAATTCATCTATTTGTGATATTTCTTGGAGATATCCATGGAAACTACTCTATGAATAAGAATACAATCATACATTATCTTCCATTTTCGTTGTTTGGACTTGTTGATTCGAAAAACGTGAGCTCTCAGGTTTGAGTAATATTGCATACTCATTAGGATCATCCTTATTAATATTTTTATTCTAATAATATATATGAACATCATCTAAATGTTACAAACACTTACCCTTTTTTTTCACAGAATTTGTGGATTTTTTCTTTGTGGACACAACTCCATTCGTGAATGAATACTTCACCAACCCAGAGAACCATACCTACGATTGGAAAGGTATTTTCCCACGACAGGAATACCTTTCAAACCTCTTGAAGGTAACTTGAGATTCGTCTTCTTCTTTTTTTGGATAAGTAGATAACTTGAGATTCTTTTTTTGTTTTTGGTAAGATAGACATATGCGCGTGCACACACATATATAATGTAAATGTTCTGGCCAAAAATGTACTCATACCCTCATATTTAGTAATCAATATTGTCTAGCAAATAGTATATATTGAAAACACAAAAATTCAACCACACTTAGTGCATCACTCGAACCTCCATATGTATCGGCATTTGACATTTGGAGGTAATCATCAATAGTTTTGTTTTTGGTTTTGCAATAGGATGTGGATTCAGCATTGAGGGATTCCACGGCAAAATGGAAGATTGTGGTGGGTCACCATACAATCAAAAGTGCCGGGCAGCATGGTGTCACCAAAGAGCTTGAAGAGCAGCTTCTACCAATCCTTCAGGTAATACACTAATTAATAGTAAATATTCTAAGTAATGAATCAACAACAACAACAACAACAAAAATTGGTGAAAATTATTGTAATTGAATTAACAATTTCTTCTTAAATCTATTGTATTTTCAGGCAAATAATATTGATATGTACGTAAATGGGCATGACCACTGCTTGGAACACATTAGTAGCACTGACAGGTTAATATTCCTATGTGTGAAAAATAATTTATAGAACATTGTTTACTGTAACAGCTAACTGACATGGTTCTTATGGCAGCCAAATTCAATTTCTAACTAGTGGTGGTGGCTCGAAGGCATGGAGGGGTGTTATTCAGGAGTGGAGCCCTGAGGAATTGAAGCTCTATTATGATGGACAAGGTTTTATGTCAATTCAAATGACACAAACCAATGCGGATATAGTGTTCTACGATGTTTTTGGCAATGTTTTGCACAAATGGGGCATCTCCAAAGACCTTGACGCAGCCGCATAGATAGAATTACATGCTAGCTAGAATGGACTAATAGGTGTTGGAGATATTACTACAATGTGAAAGATCAAAGGTTATATCCTTAGGCCATGCGGAAGTTTGTAGCAAGAGGAAGGAAATATGTTCACTAGATTGAGTGTGTTGACTAAAAAAAATGATATATAAAGTTTCTTCCATCGTTGCCAAATATCAAAACATTATATTAGTTTCTTCCATTTTAATCTATTACTAATTAACAATATCCAATGAGTTTTAGGTCAAATAGCAGTTCGTGGTGTTTCCATTAGATACTATCAGGATTTGATTCCTTCATTCCTCCATTAATAAAAAAAATATATATCATTAATGCATGCACTTCATTAAGGTAGAGGTCGAAGTATTTAGCAACCTTGTGAAATTATTTAGTGCAAGAAATTTGTGATATTATGATTATTGATGTATTCAAGAAAGTTTGAGTAATGTGTAATTGGAGCCTCAATCAGGTAAATCATCTGCTCGGGTTGTAGGTCCAAAGAGTTCTGCCTCCGAAGAGCTCTGCCATAGCGAGGTTCCTCATCAATTAAAAAAAAAAAAAAAAAGTGGCTGATGTTTGAATCAACCTTGTAATTTTTTAGGGTAGAATTATCGAAAATTATTCCTCAAAGACACATAGAGAGTAGAACTAGACATATATGATTAGTGGACTCAGTACAAGTTAACACACGCACAAACATTGTTGCAAGTAACAACCACAATTAGTGGCCTGTCTGCACTTGCATGAACACACCCACACATTGCGATTTCCTACTTGCTTAAAATTTTCCATGTTATACCTGTCTCCCATGTCAAATTATTCCTCATACCTTTGCAAATAAAACAACCATGACAAGAATAAATTGTATGAATGTTAACTACAGAAAGCATGGAGGGCAGCAAATTGTGGAAATTTAATTATTAATTAATATTTTTAACCAGCTAATCTGAATGCGAAGAAACCCTGTAGCTTGATCACGTGGACAAAATGTTCTAATACAAAATTATTAGACCACATTTCCAATTAAGGTCTTCAATGGAAAAAGTTCAAAAACCATTAATGATAGTAAAAAAATAGGAAGGCTTACAATGCAGATAACTAGAATGAAAGCAGATAGAAAGCAAATTATAAACCAAAAGAATGAATAAATAAAGCCATAAATTATGATCGATGTAACTAGACTGGACAACATTAAATATGGCAGCAATATAATTAAAAACCAAAAATTCCCATACTATTAAAATCAATCAATTCAAAACCAGCATGAAAACGGCTTCAAATTCGCAGGCTTCACATTCTTCAAGTGTGAGTAAAAGTATGAGTAAGAGAAATGGAAGGGAATGATTGAAAATGAGAAAGAGAATCTCACCTGAAAAGCAAAAGCACAAAAAGAAGTAGAGAACCATTGCTGATTGCTCTCTCTCTCTCTCTCTCTCTCTCTGGCGCCAAGAGCCCAAGATAGCTGTCGGGATTCCCTGCTTCGCAACAAGGTTTAGAAAATCACAACATTATTGAATTACCTCTGCTGACGTAGACATTATCTGAGGTAACTGACACGTGGCGTCATTTGATTGCTTTCCTAGGAACATTTTATCTCTGCCATTTTTTACTCAAATTATTTTTGTGAAACGTAGCAACAAAGTTGAAGGAAATCACTTCGCGTCGTTCGACAGGCCCGGCCCTATGCCTTAAGCGAAATAAGCAATAGCTTAGAGCATTCTCATCAAACTCCCTATTTTTTTTGCCAATTTGGTTCTAAAAAACCCACTTTTGCTAGTTTAGCTAAAGCACCACTGTATCAGACTCCCTATTCTAACTTTACTATTCTATTTTTTAATATATTCTTATTATTTTATTTATTTTTTCACAACTTTCAAAATACCAACTTTTCTCATTTTTTTCTATCCTCCTTCTATACACCCGTAGCATATTCCCCCTCTTTTCTTTTTTTCTTTTTTCTTTTTTCCTTTCCTTTTTTCTCCTCCACCCACGTATACTTCTCCTCTTTTTCTTTTTTCTTTTTTTTTTCTCCTTTTTTTCCCCATCACCCACGTACCCCCTCCCACTTTTTCTACTCCCCTTCTCTTTCTTCTTTCTTTCTTCTTTCTTCTTTCTTTCTTTCTTTCTCCAGCGTCTCCCCCTCATTTTTTTTCTTCTTTCTTTCTCAGCGTCTCCCCCTTCAGCGTCTCCCCCTTCATTTTTTTTCTTCTTTCTTTCTCAGCGTCTCCCCCTTTATTTTCTTTCTTTCTTTCTTTCTTAGCAGTGCTCGATTTTTTTTTTTTTTTGGTTTTGAGCCTCCATTGTTTTGAGCCTCCATTTTTCGTTTTGAGCCTCCATCTTTGCTGTTACTGCTACTTCACATGTATTTTTCTTTCTCATTTTTTTTTCTTTTTTCTTTTACTGCTCATCATTTTTTTTTTTTTTCTATTTGGGGTATTGAAGATTTAGATCTGTGTTGTTGTTGTTGTTGTTGTTGTTGTGTTTCCGTTATTATTGGCGCGGTAGACAGCTTGCAAGAGAGAGAAAGAAATGTTTTTTATTCCCCGAAGGATGAACAGTAGCTCCTTAAGTTGGACGAGCTACTGTTCATCAACCACGGGTTTTCAATGGTATAGGGAGGCTGATGTTTGAGAGTTTTGCTGCCTCCTCCCCATTTTTTGCTGTTTTCGCCCAAATATTAACACTGATGAGAATGCTCTTAGAGCATTCGCACAAGACTCCCTATATTTTTCCTCAAATGGGTTCTAAAAAATTTACTTTTGTTCAAATAGTTAAAGCACTACTACATCAGACTCTCTATTTTAACTTTACTATTTCATTTTTTAATATTTTTTTTTTTTTCACAACTCCCAAAATATTACACTAGAAAAAAGCACTACTACACTAGAAAAAAGTCTTTTTTATTCCCCCAAATGATGAACAGTAACTCCTCAAGGTGGGGGAGTTACTGTTCATCAATTTCATGTTTTCAACCATCTGTGGAGGCTGATGGCCTTAGCTTTTGCTACCTCCTCCTTATTTTATGTTGTTTTCGGCCAATTGTTAACTCTAAGAGCATTCGCACAAGACTCCCTATATTTTTCCTCAAATGGGTTCTAAAAAACCCACTTTTGCTCAAATAGCTAAAGCACTATTACACCAGACTCCCTATTTTAATTTTACTATTCCATTTTTTAATATATCTTTATTATTTTTTTTTTTCACAACTCCCAAAATATTACACTAGAAAAAAGCACTACTACACTAGAAAAAAGTCTTTTTTTATTCCCCCAAATGATGAACAGTAGCTCCTCAAGGTGGGGCAGTTACTGTTCATCAATTTCATGTTTTCAACCATCTATGGAGGCTGATGGCCTCAGCTTTTGCTGCCTCCTCCTTATTTTATGTTGTTTTCGGCCAATTGTTAACTCTAATGCGAATGCTCTTAAGGCCCAGTGAGGAAGGCCCATTTTTTAAAAAGCAGGTAGGTATTGTTTTTCCTCCTCTTTTCAATTCATATATTTTTTCCTTTTATGTTGTTTTCGGCCAATTGTTAACTCTAATGCGAATGCTCTTAAGGCCCAGTGAGGAAGGCCCATTTTTTAAAAAGCAGGTAGGTATTGTTTTTTCTCCTCTTTTCAATTCATATACTTTTTCCTCTTCAGATGCTCTCTTTGACTTTCTCACTCCAAGGCTCCACGTTCACTTTGTTTCTCACTCCAAGGCTCCAGTTCACTGTTTCTCCAAAACTTCAAGATCTGAATCTCTCCCTCTCTGTCTATGTCTCTCTTAATCTCTCTCTCTCTCTCTCTCTCTATCTTTCTCTGCACCAATTATTTCCTCTTATAGACCTTAATCCGAACCTCTCTTCATTCACATTCAGATCTCCCTCGTACAAATCTATAATGTTTGTTTGTTTGTACTTATGTACAAGAATCAGACCCCTTTCGTTATTTGATGCAAACCCAGTAAGCTTTTGCTTCCCTAACATGTTTCTTTGCGTTTGTGTTTCTGGGTTTTGGTTAAATTTTTTTTTTTGGATCTGATTCAATTAAAGTTTCTAGGTGTTTTTGGTTTTTTGTGGTTTTGATGCGAAATGATTTGGATTTGGATTATACATGGGACTGTTTACCATATAGTGTATTTTTATTTTTTGTCGATTTTGGTTGTTGGGATTTTTGGTTGTGTTCCTATGGATTATACATGGGACTGGTTACTATATAGTGTTTTTTTTTTTTAGGTTTCTTTAGTTAAGCAGCTGGTGTTCGATTTTTTTGTTTCAAGAATTTTCTTTTTTGATATATGTTGTTAACTTTAGAGAGGTAAGCACAGAGAAACAGAGAGAATAATCTGTGTATTGAGTATTCTGAATAATCATGTACAAATAAAAGAATATATATAGGCCTAGTCTAGTGTACGGTATAGTAAATACAACGTAAACCCTAGGAAACCCTAGACTAGTACAATAACAAATGGTATACATATTAACATCCCCCCTCAAACTCAAGGTGGTTTGACAGAAGCCATCTTGAGTTTGGAAACAAGATCACGAAAACGACCAGGAGGAAAAGTCTTCGTAAAGATGTCAGCAGTCTGATCAGAAGAGCTAACTGGAAGAAGATGTAGGATGCCAGCAGACAGATGATGACGCACAAGATGACAATCAATCTCAATATGCTTAGTGCGCTCATGGAAAACATCATTATGCGCAATCTGAATAGCACTACGGTTGTCACAATGTATGACAGTCGGTGAAGAATGTGTAACACCCATATCTTCCAACAGCCAACGAAGAGCAAGAAGTTCAGAAGTAGTATCAGCCAGAGCACGGTACTCTGCCTCAGTGCTAGAGCGAGACACAATATGTTGTTTCTTACTGCGCCAAGAAATAAGAGAGTCTCCCAAAAAGAAACAAAATCCAGTAGTAGAGCGGCGGTCAGTAGGATCCCCAGCCCAATCAGCATCAGAATAAGCACAGAGGTCAAGGGTGGAGTGAGCAGAGAAGTGAAGTCCGTGAAACATAGTACCCTTGATATAGCGAAGAATGTGAAGCACTGCAGCATAGTGTGTAGAATGGGGAGCAGATAAGGAATTGACTCACCAAATGAACAGCATGAGCAATATCAGGGCGGGTTACAGTGAGATAAACTAAGCTGCCAACAAGCTGACGATAGAGAGTGGCATCACTGAGAGGTGTGCCATCCAAGGGAGTAAGGCGAGCATTCATCTCAAGGGGTGTAGAAACAACTTTAGTGTCAGTCAGGCCAGCACGAGATAACAAGTCAGAGGCATACTTAGCCTGAGAGAGATAATAACCAGTGGAATCAGAAGAGACCTCAAGGCCTAGGAAGTAGCTCAGATGACCAAGATCCTTCATCTCAAATTGTTGGTGGAGAAATAGCTTGAAATCAGAAATGCCAGAGTGATCATCCCCAGTAATGATCATGTCATCAACATATAGTAGAAGAAGAATCATACCCTTATCAGATCGGCGGATAAATAATGCTGTATCATGAGAACTGGATGAGAAGCCAAACTGATGTACAATACTGCTAAACTTGGCAAACCAGGCTCGAGGAGCTTGCTTAAGACCATAAAGAGCGCGACGAAGGAGGCAAACTTTGTCAGGACAGTCTGAATAACCTGGAGGTGCCTGCATATAGACTTCTTCAGTGAGATCACCATTTAAAAAGGCATTCTTAACATCCATCTGAAAAAGAGGCCACTGATGAACTGCAGCAATAGCAAGAAGACTACGAACAGAGGTAATACGAGCAACAGGAGCAAAAGTCTCCTCATAGTCAATCCCATATTCCTGAGCATATCCCTTGGCAACAAGACGAGCCTTATACCGTTCAATAGAGCCATCAGATTTGGTCTTGATCTTGTAGACCCATTTGCAGCCAATGGCAGATTTACCATGAGGCAAATCAACCAAGTCCCAAGTATGAGTCTTCTCCAAAGCCTGAAGTTCCTCTGTCATTGCTTGCTGCCAAAGAGGGTTAGTACAGGCCTCACGATAGGTGTGAGGCTCATGAAGGGAAAGCACAGCTGAAAAACAAGAATAATCACGCAAATGAGCAGGAGGTGCTCTTACCCGGTCAGAACGACGAAGGGGGAGGAGAGGAGGCTGATCAGTGACAGGATCCACAGGCGGTGCAAGTTCTTGGGGCGAAGCCGGAGAGTCAGCAGGAGGAGCAGCAAGAGGGAGGTCAGGAGTCTGATCAAGGACAGGATCCTACAGCTAGTGGAGGTGCTAGAGGAGAAGTCGGAGAATCAGCAGGAGATATAGGAAACAAAGGTAGTGATGGATTAGTAAAAAAGGAAGGGGTGGAACAAGTTGTAAACTTGGACAGGGAATTAAACATGGTATGTTCCCAGAAAACAACATGACGAGAAATGCGAAGACGTTGAGAGATAGGGTCCCAACAACGATAACCTTTGTGTTCAATCCCATACCCAAGAAAACAACATAGACGAGATCGAGGTTCTAATTTGGAATGTTCATGCGGCTGAAGTAAAACAAAACATGCACAACCAAAGACGCGAAGAGAAGAGTAGGAAGCTGGAGTACCATAGAGACATTCAAAGGGAGTCACATTTTGGAGAGCTGAGGATGGAAGACGGTTGATGGTATAGACAGCAGTGAGAGCGGCTTCCCCCCAAAAACGTTCAGGACATGAAGCAGAAATGAGGAAAGCCCTAACAGAGTCAAGTATGTGGCGGTGTTTGCGTTCAGCCCTACCATTTTGCTGAGATGTTCCTGCACAGGAACGCTGAATAATGGTGCCTTGTGTGTGAATGAAATCAAGGAATTGAGAGTCTCTATATTCCATGGCATTATCAGTGCGGAAGATTTTAATGGTTTTTGAAAACTGTGTGGAGATCATTTGGGCAAATGTGCGATAGATTTGAGCTAATTCAGAGCGATTGTGCATAAGATAGATCCATGTATATCGAGAAAAATCATCAACAAATATGACAAAATATTTTGATCCACCTACAGTGGCAGTGGGGCTAGGTCCCCAAATATCAGAGTGAATCAAGTCAAAAGAGGCATGAGAAGAGGAGTCACTATTAGTAAAAGATAAGGCCTGGTTGTTTGGCCAACTGACACGATACACAATCAACTGAATCATGTTTGACTTGACCCAAGAAACCACTAGAGACTAAAGAGCGAAGTTTTTGAACGGACACATGACCTAAACGTAAATGCCAAAGACTCAAAGGAAAAACAGAAGCAGTATGAGCAACCTGAGACGGAGGGGGTGTTCGGGGTGGAAGGTAGGTGGAGTGAAGTGAGCTCGAACATCCGTCCCACTCTACGGCTTGTCCCAAGAACTTGATTCGTCTGAGGATCCTGCACACGACAACCAGAAGAACCAAACCACAAGTCATAACCAAGTTCACATAATTGACCAACAGAGATGAGATTAAGAGTGAGGTTGGGAATAAGATATGTGTCAGAAAGAGACAGTGTAGGAGTGGAAACAGAACCAGTATGGTTGGCAGAAATGTACGAGCCATTAGCAGTTTGAATAAGAGGAGCATGAGTAGTAGGAATAACAGAAGAAAATAACTGAGAATCGGGAGACATATGATTACAACAAGCAGAATCAAAATACCAAGTGTTACCTGAGACAGCAGAGGAAACCTTACCAGAAGTAGACAGAATTTGTTTGACTATGGAAAAGACTAAGGATCTTAACTCACTAACCGAAACATATGAGAGAGAAGGAGCAGAGAATGATTCTGTAGTAGCAGCAACAACAGAGGGATTATCAGGCCTTGGAAGAGTTCTTGAGTGACTTGGCTTGGGAGGCCTGGTTGGGCAGTTGTAGACAATGTGACCAATCTTGTGACAATACCGACATTCGACAGTAGGGCATTCAAATAGAAGATGTCCTTGTTGATAACAATTTTTGCAGTATTTCGAACCATTCCTGGATGAGGAAGAAGGATGAGCAGCAATAACAGTCTGAGGAAGTTTGGTGGTATCCATTAGAAATGAATAAGAAATATAGAAAAGATCTGCAAAAGAAAACAAAAAAATAATGGGTAAGCCTTTTTTTTTTTTTTTTTTTCAGCTAGGGCTGACGTCAGCAATAGGTAGGGCTGACGTCAGCTGTGGGTGCGGGTCGCGGGGCAGGCGGACCGCGGGTCAGGGCGCGTGTACGGGTGCGGGTCGCGGGGCGGGCGGACCGCGGGTCAGGGCGCGTGTACGGGTCGCGCGTGGATCTGGGTGCAAAAAACACGCCGGAAGCTTCACCGGCGCGTGGAGGCGCGTGTTTTCTGGCGGCGATATTTCTGGGGTAGATTCGTCTTGACGAGACGAATCCTTGGATAAGTTGCACAAGACAGACGGAGCAGCCTAGCGGCGGCGGCGGAGATCAAAACCGGCGGGTTTGCCGGAGACAAACGGGGCGCGTGGCGGCGCGTGGAGCAGGGTTCTGGCGTTGCAACTTTCAGGTTTTGGAAATCGAGCTCTGAGGATCAGAGCGGTAGGCAGCACAGGATGAACAGAGGTCTCTGGAAGCAATTGCAGGAGAAGAGAGGCACGGGTGTTTTGTGGAGAAAAATTGGTTTCAGAAAACCCTAGACTAGTTTTAAGAATCACAATGCCAAAATATTAATTTGGCTCTGATACCATGTTAACTTTAGAGAGGTAAGCACAGAGAAACAGAGAGAATAATCTGTGTATTGAGTATTCTGAATAATCATGTACAAATAAAAGAATATATATAGGCCTAGTCTAGTGTACGGTATAGTAAATACAACGTAAACCCTAGGAAACCCTAGACTAGTACAATAACAAATGTATATAGTATATACATATTAACATATGTTTCAAGAATTTTCTGATACATTAAAGTTGAATATCACCAAAAAAAAAAAAAAAAAAAACACTGAAGTTTGATTTATAAGTTTACTGTGAAACTTCAATCGGAAGATCTTCTTTTCTTTCATTAATCTTTGTGATTTATATTGGGTGAAAGTGACTTCATTCAGCAATTTCAAACAGGCACTGCCGCACCAAAATCTAAACTAAGAGGCTGATGAAACGATAATCAATAATCCCCACTACCACCAGATAAACTAAGAGGCTGATGAAACGATAATCAATAATCCCCACTACCCTGGTCGTTCCAACTCGAAAATCAAACAGGTTGTTTTCACACTTGAACCCAGATAAAAAAAAAAAAAAAAACACTCATACATTTGTTCTAACCAAAACTTTAAACTCAACAAATTTAAAAACTAAACCTTTCAACCCCCAACAATCATAGAAAAATTAAAATCCAAATGAAACACATTCACAAACCACAAATTAATCAAATTCTTCCACTTAAATTAATCCCCTCATTACCTTATAAGACATGTGGTTCGGATAGAGTAAAGTTGGATATATGACGTGATTTCATTGGTTAGGAGTACAAGTCAGCTTGCTA
>OU015771.1:7609906-7649285 GCA_907173295.1 Fagus sylvatica | reverse complement strand
ATCTATTGGTAAAAACAGAATATAGAAAGGCTGTCTAAAAAATTTATTGTAATCCTCATAATGTAATTTTTTGGATCAAGACACATAAAATGCAATTTAGTTTCTATCAATTTAGTCTAAAAAATTGATAGAAGGATTATTTTGAAAACATAATCACAATTGATAAAGTAAAATGAAAAATCTCAAGCTTAAAGGACGAAAGTAAAACAATCATATATTTTAAGATTGTTTATATTCTTGTTTTATTTCACATGTATTGATTTGATAAATTTTAAAATGAATTAGGAACATCAGAACATGTTAAGTTGAAGACCACCTAGCCAAAAATGTTAAAAATGATATAGGAAACAATTTCCATGAAGATTGGAGATCGAAATATTTGATTAATTGTGATTTGGCTTCCGTAGGAACCGATCAAGGTTACTTGGGTGCCGATTGGCATTCTAGTAAAGATTTTGTTATTTTATGTACATAAACTCTTTTCCCTTGATTCTTCCATATTGTTTCCGATCTGTTTTGATTATAACATATTCCTTTTAAATTACTTAGATATTTAATTAAGCCCAAATGTGTGAGGTGACATACCCAGCCCAACGGTATTCAAGTTAGTTGTTAAGATGTAACTTGGGCCAAGTAGTAGTAAAAGGGAAAAATGGGGGTTTTCACGTAAGGATCCGGAAGTCCAACAAAGTCCAGTAGCCTGGGAAGTCGGGATTGAGTCGGAGTCGGAGACCATTAACTAATCCCAACCGACCGTCTATTATAAATACTAAGTAAAAGCACACCCCCACTCCACCACTGCCCTGCCCTTCCCTTTGTTGCTGTACTGAAAGGCATTCTAGTGTTTGATTGTTTGATAGGTAAAGATTATGTTTCGTGGGAGGTGGGTAGACCTCAGGTGCTACGATGAGTATCTTAATCTGATACCGAAACTGGGAGTGTCCCCGGACCCGGACCTGGAGGATCACGACAAGTTATCCCTTTTCTTTTCTTTTCTTTTTAATTTTGCTCTAAATTAGGGTTTCACAATTACTATTAAATTTTTATTTTTATTTTCTGGAGAATGTCACTATAATCGTAATTGTCATTGTCATTGTCATTGTCTTTAATAGGAACAGTATCAAGATGAAGATGTAACAGATGATGTGTTATCAGATTCTAAGACACAGTTGGGAGATTTGTGTCCGGATCTTCTACAACACATCCTTTCTTTTGTTCCCTTGAAGCCTCGTACTAGGTTCAAATCTGTAGCACAAAACTGGTGCAGCTTGATAACTGGTCTCCGACACTACTCTTTGCCACTACCCAACTCTTCTGGCTTGGTTCTTTTTGCAAAGCAGAGGTTCCTCAAGTTGGCTGGTGGTGGTGATGCAACCGTCTTCTTAACTATTAATGATCACCTAGGTGTTGAGGCTGCTACTCATGAAAATTGGATCACCCTTACTCTCCCCAAAGCTATATTGATCGATTCTTGCAATGGTTTGCTTCTTTATGCCGACACAGATGAAACAAGTAGGTACTATACACAATTTTATGTTGTAAGTCCCATCATGAAGCAATTTGTAGCCATCCCAATCCCTTGCAAAAACTGATGAAGATCATGCAGAACCAGATCAGACAACTGTGTTCAAGTTGCAAAGTTACTAAGATGCTGTCTAAGCTACAAGCCGTTTGTATTTATGTATAGCTCTAAATGACTGTAGCTTATGTCAATGTAGTTTAATTAAAGAAAGTCATGCTAGTCACTTGCCCATGGTTAGTGGAAGTTTGTTATAGTTTCTGTTATGCTGTTAACAGCTATTATAGTTGGTTAAACAGCTGCTATTAGTTCTGTATAAATATCAGAATCATAATCAATCAAAGTTAAGTACATTTTATCAAGTTCATCTCTAGCAAGCTTTCTCTCTTAGTTTCAGTCTTATTCATTTCTCTTAAGAAATCTTACATGGTATCAGAGCAGTGATCCGTATCCATGGATTCTTCTGCATCATCTTCTTCAGTTCAGTCAGCATTGTCACTCATCAACAATATGTCACACCTTATGTCCATTAAACTTGATAGTACAAACTACATGATCTGGAAGCTCCAAATTTCTGCAATATTGGATGCCTACTCCATGATCGAGCACTTGGATGGAACAATTGCACAACCAAGGCAATTTCTCATCTCAGAAGCTGGAGTTCAGTCTGTGAACTCAGAATTTCTTGCATGGAAGAAGAGAGACAAAGCTCTTCTTACTTTGATCTACTCGACCTTATCTCCACCAGTTCTTGCTATGGTGGTTGGTAAAGGTACATCACAAGAAGTATGGGAAACTTTAGAAGAGAGATTCACTTGCACTGCCAGAGCAAATGTGCTCAATCTCAAACTTGAGCTTCAGGCAATCAGAAAAGGCAATGAATCTGTGAGTTCCTATCTTCAAAGAATCAAAACCACTAGAGATATGCTCTATGCAGTGGGAGTACAGATTGATAATGAAGAGTTACTCCACATCATTCTCAAGGGACTACCAAAGGAATATGCTCCTTTTGCTTCTGCAATAAGGACCAGAGATGGAATCCTTTCCCTAGAGAAGCTTTCAGTTCTGTTACAGACTGAAGAGCAATCAATGAAAGAAGGTTCAGATCCTCTTATGAATTCTGCATTGGCAATGTTTGTTTCTAACACAAACAAGCCAAACACTGGTTTTAATGGACATCCAAGCTATGGAAATCCAAGTTACAACAGAGGAAGAGGCAGAAATTCCTTCCAACGAGGCAGAGGAGGAAGATCCCATAACTTCACTCCATCACAGCCTCCATATCAGCAACAGCAACCAGAACCAGGCTCCATATCAGCAACAGAACCAGAACCAGGCTTCACCTCAAGCAAGATCTGAAAGACCAATCTGTCAGATCTGTTGGAAACAAGGACACTATGCCATAGACTGCTATCACAGAATGGACTTTGCCTATCAAGGCAAGAACCCTACCATGAAGCTTGCAGCCATGGCCAGTGCTTCCAACACCCAACACACTCAGTCTGCAGAATCTTGGCTTACTGACTCAGGTGCTTCTGACCACATCACAGCCAATGCCAATAACCTCAGTCCCTCAAGTTCCTTATCAAGGCCAAGAACAAGTCTCAGTAGGTAATGGTCAAAACCTTCCTATCCAAAACATAGGTAATTCCCAACTCCACACCAAATATCACAAGTTTCAGCTTAAAAATGTCCTTCATGTTCCCAGAATTGCATCAAATCTGCTCTCTGTTCATAAACTCTGCCTACACAATAATTGTAGTTGCTATTTTGATGCTAATCAGCTTTTGGTTCAGGATTTACCTACGGGGAGACTTCTCTACAAGGGCCTGAGTAAGAATGGAGTCTATCCCATTCAATCTCAGTTGTTCAATTCTGCAAATAAAACAGCCTGCACTGCACAATCTTCTTCAGATAAGTGGCAGCTCTGGCATTCTAGACTAGGTCACCCTAGTGCTAAGGTTCTTTCAAGTCTGTCTCATTCTTTCAATTTCAATTTTCTGTCCAAACCTGTATTAGAACACTGCCATCACTGCTTGGCAGGAAAGATGCACCAGTTACCTTTTCCTAGCTCTAATAAACAGGTTCAATCTCCTTTTGAATTGGTTCATTCTGATCTTTGGGGCCCTGCTCCTGTTGTGTCTACCAATGCTTTTAGATATTATCTTGTCTTTTGTGGATGAGTTTACTAAATTCACTTGGGTTTATTTGCTCAAACATAAATCAGACACTTTTCATACCTTTACACAGTTTCAAGCAATGGTCCATACTCAATTCTCCCTCCCAATTAAAACCATTCGTACTGATTGTGGAGGAGAATTCACATCAAACCAATTTAACCAATTCTGTGCCTCTAAAGGCATGATTCATCAAGTGTCTTGTCCTCATACACCTCAACAGAATGGTGTTGCTGAGAGGAAACACAGGCATCTTGTTCAATGTGCTTTAGCACTACTATCTCAATCCACTCTTCCCATGTCCTATTGGTCCTATGCAATTTCAACTGCTGCTCATCCTCATAAACAAGTTACCAACTCCCAATCTTTCCAACAAATCTCCTTGGGAAACCCTTTACCATACCTTACCAGATTTTACATATCTCAAAACTTTTGGTTGTCAATGTTTCCCTTTACTTACACCCTATACAGCACACAAATTGTATCCCAAAACAGCACCCTGTATATTCCTTGGTTATCCCACTCATTCCAAAGGATACTACTGTCTTGACCCTACCAATCTTAGACTCTATGTCTCGAGACATGTCCTCTTTAATGAGTCCACTTTTCCTGGCTTAAAGCACAGCACAGACCAGCACACTGCATCACCTCAGTCTGCAGAAAACTGGTTACACAACCTTCTCCTACTGCACTCATGTGACCACACTCCTATAGTGACCACCCTTCCATCCCAAGAGCCTAGTTCTTTACCCAGCAGTCACTCCAACACCTCCAGGTCTGACACTATGCCTATACCTATGCCTATGCCTATACCTCTGACTCTGTCTCCAACTGTTGCTGCCTTAAACCTCTCAGATTCACCATTATCCACTGGTTTCAGCCCTCAACCTAGCTCAACATCCACTGTCCAAAACCCATTAGCTTCTACCTCTCATTCTCCATTACCTCCAGTCAACACAAATGACCCCACCATACCTACCAGTGCTCCTATTACCAATCCAACCCCACCTCTTCAACACCACATGCAAACCCGAAGTAAGCATGGTATTTTCAAACCCAAAGTCTCATATGCAGCTCACATTGACTATACCACTACTGAACCTACCTCTTATACTAATGCATCCAAACATAGCCAGTGGTGTACAGCTATGGATGAAGAGTTTCAAGCTCTTCAACAAACAAGGCACTTGGTCTCTAGTCCCTCTGCCAGCAACCAAAAATGTAGTGGGATGCAAATGGGTTTACAAACTCAAGCACAACAGTGATGGCAGCATAGCAAGGTATAAAGCAAGGCTTGTGGCAAAGGGGTTTCACCAACAACAGGGGATTGACTTTGATGAAACATTCAGTCCAGTAATCAAGCCTCCCACTGTGAGGCTTATTCTCTCACTTGCAGTCTCTCTTCAATGGCCTCTTAGACAATTAGATGTCAAGAATGCCTTCCTTACATGGTACTCTCAAAGAAGAAGTTTACATGACACAGCCACAAGGTTACATTGATCCTACTCATCCTAATCTTGTATGTAAACTCCACAAGTCTATCTATGGCTTAAAACAAGCTCCAAGAACTTGGTTTGACAGTTTTACCTCCCAATTACTGCATTTGGGATTTACAGCCTCTACAGCAGATTCTTCTCTCTTCATATACAAGAATGAATCTGTGATAGCCTATCTCTTACTCTATGTTGATGACATAGTACTGACAAGCAACACTCCAACCTACCTTGATCACCTCATCACTCCAACTCAATACAGTTTTTGATTTGAAGGACTTGGGCACTCTACACTATTTTTTGGGCCTACAAGTGTCTAGAACTCCCAATAATCTTTATATCAAGCAAACCAAATATGCTTATGATTTACTAAAGAAACATAACATGCTTGATTGCAAACCTGCCTCATCTCCTTCTTGCCCAAACACTCGACTCTCCCTTCATGATGGTGATCCCCTTACTGATCCCCATGGGTACAGAAGCATGGTTGGAGCCCTGCACTACCTCACCTTCACCAGACCTGACATCTCCTTTGCAGTTCATCAAGTCTGTCAGTACATGTCAGCTCCTACCACAACCCACCTTGCTGCAGCCAAAAGAGTTCTTCGTTACATCAGAGGCACTCTTCATCATGGCATTGAGTTCACTCCTGGTCCACTGTCCCTCTCTGCTTACACTGATGCAGATTGGGCTGGTGACCCAGATGACAGACGGTCTACCTCAGGATTTCTCATTTACTTGGGGTCTAATGCCATCACTTGGTCTGCTAAGAAGCAACCTACTGTCTCCAGGTCTTCCACAGAGTCAGAGTATCGTGCTTTAGCTTTTGCATCAGCTGAGCTATGCTGGATTGGAACTTTTCTCAAAGATCTTGGCATCTTCATCTCTGCCACTCCAATTCTCTGGTGTGACAATGTCTCGGCATTAGCAATTGCATCCAATCCTGTATTTCATGCCAGAACCAAGCACATTGAAGTTGATTTTCACTTCGTGCGAGAAAGGGTTCTTCGCAAGGATTTGCTTGTTAAGTTTGTCTCCACCGTGGATCAGCTTGCTGACATCTTTACTAAGAGTCTTCCCACTAATCGATTTCTTGATCTTCGTCACAATCTCATTGTCCCTGTCCCTGAGCTTGAGGGGGGATGATGAAGATCATGCAGAACCAAATCAGACAACTGTGTTCAAGTTGCAAAGTTACTAAGATGCTGTCTAAGCTACAAGCTATTTGTATTTATGTATAGCTCTAAACGACTGTAGCTTATGTCAATGTAGTTTAATTAAAGAAAGTCATGCTAGTCACGTGCCCATGGTTAGTGGAAGTTTGTTATAGTTTCTGTTATGCTGTTAACAGCTATTATAGTTGGTTAAACAGCTGCTATTAGTTCTGTATAAATATCAGAATCATAATCAATAAAAGTTAAGTACATTTTATCAAGTTTATCTCTAGCAAGCTTTCTCTCTTAGTTTCAGTTTTATTCATTTCTCTTAAGGAATCTTACAAAAACAACCTCTCCACAAACGCCTGTGTAGCTATTGCTTTTGATAATGATGATGATATTGATGGGTCAGGGTCACCCCAAAAAAAAACACTTTCAGTTAATATCCTACTCTTTAAAACAAGATGATGTTCAACTTGATGTTGTTAAGCAATCAATCACTTGCCAAATATTTCCTCCGAAACTAGGGGATGGAGTGAACATCAAGCAACAATCCTCAACCGATCACATCCACCAATATACCAATGGAAATACTCTGTTTCATTTTACAAAAAGGGAATACTTTACTGCTTATGGAATCATATCTTGCTGGTTTACTATGTAGAGAGGAAGGTCTTTATGGCTGCTCAATTTTATCATCCTCCATTCAATATAACATCTCATCTATTGTGGGAGTTGGAAGGAAGTCTGTATTATTTTCTATCAACTTCAGATCAGCTTGGTATGTATAAGTGTGTAGACACTAGACAGTGAGTTCCAACACTGGGATATGAAGTTTATTATTCGTATGTGTGATAAGAAGGACAGCGAAGGCTGGAGGGCCTTGGACAATTCAGGAGTTTTAAAGGCTCTCTCATTCAACCATGACTTGCACAAACTCTATCTACAGAATTCAGACTCTATCTTTTCTTACAGTTTAGAGACTCAGCGACTACAAAAGGTCTGGTCGCATCCTGCTCTAGTCAATTACCGTCATCCTCCCATTATCTATCCTTTTTTATTTCATTCTGTGGATTTGCGTTCTATTCTTAGATGCTAATTGAAACTTTTGTACTCTCGACTATTAAAGTATTTGAAGGAATGCATGTTGGAGATGTTTTCAATTCTTTTTTTCTTTCTGCTTAATAATACTTGAATTACCTTAATTCCACGAATTTTCTACACTATTTTTGGTGTTTCACATCACTTACTATTTGTTGGATCGTAGAGGCAATTCCTTTCTTTTCTTTTTTTTTTTTTTTTTGGTATGTGAGATAATACATCTCTTTGAAGTTTAGAATGTTAGGAATCTGGATATCTCATCTGAGAACAAATTTGTACTAGTTGCTTTGTTGTCTCTCCGTCCGTCTTGGACCCAATTTTTGGATGGTGTGGAATGGGATTGTATTTCAGATGTGAAAATTATAAAGTGATGAAATGGGTTCGTTGGTTCTTACTCGGTTGAAAGGAAAGAAATTAATGAATGATTTTGCTTTGATATACTTTGATGAGTGGTGGATAAAATACCTCGAAACTATGAAGAAAAATAAATAAATAGAAAAAACTTGCTTAATGAAATTTGTGTAATGGTTTTTGGATATTTTTCTGTAAAAATGATTATTTATTATAAATTTATTTAGTTTATTTTTTTTATTAAAAAATTATTTATGATGTCATCGATTCATAATTTGGTGTTTTCGGAGATATTTTGATCATTTTGGAGTTTTTTAGATTATTTTAGTTATTTTAGAGATTTCAATGGTATTTTGATAAATTTAGGGGGTTTATTTTAGAATACCACAAATGAAGCCCTTCAAAGATGTAATGGTTCAATAGGATATTAGCAGCACAACTATAATTTAAGTCACCTGTGTTTCGGATTACAATCTATTAGTATAGAACGCTAATTTGGGGGCTTTTGAAGAACAAACCCTCAATAGAAATTTACCCAAAAAAACCCCACTAAATAAGTTAAATGTTTTGCAAATGAGTGACCAAAATATTATATAAGTTTAGATAATGATAAAATTTCTTGTAATCGTCAAAATGTAATTTGTTGGATCAAGACACATAAAATGCAATTTAGTTTCTATCAATTAAGTCTCAAAAATTGATAGAACATAATCAAAATTCTAAAATGAAAAATATCAAGCTTAGAGGACCAAAAGTAAAACAATCATATATTTTAAGGGTCGATATTGCAATTTAGTCTTTCCTTTTTTACTCTACCTCTTTTACTTTACAAAATTTTTATTTATCTGAAAAGATCATATTTTTCTTCATTATTTCATCATATAAGAAATAGGTAAGAATCTTTTTCTTTTATAAAAATATAAATCTTGAATCTGTTTATGTTTAGAAATTGTTCTGTCAAATAAAAAAAAAAATTCTCAACACTAATTTTATTTCCCTTCTTATAATTTTGAAAAAAAGAAGTTATTTCTCAAGAATTCTCTTTAATTCATTTTATTTTTATTCATTCAGCACAATCTAGCAATGAATAAAATTAACAAACATTTCCTCGAATCCACGCAATACGTGACAAGTTTTTTTTCTTAAGAAAAACCAATAATCCATTAAAGGAGAAAAATACACTACATAAAAAACTAATCACCGAGCTTATCCCTCATAAATACACATGACTCTTTGAGAAAAGCTTCAAGAAACATATAAAGGTTTCGAAAACCTTCAATGAGCCAACAAATATGCCACCTTATTGCGATCCCTCTTAACTCTTTTGAAAACATAACAAAGTGGAAGAGATGATGCCAAGAAAACATGTATATCCTCCACCAACTGATTGTGTTTGAAGGATCATTGACGCCAAACAAAATGAATTGAGAGTGCCCTTCAATAACCCTCACTACTACGGAATAGCTTGATTGCCAAAGTTTCTACCACTTCCTTGGAGCTAATTTATGTGCTACACCCTAGCTTTCAAAGCATTATCCTGATCATTTCTCGCCATGGCAGGATGTGAGAACAACAACTCGAGGGTATCAGGATTTTCGGGTATCCCCAATAAAGCCAAGAGTCTTGTAACTCAGTAACATTGATTAATCTTCTTTAATTATATGGTATAACAGGATTCAAATCTCCTCCTCCTCATTATTGTAATTATCAAATTATCAAATATATATATATATATATAAGGACATTGATTTTTGTGTCATAAATTGATGCATCTAGCTATTTCATGACTAGGTACCTGATGATAATCGCAGTGCTCATATCCCTTGAACCCCATAAGTAATGGCCTTAAAGGAAACCGTTGATCAAGAGATGAGGTGTCTTTCAATCTTAAGCTTTTCAAACATTTCACTCATCCTAGTGACGCTTTAGCCACTTTGTAGTAGAAATATCCATAAGTTAAAAGTATAGATTAATAAGCTCAGGACTAGCCTAAACTTTTTGGGGGCCTCAAGCCAAATTTTAAATTGAGATCTTTATTCTTTTTTACCATTCAATACTAATTAAATTAATATTTATGAAGAAAAAAATTATTGGAATTTCATTTTTCTTGCATTTTTAGATAAAAATTTAAAATAATTACACTTTACTACCTTGAACTTTGACCCTTTTTTTCAATATCCCTCCCAAACTTCTGATTTGAGCCATTTATCCTCCAATTAGACTTAGTTGCACGCCCATTACACCTCCATCCAAATTGGTGTTAAATCTAATGGAAATATTACTCACATGCAACACACTTGACTTGTAGGGCCCACGTATCTACTTAAGTCTAACTAAAAATACAAAATGGCTAAACTGCCCTTATCTTAATAAAATCCCTCCACCACTAGACAAATGACACATCTACAAGGAGCCCCAAACCAAAACTTTTGAGCAAGAAAGCAAAAGAGGCAGAGTTAAATTAAGAATATGAGTTTTCCACCTACTGTAAAGAGTTCATATTATAATAAGACAACAAAAAAGGAACAGAGGATACAAGGGATTTCAAAGAGAACTGAAAAGCTCTTCCTCTTCCCTTTGTTCCACTTGGCAGTATGAAATGTCATGTCTTGAATATTGCCGCTCTTTACATTTGCTTCAAACTCATTGAAGTTCGCAGCCTACTCTTTTTCCTATCTCTCTCTCTCTCTCTCTCTCTCTCTCTCTCTCTCTCTCTAAACTGCTCCAGCTGGCTTGCTTGCCACCACATTGTCAGCACTCTGCTGTTCTACTTCCTTCACTGCTGTACGTCCACTGCCAGTTCCATCGACGCTTCCATTACAGTCTTGCCTTTGTGTTTTCCCTTCCGATTTTCCTTTTGGCGATGCACTTGTATTATGACTAGATTTTCCTGAACCATTTTCCTTTTCTGGCTGGGAACTGGCTCAGCGGAAAAGTTTACTTCTGTTGGAGTACCTGGTAACTGCTGGGAAGATGATGAATTACCAGAGCCTGGAGGAAGGAAAACTCCAGTGCCAGGGACAGGAAGGCGAGGAGGAGGATGTCTGGCAAAATCTGAGGATTTTCCATGCATCACTAGGAGAGATCTGTTTTTGTCATGGTGACCAGCATTAATAAAAAAATTCAGTTAAAACTCAAATAAAATAAATAAAATGTAAGCCAAGAAACTGGCGAAGTAAATAGTTATATAAAGCCTATTCAACATGAGTAAGATGTGAAGATAGCAAGAACTAAGTGTTGAATCTTGCTAAAATAATGACTAACAGATAAGCTTTTGATTCTGTGGCTATTGACTTTTTTTTTTTAATTGTCATTAGCCTTAATATGATCTATTTATAGAATAGCTTTACAAGGAGTCCTAACTAATTCTGTTAGAACAGCTGTTAGAACAGCTTAAGTAAATCTGTTATAAACAGTTCCATTAATCACGGGGCATGAGCCTCACGTGCCTAATAAGTCAGATCCTTCTTCACCAATATAAGCTATATGAAAGCTACAGTCGTTTTACACAATCTAATAATCTAAGACACTAAACGACTGTAGTTTCTGGGCATGACAGCAGCTTATAGAGAGATCTTCATCATCCCCCCTCAATCGCAGGGACAGAGACCGTGAGATTGCGTTGAAGATCAAGGAACCGTTGAGAAGGAAGACTCTTGGTGAAAATATCAGCTAATTGGTCAATAGTGGAGACAAACTTGACAACCAAATCTTTGCGAAGAACCCGTTCTCGCACAAAATGAAAATCCACTTCTATATGCTTGGTGCGAGCATGAAAGACTGGATTAGAGGCTATGGCAAGAGCAGATACATTATCACACCAGAGCAGTGGAGGTTGAGAGAGGTAAATGCCAAGGTCTCTAAGCAAAGTACGAATCCAGCAGAGTTCAGCTGAGGCAATTGCAAGGGCCCTGTATTCTGACTCAGTGGATGATCTAGAGACAGTAGGTTGCTTCTTAGCTGACCAGGTGATTGGGTTAGAACCAAGGTAGACAAGATAACCGGAGGTGGATCTCCTATCATCAGGATCACCAGCCCAGTCTGCATCAGTGTATGCAGATAAGGTAAGAGGACCTGGAGTAAAGGCTATGCCATGAAAAAGAGTACCACGAAGGTATCTCAGAATCCTCTTAGCTGCAGCAAGATGGAGGGTTGTAGGAGCTGACATGTACTGGCAAACCTGATGAACTGAGAATGAAAGATCGGGTCTGGTGAATGTCAGGTAATGAAGAGCACCAACTAGACTTCTATAGGCATGAGGATCTGGAAGAGGATCACCATCATGAAGAGAAAGTCTAGTATTAGGACAACTGGGAGTCTTGGCTGGTTTAGAGTCCATCATGCTGTGTTTTCTGAGGAGATCAGAGGCATATTTAGCTTGATTGAGGTGAAGACCAGTAGAGGTACGTGTGACCTGAAGTCCCAAGAAATAGTGCAATTGGCCTAGATCTTTGAGATCAAACACTGTGCTGAGTTGAACAATAAGATGATCCAGAAATGATGGAGTATTACTGGTGAGGACTATGTCATCCACATAGAGCAGTAGGTAGGCAATGATCTTTTCATCCTTATAAATGAATAGAGATGAGTCTGCTGAGGAGGCAAGAAAGCCCAAATGGAGCAACTGACTGGTGAAGCTTTCAAACCAGGCCCTTGGTGCCTGTTTCAATCCATAAATGGATTTGAGCAATTTGCACACATGAGTGGGATGCTGTGAATCAATGTACCCTTGGGGTTGAGTCATGTAAACCTCTTCCTTTAAAGTCCCATGTAAGAAGGCATTTTTGACATCCAACTGTCTGAGAGGCCAATTAAGAGAGACTGCAAGAGAGAGAATAAGTCTGACAGTAGGGGGTTTGATCACAGGACTGAAGGTTTCATCAAAGTCTACTCCATACTGTTGATGAAATCCCTTTGCAACAAGTCTGGCTTTGTACCTAGCAATAGTCCCATCACTGTTGGTCTTGAGCTTGTACACCCATTTGCAACCCACTACATTTTTGTTTGGAGGAAGAGAGACTAGGGACCAAGTACCTTGCTTGTGAAGAGCCTGAAACTCCTCATCCATTGCAGTACACCATTGTGGATGTTTAGATGCAATGGAGTATGATGGGGGTTCAGTAGTACTATAGTCCACCTTAGCTGTATAACCAAGTTTTGGTTTGAATATGCCAGATTTGCTGCGGGTCTGCATATGGTGTGTAGGAGGTGGAATTGGGATGGGTGAGGCAGGATTGGAAACTATAGGAGCAGATGATGTATGAGGTGATGGGCTCAAAGCAATATTTGGTGAAGAAGAGAGTGTAGTATCTGGTGTAATATGGGGTGGACTGGTTGGTAACAAAAGAGTATCTGATGGAGCTGTAAAGGATTGTGAGAAACTATTGGGTAAAGGTGGTGATGACACACTAGACCTATTGGATAAAGAGGTAAACTCGGGTATAGGTAAGGTGCTGGTATGAGGACTGTGGATGGCAGAAAGTATATCTGTGGTAGTGTGAGAACATATATGTGAAGACAAAAGTGTGTTTAACCAAAAGTCAAGAGAGAGGTGAGAGGATTTTTGGGAATCTGCAGCTGTTACTGTAATATCTGATGCATGTTTCAGACCTGGAAAAATACTTTCATTGAATAGGACATGTCTTGAGGTATATAGTCTATGTGTGATAGGGTCAAAGCACAAGTAACCTTTTGAAGTGATGGGGTACCCGAGGAAGACACAAGGAGTGGTTTTGGGATATAATTTGTGAGCTGTATAGGGAGTAAGAAGAGGAAAGCATTGACATCCAAAGGCTCTAAGGTGTGTGAGGTCTGGTGAGGGTGTGAAACAGAACTTCCCAAGGAGATTTAGAAGATAGATTGGGAGTGGGTAATCTATTGATGACATGAGCAGCCACGGATACTGCATAATGCCAGTAAGACATGGGAAGATTGGACTCAGAAAGAAGAGCAAGAGCACACTGAATGAGGTGTCTATGCTTTCTTTCTGCAACACCATTCTGCTGTGGTGTGTGAGGACATGACATTTGGTGTATAAGACCTTTGCTGGCACAGAAGTGTTGAAATTTATGTGAGGTGAATTCTCCCCCACAATCAGTCCTAAGAACTTGAATGGGGAGTGAGAATTGGGTTTGAACCATAGCATGAAACTCACTAAAAACTTGAAGTGTATCAGACTTGTGTTTGAGCAAATAGACCCAGGTGAACTTAGTGAATTCATCAACAAACACAACATAGTATTTAAAGCCAGTAGAGGACTGAACAGGGGCTGGACCCCATAGATCAGAATGCACAAGAGCAAAAGGAGCAGTAACTTGTTTATTAGAAACTGGGAAGGATAACTGGTGCATTTTACCAGCTAAGCAGTGTTTACAATGAATCTTAGTAGACTGAAATTGTAAAGAGTTACATGAGGAAAGAGATGGGAAAATAGTAGTGAGAACCTTAGCACTAGGATGACCTAATCTGGAGTGCCAGAGGTTCCAATTTGCTGAAGGAGCTGAATGAGCAGAATAGGCTCTTTTATTGACTGCAGAATTGAGGAAAAGAGAGGACTCAATGGGGTAAACACCATTTTTACTCAGGCCCTTGTAGAGCAGCCTCCCCGTAGGTATATCCTGAACCAAGAGTTTGTTAGCATCAAAGTAACAGCTGCAGTTATTATGAAGACACAGTTTATGCACTGAAAGGAGATTTGAGGCAATTCTAGGCACATGCAGCACATTTCTAAGTTGAAATTTGTGAAACTTAGTGTGAAGTTGGGTATTACCTATGGTTTGAATTGGTAAATTCTGTCCATTACCTACAGAAACTTGCTCTTGGCCTTGATAAGGAACCTGAGGGCTTAAATTGTTGGCTGATGCAGTGATGTGATCTGAGGCTCCAGAATCTGTAAGCCATGTTTCTGTGTTCTGAGTATGTTGAAGATTGGATGCACTAGCCATGGCAGCTAGTTTGGTAGTTGGATTTTTGCCTTGATAAGCAAAATCCATCCTATGATAACAATCAATTGCATAATGCCCCATCTTCCAACAGATCTGGCAGGTTGGCCTCTCAGTTTTGCCTTGAGGAGGAAACTGTGAAACTTGTGACTGCTGTTGCTGTGGAGGGTGAGATGGAGTAAAGTTGGAGTTGTGACTGTAACTTTGAGACCTGCCTCCTCTGCCTCGAGTATAGTTGTTCCTGCCTCTTCCTCTATGGAAACTCTGATTGCCATTGAAACCATTTGATGGTCTGTTCTGTGATACAAACATGGCTAAGGCAGAATTAGACAGAAAATCAGAAGATTCATTCAAGGACTGTTCCTCTGTTTGAAGCAGAACTGAAAGCTTCTCCAAAGACAGAATTCCATCTCTAGTTCTTATGGCAGAAGCAAAAGGTGCATATTCTTTTGGCAATCCCTTAAGGATCACATGAATAAGCTCTTCATGATCAGAAGGTACTCCAACTGCAGAGAGTTTATCTCTGACAGTCTTGACTCTCTGAAGAAAGCCAGTGATTGACTCATTTCCTCCTTTCTTGATTGACTGCAATTCAAGTTTGAGATTGAGTACATTTGATCTTGCAGTAGATGTAAACCTTTCTTCAAGAGTGGTCCAAACTTCTTGAGAAGTACTCTTCCCCACAACCATGGCAATGACAGGTGAGGACAGAGTTGAATAGAGCAAAGTGAGAAAGGCTTTGTCTCTCTTCTTCCATGTGAGGAAGGCTGGATTCACAGTGTGCACACCAACTTCAGAGATTAAGAACTCTCTTGGCTGTGGAATAGAACCATCTATGTGGTCTATCATAGAGTATGCATCGAGTATTGCAGAAATTTGGATTTTCCAAACCATATAGTTTGTACTATCAAGTTTGCAAGACATTAGGTTTGACATGTGGTTGAGCAAAAGCAATGGAGATTGAGCAGGTGAGGTAGAAGAGTTTGTAGAGGGAGCTTCCATGGTTACGGATCAAGCTCTGATACCATGAAGATAGCAAGAACTAAGTGTTGAATCTTGCTAAAATTAACTCAATCTCAAAAGACGCCTTGAGAGATGAGGATTGCCCATGGCTTATTAATTGCACAACTCAAGAATACTTGGTCAATGTGGGACTAGACTCTCACTTTAATAAGATGTTTCCTCACACACTTAAAGGTTGCAAAGCCCCATTTTGCATCCAATTTTTTTTATATATAAGTAAGATGTTTTATTAAAAGAAAGATAAGCCCAAAATGGCGAGCTTCCCTAAAAAATTTGCATCATGTATTAGATACATGAAGCTCCTAATGGTTCTTCACAGTTTCTGAAAACATAAATGACAATGTAGCAGTTGTTTGGGAGTGGACTTGGTGCAACTTAAAGTTATAGGGTCTTAGGGTATGTGGAAGTAATATCAATGGAAATTCCTTCTGGTGTTACCATACCATTTCACTAGATGGAGCCCACCTGACTTTCCTGAGGAGCAAGAACACCTGGTCCTTTCAGTTCTGACTTAAAATACTAGATTACTTGATACCACTAAACTGGAACGCTAGCAATTCTTTTCCATGAATTTTATTTTTGGTACGCCTAAGTTTTCAAGCACATCACCCTACAAGGATATGAATTTTCTTTTTTCTTTTTTGATAACTACAAGGATATGAATTTTCTTATAGAAAGATGATAATAGACAAGTATTAACACTACGTTTGGGAGTTTGGAGGGAGAGGAGAAGGAATAGTCATCACTCCCTTTATTTGGATGTTTATATAAATTAAATACTAGGAGGTGAGAGTGAAGCTATTTGCAAGGTGAAAAGGAAAGAAAAGGATAAGCTATCATGTAAATTAACAATAGAGTGATATGAGTAATAAGTGTTGTTTAGATATTGTTGAAATTTTATTAAACTTGATGTCCCCTTCCTGCAAATTCCCCAAATTTGAAGGAATTGAAAACATACCTAAGTAGCAACTTCTTGGGCAATTAAAATGAAGCAGCAAGAAGAAAAGAGTAAGGGTTAAAATTTATTACCCAGGTGCAAGAGAAATCTAGAGAGAGCCTCTAAAATCCCCAGGATGGTCTATCGTAATAACTCTTCCAAAGGTCATGTCACAGTCCGTCAAGAACAGTATGCAAACGGGCCTTCCAAACGAAGGTGGGAACATGTGAGGCTGTGCGTGATCACCCTACAGGTAATCGCCATAAAATTAGGCTTGGTTGGCACGGCACACACTTACAATTACAAAAAGGAAATACCATAATAAGCAACCTCATTATAAAAATCAATGATGCAAGAGTCTGCCTTCACAGTCATAATCTGCATGCCTACTAAGCGTTCAAAAACATCTTGCAGCAAGGAAGGGATGGGTTCTATGTTCCGATCTGCAACATTAAATTATAAATGATCCAAGAAATGATATTTAAGGAAAAAGACAAATAACAGAATTCGTAAAATTTTATTATCCGACACAAATATTCATAAAATGGAACATGCCTTTGGAGCTTCCTACTGCATTATCCTCTTCTAGAGGTGCATCTGCAATAGGAAGGCCCATCAGAATCACCTCTCTTCCATGTCCCTTCATAGGCCTCTTTGAAACCACATACGTCTGACCTGCTTCTTGTCAAACAAAGATCGTAGGAATTAGTATTACTCATATACATAAAAGGAAAATTATCTTTATAATTCAAAATACAAAAATGCTTTCACAAAAGCTAAGAGCGAATTATTAACAAGAGAAAGTGAAATTAAAAAAATCAGGCATCAGAAGAATTTTGCACAATAATCCAATACAACAATGGGGGAGGAGGGATTTCAACCTTGATTCTCCTTTTAAAGGAAACCAAGCAATGCCACTAAGCTACCAATAATGCATACAATGTTAGAATAGGCTTCTTTTTTTCTTTTTCTTCACCTTCTTTTTTTCTGGAAAGAAGTAGAGGCCATGTTCTCAAAGAACAGAAAAAATAAATAAATAAATAAGAAGAATAACAGTGCTGGTAGCAGTTGTAATAGTATCATTATCAACCTTTTACTCAGAAAGTTTCTCATAAGGAAAATGACTGAACAGTTTTTGGATTGGGAGAAAACAATTCTCTTGCAATGCATAAAATGGCCAATGCCATGGACCCCTTTCCACAGCCAATCGATTTAAGGATTTGCTGAAGTTGGAACAGTAGCTTCTTTTTCGAAACTTATTGAATGAAATTCATCCAGCATTTGTGGTTTTTCTCTACCTTTCTCTTAGGGATTGAGTGTGAGTCTTATTGCTAATATGATAGCTTGAATAACTCTCTAATTCACTTCTTAGATGTTTTATTCTCTAAATCATACATGGGTTGCATCATTTCACAAAGTGAGGGACTGTTGTGAAAATTAACTGTTTGCACAAGATTAAAGAAGAGAGAAAGAGATCAAACACACAAATAAAGAACACAAGAATTTACGTGGTTTGACAATATGCCTACATCCACCGGCGACGACAGGGAGAAAGTTTCACTAAGAAAATAGGGAGATTACAATAGTGGTACCAGGACTCTCTCAAAGAACCCAAACCCCAATTACACCCTAATCTCTCTCTCACCAAGAATAAACCTAGAGAAACCTTTCTCTAGTTATTCTATATTGTGGCACACTAATAAGACCTAAAGCCTTATATATATAGCAAGGGGTTTTGCTGAATCCTACCAAAACAAGGACTTTGCATAAAGTTGCCGTGAGTCATATGGTCATTGAGTAATTCTAATACCACTAGAATAACACAAGTGGTGGTGGACTATAGAATTCTAATTCAAGCCAACTTCAACAAATCTCCACCTTGACTTGAATTGGTCAAGCCTCACGAACTTCTCCTCCATCGCCGCCACCATAGCCCCAAAGGGCTATCACAAGCTACTAACATTGACCAAGTCCAAGCAATGCTTGAACTTGGCTGTGGTAACCGGCTTCGTCAACATATCAGCTGCATTCTCTGAAGTGTGCACCTTCTCCAGAACAATATCTCCTGTAACAATCAACTCTCTTATCTTGTGGAACCTAACATCGATGTGTTTCGTCCTAGCATGATAAACCTGATTCTTTGCCAAGTAAATGGCACTCTGACTGTCACAATGCATCTGAACTCCACCTTGATTCAAACCAAGCTCCTTGACTAGCCCCTTTAACCACAATGCTTCCTTTGCAGCTTCAGCTACAGCCATGTATTCAGCTTCTGTAGTGAACATGGCTACTATGGATTGTAATGTAGATTTCCAACAAATAGGTCCTCCTGATAGTGTAAACACATAACCTGTAGTAGACCTCCTGTCATCCACCTCACCTGCATAGTCTGCATCCACATACCCTACAACTGAATTAGTCCCTGGCTGTCTTGAAAATAAGATCCCATGTTCCGCTGTGCCTTTCAAGTATCTGGAAATCCACTTAACTGCATTCCAGTGCTCTCTCCCTGGGTTCTCCATGTACCTGCTAACAGTACTCACTGCATGAGCCAAATCCGGCCTTGTGCAAACCATTGCATACATTAAGCACCCCACTGCACTAGCATATGGAACCTTTGACATATTTTCAATTTCTTCCTCATTCTTTGGACACTGACTACCAGATAATCTGAAGTGATTCGCCAATGGTGTGCTCACAGGCTTAGCATCCAACATGCTAAATTTTTCAAGCACCTTCCTGATGTAGTTTTTCTGAGATAACCACAGCTTTCTTGCCTCTCTGTCCCTGCGAATCTCCATACCCAGAATTTTCTTAGCAGCACCCAAGTCTTTCATTTCAAACTCTTCAAACTGTAGCAAAGATTTTAGCACCTGTTAACCTCACACAACCTGTTAGCAGCAATTAACATACATCGCTCTTACATACAGTAGCAGAACAAATATCGTCCACATACAGTAGCAGAAAAATATAAGAACCATCTTCAAGTATACGAACATATACACAGCAATCATATTCACAACGGGTATAACCAATCTGGATCATATACGAATCAAACATTTTGTACCACTGTCTAGGAGACTGCTTGAGTCCATAAAGTGACTTCTTCAATCTGCAGACAAGATTCTCTGTACCAGGTTGCTTGAACCCCTCTGGTTGTTCCATGAAAATCTCTTCCTCCAAATTCCCATGAAGGAAAGCCGTCTTCACATCCAGTTGTTCCAATTCCAGATCCTGATCTGCTACCAAAGCCAATACTACTCTAATAGATGTATGCTTGACTACAGGTGAAAATACCTCATCGTAGTCAATCCCATGTCTCTGTGAATATCCCTTTGCTACCAATCGTGCCTTGAATCTTTCCCCTTCTTTTTCTGATACTGCTTCCTTCTTCTTGAACACCCACTTGCAACCTATAGGTTTCTTTCCTTTTGGAAGTTCCGTTAACTCCCAAGTTTTGTTCTTGCTCAAAGACTCATTCTCCTCCACCATAGCTTCCATCCACTTATCCTTTTCAGAGCTTTCAATTGCTTCCTGAAATGTAGAAGGATCCTCGCTACTGGTAAGTAAAGCATAAGAGACAAGATCCTCGAAACCATACCTGATCGGTGGTCTTTTGTTGCGTTTAGGCCTATCTGATCTGGTGCTATCCTGTTCTTGATCATTACTGTGAGATTCCTCATTTGACTGAGACTCCAATTCATCAAGCTCCACCTGCACTGTTGATCTACCAATGTTATTACTGCTTTCCACTGCTTGAGACTTCTCTTCCTTGAATGCTTTTGTCATTGACTTCTCATCAAACACTACATCCCTGCTGATCACCACCTTCTGTGCAACTGGATCCCAAAGCTTGTACCCTTTTACCCCTTTCTTAAAACCAAGAAAGATGCACTTCTTTGATTTTGGATCGAGTTTTGACCTGTCTTCACCTGAGATATGAACATATGCGGGACACCCGAATATTCTCATGAAAGAGTAATCAACTTCTTGTCCTATCCATACTTCTTCAGCGACTTTCCCATCAAGTGCAACTCTAGGTGATCGATTGATGATATAACAAGCCATATCCACTGTTTCCGCCCAAAAAATTTTAGGAAGCTCAGCATTCAACCTTAAACATCTAGTTGTTTCTGTGATGGTCCTGTTAAGTCTCTCAGCCACCCCATTTTGTTGAGGAGTTTTCCGTACTGTGAAGTGTCTCTTGATACCATGCTCTTCGCAGAACTTCAAGAAATCACCATCCTTGTACTCAGTGCCATTATCAGTCCTAAGGCACTTTATCTTCCTTCCAGTCTGATTTTCCACTTCTGCTTTCCAAATCTTAAATTTAGCAAAAGCCTCAGACTTGTGCTTCAAGAAATAAACCCAAGCTTTTCTGGAATAATCATCAATGAAGCTCATAAAATATTGAGCTCCTCCTTTCGAAGGAGTTCTCACTGGCCCCCAAATATCTGAATGCACGTAGTCCAATATACCCTTTGTCTTGTGTGTGGCAGTTTTAAATCACACCCTACACTGCTTTCCCATAATACAATATTGGCAGAAATACACTTTTGGTCCCTGTGTTTAGGGGGTGTTTTCAATTTGGTCCTAGTGTTTTAATTTCATTCAATTGGGTCCCTTTGTTTTAAAAACGTTTTCAATTTTACCCTTGGAGTCAACGCCGTTAATAATTGCTTACGTGGCAAACGGAAATTGCTGACATGGTCATTTAAAAATAATAAAAAATAATTTAATTCAAGCCACGTCATTATTATTTTTTTTCTTTTCTCTTTTTTATTTTATTTTTTTCTTTTTATTTTTTTTCCTTTCTCTTTCATTTTTTCTTTTCTCTCTCCCTCCTCTGTTCTTACTCCTCCCCAGCTCAGATCCGGTCATGATAATACTTCACAGTTCAAAACCCCCAACCTCAGCCATGAGAATACTTCACAGCTCAGATCCGGTCAAAGTGGAGAAGCTTTTCAATGGCTCGGATCCGGATCTGTGGAGGCGTGGACCCGTGGGTCTTAACCATCAACAGCGTAGCATCTTCAACGGGTCCACGCCTCCATAGATCCGGATCAGAGCCATTGAAAACGAGCTGTGAATCGAGCCGGATCTGCGTGAAAACGATCGGGTCAATGGCTCGTCTTCAGCGTAGCATCTTCACAGCTCAATCGGCTTGAATCCGGATTTGCGTGGACCCGTGGGCTTGATGATGAAGACGAGCTATGAAGCGAGCTCAAGCCGATTGAGCTCCACAAGGAACCGACGGAGCTGACCGGCCGGATCCAAGCCCCCGGCTGGCGCTCTCTTCATGGAGCAGGACCTGCTCACGCAGATCTGGCGGCTCAAGCCGGTCCATCAGATCTGGTGGCTCAAGACCGGTCCTAGAGTTCCTCAAATCCATTTCTTTGGAGCCAGATCTGATAGATGGTAGCAGCAAAAACCACCTTACTGATGGTGGTTTTTAAACCTTTGCCTTTTAGATCCTTGAAACCCCACTTTGTAACTTCATCCCAACTGGAAATCTGACTCTTGCACAGTCCCATCTTCAAAAGATGCGGCCAAATTCTTATAGAGACGGGGCATTCGGAAAAAAGAATCCCCTTGGTCCGGTTTGATTTTGGTTGGCTAAAAATTGTATAATCTGGGTTTAGTGATGTTGAATATGTATTAGAGAAATTAAAAGAATGAAGATTAAGAAAAAGAAGAAAAAAAATCTGGGGAGAAAGAAGAACAGAGGAGAGAGAAAAGAAAAAATAAAAGAGAAAGGAAAAAAAAGAAAAAGAAAAAAATAAAATAAAAAAGAGAAAAGAAAAAAATAATAATGACGTGGCTTGAATTAAATTATTTTTTATTATTTTTAAATGACCATGTCAGCAATTTCCGTTTGCCACGTAAGCAATTATTAACGGCGTTGACTCCAAGGGTAAAATTGAAAACGTTTTTAAAACAAAGGGACCCAATTGAATGAAATTAAAACACTAGGACCAAATTGAAAACACCCCCTAAACACAGGGACCAAAAGTGTATTTCTGCCTACAATATTTGCAGAAATCTAATTTGCATGACTTAATCCCAGTCAACAAATTTCTTTTGTGCAATTCCCTCATACCACGCTCACTCATATGCCCTAGCCGCATATGCCATAAGAGTGTATCATCATCCTCAGACTCAGCTACTACAGCAACTCCACCTAGAATGGTATTTCCTAGCAATTTATAAACATTGCAACTTATTTTCTGACCTGTCATCACAACCATAGCACCCTTTGAAACTTTCATTATCCCATTCTCAGACTTATAGCTATAGCCTTTTGAGTCTAGGGTTCCTAATGAAATCAAATTCTTTCTCATATCTGGGATATGTCTAACCTCTTCTAATGTTCTCACCACACCATCGGACATCTTAATTTTAATTGTTCCCATTCCAATAATTGTGCATGCAGCATCATTACCCATTCGAACAGAACCACAATTAATTGACCTATAAGTGTCGAACCAGTTCCTGTGGGGAGTCACGTGAAAAGAACATGCGGAATCCAGAAGCCAAGAATTGTTCAAACCGTCAGTGCTTGATGAAACAGAAAGCATGTCGCCATCAGATTCCGAGTCTGCTACTATGTTGACAGATGTAGAGGACTCTTCCTTCCCCTTATTCCATTCTGGACATTCTCGCTTCATATGCCCTTTCTTTTGGCATTTGAAGCACTTTACTGTCTTGCTCTTAGATTTAGATCTTCCCCTAGCAGATTTTTCATCCTTGTCTTTCTTCCTTCCACGATCTTGATAACCCTTTACTACTAACCCTTCACCAGAACTCTCAGCTGAATCCTTATGTTTCCGTTGGTAGTGATCCAACAGGGCTCCTGAAACTTCTTCTAATTCCAGAGTTTCTTTTCCGTAAAGTAGGGTCGTCACCAGGTGTTCGTAGGAAGCCGGGAGGGAGGTTAGGAGCATCATCGCCTTATCTTCATCCTCGAATTTTATATCAATTCGCAACATATCACTAATGATTTGTTTGAAGGTATTGATGTGCTGTCTCAGGTCCGCACCCTCTGTCATCTTAAGCCCATACAACTTTTGCTTTAGATGCAGTTTGTTCGTGAGGGATTTGGACATATATCTTTTCTCTAGATTCAACCAAATCCCTGCAGTTGAGTTTTCCTCCATGACATTGTACATGACTTCGTCTGCTAGTAATAACCGAATTGTACTCACCGCCTTCATGTCTAGTTCTTCCCATTCATCGTCTGTCATCTTCTCTGGTTTCTTTGTCTTCCCGTACAAAGCCTTCACCAAACCTTGCTGCACTAACAGATCCTTCACCCTTCTTTGCCATAGCCCAAAGTTACCAGTCCCGTCGAACTTAACTAGGCCTACTGTCGCAATAGAAGCATTAATTGCCATTGTTTCGACCAACAGCTCTGATACCAATTGTTGTGAAAATTAACTGTTTGCACAAGATTAAAGAAGAGAGAAAGAGATCAAATACACACAATATAAAGAACACAAGAATTTACGTGGTTCGGCAATATGCCTACATCCACCGGCGACGACAGGGAGAAAGTTTTACTAAGAAAATAGGGAGATTACAATAGTGGTACCAGGACTCTCTCAAAGAACCCAAACCCCAATTACACCCTAATCTCTCTCTCACCAAGAATAAACCTAGAGAAACCTTTCTCTAGTTATTCTATATTGTGGCACACTAATAAGACCTAAAACCTTATATATATAGCAAGGGGTTTTGCTGAATCCTACCAAAACAAGGACTTTGCATAAAGTTGCCGTGAGTCATAGGTCATTGAGTAATTCTAATACCACTAGAATAACACAAGGGTGGTGGACTATAGAATTCTAATTCAAGCCAACTTCAACAGGGACGCTGCAGCTGTCTACTATATGTGGAAGGACTAAGGAGCGGAATGACAAACCATTTAGAAGCTTATGCAATTTTGCATCAAGTGTCACAGATAGACTGAACTCTTTGAAGGATACTGAAAGGTCTTAGTAACAGGTACAGTTGCAGAGAGCTTGGCAAATTACTAAAGATATATTCAACTTGAAGCACTAGATGTCTACCTGATGTTTCTAGGAGGTAGCTAGTTGTTTCTTTCTGTGTTTATGTAACTGCCGATCTTGTTTGGCTAGGTTTGCCCTTGTTCTCTTATAAATTGTTATTTTTGTCAATATAATTCTGATAATTGTTTCAAATGATAATACTGATAATTTATTTGTGATTACACTTTTATGGGATATATGTGATGGACTGATGTGGCACCGGAAATGGAGGAAAAAAAAAAAACTACAGGGTTTGTTGATAGGGCTTCTCGAGTGCGGGCGGGTGGCGCCAAAAATGGAGCACCAGAGTCAATTTCTAACTGGAGGGAAAATAATTCGTAAATAGTTGAGTCGGAACCAGAAGTCGGGAAGTAACTAAATCACATCCCCCCATAGTTCGGACTCGTCCGAGCCGTGTTATATGTTCGGAAATGTCCGAACAGTATCAGAGTTCTGCTCGGGTATATATCCTGTTCGGAAATAACTGGTTGAGCTCCTAACTAAATAATTCGGAACGAACTAGGATCATGTTGAATCCCTGCATTAAATGCCTAAAATATCTGGGCAAAGATCCTTAAATAAGCCGCTTGGATGGTAGTCCTTGAACTGACTTTTACTTTAGCACTCATAAATGCATGAAATATCTGATTAAAGATGTGTTGGATACGTTTATACTTTAAACCGGAAATTAGCTGTTAAAGGGAATAATGATCATCCATTAATGAACTGACACTGCCCACGTTCGAAAAAAGGGGGATAATAGATCAGATAACCTAAATATCTCTGACTGCTGACGAAATTAAGGTTATTGGGAAGGGAAATTGGCAAACTCCAAAAATATCTCCAGTAGGAAGGAAGTATAAAAGGAAAGGAGGATTAATGTTTTAAGGTACGCACTCTTATGCTCTGAAAAATATATATCTTGTTGTTTTCATACTCCAGCACCGCTTTCCTCCAGAAACTGACTCAGGCATCGGAGAGCACAAGGCCAACCCCCACTGGGTTGACCAAGGTTCTAACCAATTGTCTTGCTGTTCTTGTTATTTAATAGTGCAGGTCCTAGGAAATCTGCTCGGACCAACCTCAATAGTGCTCGGATTCAATTTCCTGGTCAGCTCTTTCATTCGTCCTAATTTAAGTTCCTCCACTAACCAAACCAGAGTAATAGTAACCAAACATCAACATCAACCTACTTCGTATGATTCCCCCACCCAAAATTGGTGATGTTGTTAGTAGCATGTCTTTTTTTCCTTCGAGTAGGGAATTGAATGTCAGAGATTCGCTCCTATGATTCACCAACCAGCTAGGGAATTGAATCCACTGTCCAGTCCTTGGCCGTTTGCTCAATGGGGATTGGATATAGTGGGGCCTCTTCCTCGGGCTCCAGGGAACAAGAAATTCCTGATTACCGCAACAGACTATTTTACCAAGTGGATCGAGGCCGAACTACTTTCAAGCATCCGAGACGTAGACACAAAATGTTTCCTCTGGAAGAGCATTATCACACGATTCGGCATACCGTGGGCTGTCATCTCGGACAACGGTACCCAGTTTGAGAGTAAGCTCTTCAAAGGGTTTTGTTCGGATCTCAGCATAAGAAACTTCTTTTCCTCCCCAGGATATCCCCAGTCGAATGGGCAAGCCGAGGTATCCAACAAAGTCGTATTGAGTGGGATTAAGAGAAAATTGGAAGCAGCGAAGGGAAGATGGGTGGAGGAGCTACCGAGCATATTATGGACATACCGAACTACAGTAAGGAAGTCCACCAATGAAACACCTTTTGCGCTGGCCTTCGGTGTGGAAGCAGTCATTCCGTTAGAGATCGGGATGCCGACCATCCGAACAACTGAGTTTACTGTTCAAACCAATGAAGAAAGGATGCGCAAAGATCTGGACTTAGTGGAGGAGAAACGGGATTTAGCTGTAGTCCGTTTGGCAGCATATCAACAACAGATGAGGAGGGAGCATAATAAGAACGTCAAGCCAAGGACATTTCAAGTTGGCGACTTAGTCCTGCGAAAGGTTATGGCCAATACAAGAAAGCCGAATGATGGAAAGCTCGGACCAAATTGGGAAGGGCCTTATAAAGTGTTGTCCCAGACGGGGCATGGGGCTTATCGGCTAGAAGACTTGGATGGGAAACCTATCCCCAAACCATGGAACACTTGTAATCTGAGGAAGTATTTCTTTTGACTGTGTAAACTAAAGTTAATATATGTTCGGGATGTTATTATCTTTGTTTGTGTTTTCTCTACAGACAGGTCGATCATTGTCGAGGAGGTGAAAGTAAAGGAAAAATTCTCTAAAACCTGAAAAATCACTACCTCAAGGGGGGTGAGTGAGGAAACATTTTGATCCGAACAACACTGCTACCTCAAGGGGGGTGAGTAAAGGAAAAACTCTTTAAAACCTGAAAAATCACTACCTCAAGGGGGGTGAGTGAGGAAACATTTTGATCCGAACAACACTGCTACCTCAAGGGGGGTGAGTAAAGGAAAAACTCTCTAAAACCTGAAAAATCACTACCTCAAGGGGGGTGAGTGAGGAAACATTTTGATCCGAATAACACTGCTACCTCAAGGGGGGTGAGTAAAGGAAAAACTCTCTAAAACCTGAAAAATCACTACCTCAAGGGGGGTGAGTGAGGAAACATTTTGATCCGAACAACACTGCTACCTCAAGG
Organism: Fagus sylvatica; assembly: GCA_907173295.1. Lineage (NCBI taxonomy): Eukaryota > Viridiplantae > Streptophyta > Magnoliopsida > Fagales > Fagaceae > Fagus > Fagus sylvatica. The sequence continues at coordinate 7,621,855 of OU015771.1, read as the reverse complement.
GGGGTGAGTAAAGGAAAATCTTTTAAAACCTGAAAAATCACTACCTCAAGGGGGGTGAGTGAGGAAACATTTTGATCCGAACAACACTGCTACCTCAAGGGGGGTGAATAAAGGAAAATCTTTTAAAACCTGAAAATTACTACCTCAAGGGGGGTGAGTAAGGTAACACCTTGTCCGAACATCTACAACCTCAAGGGGGGAAAGTGAAGACATATCCAAAATATTCTGAAGGAAAATGAAGCTCGAAGGAAGCCTAAGGGAATTGAGGAAACCAAGAAAAGCTCATTGGAACAAAATACCCGAACAAAGCGGGTTAAGCCCGAACAGGTTATACTGTATATGCAGGGAGGTAGAAATGCGGAAAAGGTCAGGGTTATAGTCATTATTAATTATATGAGTGATATGATGCATAAACTGAACAGATGTTCTTAGGAATATTGACGTGTTACTCTGTCCTTCATTTCTTTTTAATATTAACATGTCATTTATCTAATCCACCTACTGGAAGGAGGGTTAATTTAGATTCGACCTGACATATTGTTATATAATAACAAATTGGATGGATTCCTTATTACTTAAAGTTTGAACTAAGAGCTTCTAGGAATAAGAATTAGGTGGTGTATGATCCATTCTCAGGTAAAACTTGGTATTGATGTGTTGTCCGAACATATTTCCGAAATAAATATGTTCGGACATTTGTCTAAAATGAACTTCTCATCTTCCTCACCAACAATTCTCTCCCAAAACCAATATTGGTGAAGTAAGCAACATTTAACCCTTCTCATGGTTGTTTTGGGAGAGCCAGGATAATTGAAATCAAGATTTGGCGAGGGAATGAAACATATATATATATATATATATATATATATATATATATATATATATATATATATATATATATATATATATATATATATGAAAACATACCAACCACGGATAGAAAGAGAACTCCCGTAGGAGCAATCTAGATAACATATGGCTCGCTTTCTTCTAGGTTTAGACCTCTTTCGACATCATCCCACCAAACCATGTGTTCGGATGTCCTTGTTTCTATCAGTCCGAGATAAAGTACTCCATTCTCCGGAAAGAACTACCATCCGAGCGGAACGCCAAGTAGAAGTTAATAAAATTTAACATAAACCATGGTAAACGTAAAGGATCGAGAATGGTCAAACCATAACATTACAAAAACAAATTTGGGAAGTAGAATATAAAGTATATTCATCAAAAATTAATTAAAACCACCAAACCAAGGGTAAATCAAATACAACCGTTGAGAGTCTCAATGTTTAAGAAATTAGACCTACGAAGATAAGTACATATCCGGAACGAAACACACTTAAAAATCAAAACCAAATTTGAACTAGGGGTCTTCAACTGCTGGGAGGAACTGAGTCGGGCGGTGCCGAGACAAGAGGAGCTGCCTCTTCCTGTGCAGAAGGTTCTTCGGTCTGGGAAGGCGTCGGATCCAATAGAACCGTAGGGATAGGGGCCGGCATATCATCCGTTGAGATAAGGATGGGAACGATTTCGCTACCGCCAAGTTCCTCGACTACCTCTTCTTTTCTTTCACCACCCTCTCCTTCCTCGGCTTCGTCGTCTGAAGCTTTTAGATCAACTTGCGGGAAAGGTAGCGGTGTGTTCTCTCTCAGGAACAGATCCGAGGTGGTCGGGGTCCCAGCTTTTGTCAGGGCGGCTTTCCATCCGTCTCTGAAACTCCTATTATACACCAGCTCTAACTGGTCCGCCACTTCATCCAGAATCTTCTGTTCACCTTCGGCCTTGCCCTCACGTATACCGTCAATCCGGGCCTTTTCAATGGATTGGCAACATTCGGACTCCAGACGACGAATTCTGTCATGTAAAGGAGCAAGCTCGGCCTCAGCTTTTGCCCTCTGTTCGGACTCAGATCTCACCTTCTCTTCAGCGTCCTTCAGTTTATTTGTGGCCTCATGGAGCCGTTTCTCCAATTTGCCATAATTTTCGGCCGCTGTGGTCATCACGTCCGAGACCACCTTCTCGTGTTCGGCATCCTTTTCCTTCATGGTTTGATTGAGGCCGACTATCTGTTCCTCTTTATCTTTCACGGCCTGGTGGAGCCCGGTTACTCTGGCCTCTGCGGCATGAACTCCCTGTGCGGCCTTGCAACAAAAAATAAGGTAATTAGTACAAAAACTAAAGACCAATGAATGTTACAAAATATAAAAACAAACATTACTTACCATCACCAGTCCCCGCGATATGTGTCGGAATATCCTCCCCGAGGACATTTGATCCCATATCTGAGAGTCCCCAGGGAGGCAGGAAGCCCTAGTTATTGCCTGAGCCACCCTAGCTGAAAATTCTACGTCTGTAGTCTCAAAAACAGTATGGGCAGTAGTAATAGGATCCCCTGCCACGGCCATCTTTGGGGCCCAGACGTTGGATACAGACGAGGAGCCAGGAAGTTCGGTCTGCTCCGCAGCAGCTCTTGCTCTCTTGGGCCGACGAACGAGCTCCTCGGCCTGTTCGGATTCAATTTCTTCCTCGATTCGAGGAAGTACGACTTGCTCGGACTGCTTTCCCGAACTCAACTTCGCCCCCTCCTTTTGCTGAGAAGGGGTAGCGGTTTCATAAATAACCCTCCTCGAACGCCTAGGAGGGGCTTCGGGCTTCTCCTTCTCCTTCTGCTTCTGCTTCTCCTTCTCCTTCTCCTTCTCTTTTTCCTTTCCTTTAGAACTCGAGCTCTCTTTCTTTCTCTTGCTTAAATCAAAGACATCCACTGGTGGAGCCATTTCTGAGACTTCGCCGGTGGGAATAAACTCGGGGATGTCAGCAGTCTGGTCGGCTGCGGCGGGCTGGGCCACATAAAAGACAGTTGGTTCCACGGGCGTCTCCTGGGACCGTGGGATTGTTGGACCCTCCAAAAAGTTCCTGACCAGCGGTGAATAGCCGAGCAGTAGAGAAGCCGCCCTAGGATTTCCGTACCGATCCACGTAAATGTTGGACTTTAGCACCTTTTTTATGTCTTCAAGGTTGACCGCGTTGGCAGGAACGGACAATCGAGAAGCAGCTGCAAAACGAAGACAAAAACGTTAGATGCGGAGGTTTATATGTTTATCCACTTAAATAAACGCCTAACGGGATACCATGTTATTCAGTTAGTGGGCGTCTATATCTGTTCGGGCATAACTTAAATGCTAAAAACTCGGCTAAATGACAAAGCTAACCTGGATGGCCGAACATGTTCCGGCAACGTGAGGAGCCCGAGTACCAGTTCCCCGAAACAACGAGCCAGTCATTGTCGAAGCCTTTATTGGAACTCGGCATTGCAGTAACTAATTTGGTGTTCACCTTTTTTGCCTTAAGGGAACATGAGGTCTCCGAATCTGATTTCGGATAGACATAAGAATAGAGGTGCAGGATTTCCCTAACCCCTAGGTTGGTTCCCAGTAATCGATTCAGGGCAACTACGCCCATGACCAGTCTAAATACGTTAACGGACATCTGATCGGGGCAGCCGTTAACGGTTTGGAGAAAATCGATGAGAAGGGGGTGAAGAGGAAACCTAACCCCTCCCTCCACTACGCTCATCACGGAAACGAGTATCTCATCGCCGTTCAAAGGGGGGAGATTTCTACTGCTAAAATACCTAAGTCTAACATTGTCCGGCACTAAGTATTTAGCCCTAAATCTCCTCATGCTCTCCTCGGAGTCGACTAGGTGAGCTAATCTATGCGCGGAAGCCATTCTTACGAGATACGAGGTGTGAAATTGAAGGAAAAAGCGAGAAATAGACGAAATTTAAAGAGGGATAGGGAGAAAACTTACGGGTTTTGGGGTTCGGAGCACTCGGTTTTCTTTGGGGCTTCAGAAAGCGCACAGGGACAAAAATTTTAAGAAAGGAGGAAACAAAATGAAATGGGGGCCTTGGGTTTATGAGGTTATAAATCCCTCATTAGATCCGACCGTTCGCTCCCCAAACCTGTCAAAGACCTTTCATATCTGTGCTTTGGGAAATGGAACCGCCGTTTCTTTAATAAGAAACGACAGTTTCTTTCTTTCTTTCTTTATTTATTTATTCATTTATTCTATTTTTGTTTATGAATTTGGCGCGAAAAGCTCTTCTCGAAAGACGTGTTTTGCTCTGACCCTTCCGAAGAGATTGAAAGGATCAGAGCAAGGGGGTAATTGGAGGGAAAATAATTCGTAAATAGTTGAGTCGGAACCAGAAGTCGGGAAGTAACTAAATCACATCCCCCAATAGTTCGGACTCGTCCGAGCCGTGTTATATGTTCGGAAATGTCCGAACAGTATCAGAGTTCTGCTCGGGTATATATCCTGTTCGGAAATAACTGGTTGAGCTCCTGACTAAATAATTCGGAACGAACTAGGATCATGTTGAATCCCTGCATTAAATGCCTAAAATATCTGGGCAAAGATCCTTAAATAAGCCGCCTGAATTAAAGCCTGGATGGTAGTCCTTGAACTGACTTTTACTTTAGCACTCATAAATGCATGAAATATCTGATTAAAGATGTGTTGGATACGTTTATACTTTAAACCGGAAATTAGCTGTTAAAGGGAATAATGATCATCCATTAATGAACTGACACTGCCCACGTTCGAAAAAAGGGGGATAATAGATCAGATAACCTAAATATCTCTGACTGCTGACGAAATTAAGGTTATTGGGAAGGGAAATTGGCAAACTCCAAAAATATCTCCAGTAGGAAGGAAGTATAAAAGGAAAGGAGGATTAATGTTTTAAGGTACGCACTCTTATGCTCTGAAAAATATATATCTTGTTGTTTTCATACTCCAGCACCGCTTTCCTCCAGAAACTGACTCAGGCATCGGAGAGCATAAGGCCAACCCCCACTGGGTTGACCAAGGTTCTAACCAATTGTCTTGCTGTTCTTGTTATTTAATAGTGCAGGTCCTAGGAAATCTGCTCGGACCAACCTCAATAGTGCTCGGATTCAATTTCCTGGTCAGCTCTTTCATTCGTCCTAATTTAAGTTCCTCCACTAACCAAACCAGAGTAATAGTAACCAAACATCAACATCAACCTACTTCGTATGATTCCCCCACCCAAAATTGGTGATGTTGTTAGTAGCATGTCTTTTTTTCCTTCGAGTAGGCAACCACCTGAACCCACTTTTTGAACCTTGTCTTCGCCATCTGGTGTGCTCTAGGTTAAGGCTTGGGTATGGTCTAATTTAGTAAAGGCTATGAATGGGTCATCTCAACTACAACCGTGGCTCTATTTCATTCACTGTAGGCATGCGCCTATGCCTGCCATGATAAGACTGGATATTACATGATGGAATTTGTTTTTTTTTTTTGGCTTAGGGGTTTTCAACCCCCAACTTACTCGATCCAATTCCAAAAAAAATAATAGCTGAAAGTGCTATTTGTTTTAGTTTAAAAAGCTAGTTTATTTTATTTTCAATTTATGTACAGTGTTTTAAAGTTAATTTTTTTTTTAAAATAAAGAAAATGAATTAATAAAAATACTCATCCAAAAAAAAAAAAAATTCAAATTAAAAATTCAAACCATTTCCTCCTTATCTACAAGGAAACCCATCGACCTATAGAGTATAGGCTATAGGTCAAGGCTAACCCTCTTTATCTTCCTTTAATCTCGTTTAATCAAACTTGTTGTATAGTAACAAAACAAGAAAGGATCCTCTCTCATTGAAAACCTCTAATTTTTAATTAGAATTGTGACACATTGTATTTATTTGATTTTATGTGGTTTCAATAAGTGTTTTAAGACAATTGGATTTTTTTTAAGTACCACATGTCTCTTATCTAACTAAAAATGAGAGAATATTAAAGGATTTAATGGGAGAGGATCCTCTCCCAAAGAAAACAATACAAAATTATATAGGCAGAAAAGTTAGCAATGGCAACCTGTCAAATGGTAAGTCATAATACCACATTTTGTTTCAATGGTTAGGGTATTTAAACATTGTTGTAACCCTAATCTAAACATTGCTTAACAGTTATTTTCACAACATCCTTCGTTAGTAATATACTAAAGGCGGTCTTATTGATTGAGGTTCCTAACTATGAAATGGATCTACATCCAATAGAATGGTATAAACTGGACAATCAAGCATTCCAGTCTTGTTGGACATGTTACATGGATTATCGACACTTCAAATTATTTGCTGCCCATAGTCCAAAGTCTACATGAATGCCGCTGGTGCAGATGTGCTAACTGGAAACTGCACCAAAATTGCCTAGTATGATGCGGTTCAAGTAGGTAACAAGGAAAGAATGCATAAGTTCTATCCTCAAGCCCCATTAACTTGAACTTCAAATATAGATTGGTGGGTTCTCCAAAATGGAAAGCTTCTAACCAGTTCTTCGTGTAACTTCAATGCATAATCTCTCCATAGAGAGACTGCAGAAGTAAATTTAGCCCAATCAAGGATATGATGTCTACTCTCACGCATCATGCAGCTGAGCACTGTCTCTGCTAGTTGATCATCCTTTGAAAATATAGGTTTCAATCTATTAATTTTGTCCCTTTGCGATTGAGATAGTTCCACCACCTTGCCAGTGTCTATTTGAATTTTGGAAGTCTGCAAAGTAGAGGCTGTCCAAAAGTAAAACTGCACAACCTGCAAAGAACTAATTCAGGTTACTAACAGAAAATCCTAGATAAAAATCAATATTATTGAGGCAATTGAATGACTCAGGAAGGGCTAATGAACCATTGGCACTGATACCTGCCCAAAGAATTAGAAACAAAGTAAAAGCAGATGGTCAAGAGCGAGGTAGTAAAAAGCAATGTAAAATAGAATTTTTTTCGGTCATTATTTCATCAAGAATTCAATTAAACATCAAGAAAAATTATAAAAATTGCACAAACATCTTAGTCCTTACATCCTGCCTTTCAAAGGACGCTCCTAAACTTTATCTATTTTCAAAATAATATAAATAAATAAACATTTACTATTTAAATTTGAAGAATCAATTATTAAATGGCTGCCTAGATTGCTTTGACTGGGATCATTGATTCCTAACACAGTAGCTTCCATGTAAACCTGAACCCTCCATGTAGGGGAACTTGCTGACTGGCAACCATTAACTTTTTCCACACCCACATTGCTGCCAGATATTACATTTAATTTTACAGCTATGGTAGTCACCTAATCTACTTCTATTAAAAGGGAGAAAACAAGTCAGGAACAAGGAAAGATTGAGGGAAGAAAGCAACCCATGAAAAAAGAAAAGTGGAGAAAAAGAATAAGGAAGAAGGAAAGATATAGGGAAGAAAGCAACCAATGAAAAAAGCTAGGATTGAAAAGCAATTGCAAGTAGTAGTAGGATTTTTTTTATAAGCAATGAAATTTTATTAAAAAAAGGAATTAGCTCATATACATAAGAGTACACAAACTAGCCTAAAGAGATACAATAAGTGAAAGTTACAGTCTAAAGAAAAGAGAATCAATGAAGTCTACAATAGAATGCATCTCACTATGACACAAAACAGAGGACCACTCAAACAAAGTTCTTATGAAAGATGATTTTAGCTAAATAACCTACCCTCAAAAGTATGTTAATTCCTTTCAATCTACAAAGTCCACAATAGGCATAAAGGAGTTAAGTTCCAAACACAGAAAAATATTTACCAAACCAATTCCACCATCCAGAAAGTAGCTAACACTCATGGTTAACGCAGTGTGATAGCAAGAGAAGAGTTACTGCAAAACTCAACCCTGAAATTTTTATTAATAGAATACTTCTCCAATTCGTTTTATAACTTAGGGGCCAAGTTAAAGCAACAAGAAAACTTAAGTTCCAAGCAAAAATTCCTATCCTAGTTAAAACCCTATCATATAAGGATTTAGTTTTGACTAAATACTCATAAAATACTTAAAACAAGAAAATAAAACCCTATTCTAGAAAATCCCAAAAATTACAAAAATAAAAGAAAATTTCTCCAATAACCGTGTACAGCATCCAACATCGCTTGAACATTACCCTTTGAAACCGAAACACAGAAAAGGTTAAACTCGAGGAATTGGTTTGGTAAAAGTTGCAGAGAGAGGATCAGGTGAAACTCATGGGACCCTTTTATGGTGTTTAAACTTAAGATATAATCATATCCATTTATTATCTCTATAATACAAACAGAAAGTGTAAATTTTGTTGGGTCAATGGGGAGAGTACCTGAAGCGCATGCAAAATGTTGACAAATTCTTGATCAAGCAACTCATTTCCCCTTGCTAATCGCAATGGCTTCATCAGTAATTCAGAGCAATCTGAGTCGCAACTCATATCTTGATAATAATAAACATCAAATCCAACAACATGCAGCCTTGCCCAGCATATATCGAAACCCAACTGGTGATAGGAAGTTTGGTCTGGTGAAAACCAGTACATATTACTGGATGCTGGCAAAGGTAGACATGGACCAGGCACATTATAGTGTGAACGACTTTGTGAGAGAAGAGCAACAAGTTTAGCATCCTCATCATGGGAAGCATCACGACTGAACCATAACGTAAGCGTAAGTCTTTCCCCATCAGTTATCTGTCAAAAAATAAATTAGCATCAGAAAACAATTGAGTTTCAGAATTTACTCAGTTTATGGCACAGAATAAACATTAACTTCTTTCATTTTATATGCATAAAAGCATATTGTCTAAGCAATGATCAATATAAATGTGCTTGCTAAGTACATAAAGGCATTTTCACTTTTCAGATCCCTTCTTTTAAAGAAGTTACTTTAAAATTTATATCAATGTCCTTCTAATTTATGCTCTCAGAGTCAAAGTTTAACATTTTTTTCAGTATTCCATAACTCCAAACAGAACTCAGAGTGCAAAAGGAACTGCTATATCTATGTATCTTCATCACTCTGTACATCCTTCTGATCATACAATACCTCAGAATAAGAAGGATTCTGAATCTCAATAATGTTTTATATTCAAAAGATCATACAGTAATCTTTTCAAGGTCACTAATCCTAGTGAAAGCTTCTGGCCAACCTGATGCAGGACTTGTGTCAAGTAGGATCATAAAGGTAAACATATACTTTAACAAGGCAGAAGAAATTTTTTTGTTATGTAAGCTTTGAACCTAGGACTTACCCTAGTCCCACTCAACCAACAGAACCAAGGACAGGGCCTGTCAAAACCCAATTCTGCTATTTGTTAAGATGGACACAGAAGAAGGAAATTTTTTGTCTCTCCATTGGTAATCAGAATTATTTTAAATCAATTATTACATGAGAGAAATAATGCTAGCTGGCCTGTTTCTTTGAAAGCAGCAGCCCAAAATACCTATTAGGAAGCCACTTGCATTGTTTTGAAAAAGAAAAACAAAAATTGAACTTAAATATTAGCTTATTAAAACCATATGCTATCAACAATCATCTGTTTATAACAAAATTTAGGTCTTACACAATGTTTTTGTGCCAAGTGTGCACCTTCTATTTGCATCAAGGGGACAACTTACCTTTTTATTACAGTTTATTTTATTTTTGGGCTCCTATCTCTCCTTAGATATCAAATAATAAAAAATAAAAAATACTTTATATGTCATGATCAATTAGAGCCTACATATTTGGAGGCTTAGTATGGCTAGGTTGAGTTCACATCATCAGTACCTTAGTGACAAACTTAACAACCTTTTCAACACCATTAGACATGAGAGACATTTCTTATCAACCTAACATTGTAACCAGATTCAGACGAAATTAACATATTATGAAGCACAGGTACTCCAAAAATTGAGCCGTACTCGTACCGGATACTTTTTGGGTACTCGTACTCTTGGAGTACTGCTACGTACCCCAGGCATACCCAAAAATACATAAAAGTAGTGAAAGTGGTGGAAACATGAACTTTAGGTATAACTATATGGATGTACACTTCTTTTATTTACTCTCTTGAACCTCGGTTTGTAATTTAAAGACCATTTAATGGCAATGGATATACTTTATTATCCGTAATTGCTCTTAAATTCACATATGATTAACAATATATGAAAAATATATGCATTACTTGAAAATTGAAAAGATATTCACCAATCATGATAGCAATACTTCACCCCATGAGAAAAAGGGAATTGAGGGTACCTCATCGACGGAATGAATGTTGGTGCTGTCAGCTGTGTAAATCACTACATCCTGATGAAATACAATAATTCAACGAACACTGATCTAGGTATTAACTGAAATTAGACTAAAAGACAAATAATCCACCACTACAAACAATATTGCAAATAGTTATCAATTTTCATATCCATAAACATGGTAGACTTACTCCAGCCATGGGCTCAATAGTTGTTGGTTCACCATCCTTGAAGTGAAAAAGCCCACCTTTAAAATCCCTTCCATAACTGTTCAAATAGCAAACTGCCTTTCACCAACACAGAAGATTGAAAATTTAAGAACCAAATAACAATGCAAAAAACAAAAATAATAATACATGATTACAAAGTCCCGTTGGTTACACACATACCGCAAAGTCCCGTTGTTTGAGATAAGGCCTGTTATCATCACTATGCCATCCAATGCTTGCTCCTCTAGTCCAGCTGATTTGTTATAATAACAATCATGTAAATAAAATCTCATCAATAACAAATAAATCATCGTTTTGATTGAAAAAAAGAAAGTGGGTTACCTGATTAAGCCGGTGAACTCGACAAAGAGGTCAAAATGGCAATCAAAGAAGTCCTCAACCTTGTCTTTCAAGGTCTCTCGAATGGGTACGAAAGGGATGAGGAGATGGGGAGAGTTGGTGGCGATGAGATGGGAGAGAGTGGTTGAGAAGACGTTTGGTCTGTAACCAACCGTGCTGTTGGTCTTGTGTATGAATTCCAGCTCCTGGCACTGATCAACGCTCAGGAAATTGTGGAGTATCAGACGCTGATGCTTTTGCTTCGCCTCTGCTTCCATTTTTTTCCCAACTCTTCTCTTCTTCACCCTCGTTTCCAGCAGATTTCATTTCCCAATTCTTTCATTTGGACTAAATGATAATTTTGACACTTAAAGTTGGGGTATTTTAAAAATGAGATTTTTCATTTTGTTTCGATTATATTTTGGCTAAATTATAAGTTACAGAGTTTGGTCGAATTACAATTCAATCTTCTAAGTTTTATCTATTTCAATTTAGTACTCTAAGTTTAATCAAAGCTTAATTCGATTATCCAAGTTTTGACAATTTCAAATTAGTACTCTATGTTTGATTTCGTTTCAATTAAGTCTTTTAACTTTATATTTTTTTCTCGAATTTTTTTAAATAATTTTTATTAGTTTTTATTTTCAAGTTTTTGAAATGAAAACAAACTTAGACAACTAAATTGAAACGGTCAAAATTTAGAATATTGAATCGAAACCAAACCAAACTTAAAGAATTGAATTTAAATTTGACCAAACTTAGAGGTTGTAATTTATAATTTGGCCTAATATTTTTAAAATGGTCTTTTCGTACATCTTGGCATAATTATTAAACTCGAACGATATGTGAAGCTGGTTTAGGAGTCGAGTCACTAGTTCAACCAACTGATCACCGATCGAACCGTAAAATAAAATAAAATGAATAAATATATATATAAAAATAAGTTTGAAAAATCATAAAATAAATGTGTAAATTGAAAAAATAGGCATGCTTAAATTACTGGATAATAGAGTTTTAGTTGGTCTTTTTGTCTGTCTCCATTCCATAAGCGTACGTGGCTAAGATATTGATGATGTGACAACTTTTTAATTGATGTGGCAATTTCTCCCACATGTTAACATTTTACCCAATTCCCTAAATCATAACCCAGTCTCATTTCGAGTAAGGGATTTGGGTAAAATGCCCATGTGTAAATGGCAAAAAAATCACACATCAATTAAAAAAATGTGACATCAAGCCGTTAGTCATGTACAGAGAAATCTAATAGAAACAAGCTAGATGATCAACAGTGCACGATTTTAAAACATTAGGGACCAATTGTGTG
>OU015771.1:7383962-7609806 GCA_907173295.1 Fagus sylvatica | reverse complement strand
GTAGTAGCAGCAACAACAGAGGGATTATCAGGCCTTGGAAGAGTTCTTGAGTGACTTGGCTTGGGAGGCCTGGTTGGGCAGTTGTAGACAATGTGACCAATCTTGTGACAATACCGACATTCGACAGTAGGGCATTCAAATAGAAGATGTCCCTGTTGATAACAATTTTTGCAGTATTTCGAACCATTCCTGGATGAGGAAGAAGGATGAGCAGCAATAACAGTTTGAGGAAGTTTGGTGGTATCCATTAGAAATGAATAAGAAATATAGAAAAGATCTGCAAAAGAAAACAAAAAAATAATGGGTAAGCCTTTTTTTTTTTTTTTTTTTTAGCTAGGGCTGACGTCAGCAATAGGTAGGGCTGACGTCAGCTGTGGGTGCGGGTCGCGGGGCAGGCGGACCGCGGGTCAGGGCGCGTGTACGGGTGCGGGTCGCGGGGCGGGCGGACCGCGGGTCAGGGCGCGTGTACGGGTCGCGCGTGGATCTGGGTGCAAAAAACACGCCGGAAGATTCACCGGCGCGTGCGGTGTTTTCTGGCGGCGATATTTCTGGTGGTAGATTCGTCTTGACGAGACGAATCCTTGGATAAGTTGCACAAGACAGACGGAGCAGCCTAGCGGCGGCGGCGGAGATCAAAACCGGCGGGTTTGCCGGAGACAAACGGGGCGCGTGGCGGCGCGTGAGCAGGGTTCTGGCGTTGCAACTTTCAGGTTTTGGAAATCGAGCTCTGAGGATCAGAGCGGTAGGCAGCACAGGATGAACGGAGGTCTCTGGAAGCAATTGCAGGAGAAGAGAGGCACGGGTGTTTTGTGGAGAAAAATTGGTTTCAGAAAACCCTAGACTAGTTTTAAGAATCACAATGCTAAAATATTAATTTGGCTCTGATACCATGTTAACTTTAGAGAGGTAAGCACAGAAAAACAGAAAGAATAATCTGTGTATTGAGTATTCTGAATAATCATGTACAAATAAAAGAATATATATAGGCCTAGTCTAGTGTACGGTATAGTAAATACAACGTAAACCCTAGGAAACCCTAGACTAGTACAATAACAAATGGTATACATATTAACATATGTTTCAAGAATTTTCTGATACATTAAAGTTGAATATCACCAAAAAAAAAAAAAAAAAAACACTGAAGTTTGATTTATAAGTTTACTGTGAAACTTCAATCGGAAGATCTTCTTTTCTTTCATTAATCTTTGTGATTTATATTGGGTGAAAGTGACTTCATTCAGCAATTTCAAACAGGCACTGCCGCACCAAAATCTAAACTAAGAGGCTGATGAAACGATAATCAATAATCCCCACTACCACCAGATAAACTAAGAGGCTGATGAAACGATAATCAATAATCCCCACTACCCTGGTCGTTCCAACTCGAAAATCAAACAGGTTGTTTTCACACTTGAATCCAGATTAAAAAAAAAAAAAAAAACACTCATACATTTGTTCTAACCAAAACTTTAAACTCAACAAATTTAAAAACTAAACCTTTAACCCCCAACAATCATAGAAAAATTAAAATCCAAATGAAACACATTCACAAACCACAAATTAATCAAATTCTTCCACTTAAATTAATCACCTCATTACCTTATAAGAAATGTGGTTTGAATAGAGTAAAGTTGGATATATGACATGATTTCATTGGTTAGGAGTACAAGTCAGCTTGCTGACTATGTACTGCAGCACCACTAAATAATTTCCCTAACCATATGATATCAGAATCAACATGCAAATTCGAGAACTAAATAAAAAAAAACACCCATCAAACCGAAAGGTATTGATTCTAATTGAATTTTTCTCTTTCTCATACTTTGAATGTATAAGGAAAATATATTAATTAAGCAATGTTAATTATTATAGTCCAAAGATCATCTCCTTTTACCTTTTGAGTGACTATTGTTCTTTTCAATTCGGACCCACTAGGCTTTAATTAGGTTTTGAGACTATGTTCTAAGCAATGATCCTAGTGCTTGCAATTTTTCCATCTATGCTAAACCACATTACTGATATGTATGTGGGTAATTGATTTTTATTGCAATGAATAATTATTAGACATTATTTTATATATGATTTTACAATGTGAGGAATTACATTGATTAATACACTTTTCAATTATTAGGGCTCAATCTGTTCTTCAGTTGCTTTTTTAGATGTAGAATTTTGGTTCGGATCATGAGGTTTGGGTTTGAAATGTAGACCTATAAACTTCTTTTTTTTTTTTTTTTTTTTAAAGAAGATAGAAACAAACATGCAGGTATACAAGAGTAACCATAAAAGAGTTGAAATGTAGACCTATAACTAGATGAGTGCATTGTGACCTCTTTGCACTTGCATATTCATGGAGGCCAGGTTAAATCAGAGGAAACTATTGAACTTTATTGTGTTGTGTTGCAGAACTTTGTTGTTTCTGCAGTGTTTGTTGTATTCCAGTTTTTTATTCTTTTTCAATGAATGCATTGGTACTTAATTGGTGTACTATCTAGTTGAACTAGTCTAAGGTCTTGATCCCTTTGTTTTTCATATGATTTATGTTTGAAATGTAGAATTTGGGTTTAGATCATAACATTATGTTTGAAAAGTACATATCTGGGATTGAAGAATCACTTTGTTTTAAAGGTTAATTGGTTATTTATTTATTTATTTGTTATTGTGATTAGGGATTAACTAGATGGATAAAGACAGAAACAAAGAAGAAGGCGAGATTTTGCCTTTTGACATTATGGCAGAAATCTTTTCTCGGTGTAACCTACTTAGTAGGATGAATGTGTCATTAACCTCTACGTTTTGGCATCAGGAAATATCTAGAATGCGCCATACTTCTCCCTTGAAGACAAAATTTGGATTTATGATCTGGCGGGAACAAAATCAACCTATCTTGGAGTTTTGGAAAATCAAAAATGGGGGCAGAGAGTCCATTTTGCATGTAGTCACGACAACATTGTTGAAGCCTCTACAATCATGTTGCGGGATGTTATTATTAAGAGACATAAACAATGGTAATATTCAATTCCACGTCTATGACATTAGATCTGATCAGATAATATTGGTACCTGCAAACCATAATTGGAGAAATGCGAGCTTGGTATTTCCAAATCATAATTGGAGAAATGCGAGCTTGATTCCAAATGCGAGCTTGATTGTAAATCAAACCGAAGACACTTTTATGCTTCTCTACCATGCATGGTTTGACACAGATTTCAAAGATGAATCAGTGACGACAAAAATGCTAATATTCAAATCCAACTCCAGTTTATGGACAGAGCATGTAGTCCCTGTTGAGGAGGGTTTATTCCTTCTTGTGCAGAACGGATTCCAACCTGATCATTGCCAGTCACAGGTGATCAACCGAGGGGGAGTTTATTACCGGAGATGGAGCTATACACTCATGGTGTATAACATCAGAGATAATAGCATGTACTTGATAGAACTTCCATATCAGAGGCCCACAAAATCTGACTATGACCAAGACCTACTATTTGAGGCTAAAAACAACCTATGCTACTGTCGAAGCTCTGATGAAGGATTCATTTTATGGATTTTTAAGGATGGAATTAATGTCTGGCTTCCTTGGTGCCAAATGCTGTTTGAAGAAATGAATATTCCATCAGGCTATGTTCAGGCATTTGATCAAGACATGTTCATGCTGTACATATGGTGTAAGCAACAAAAGCTGCTGTTTTCTTATAGCTTGGAGACTAAGGGAATCACTGAATTTGGGAGAGCAGAGCATTTGGGAGCTGATGATGTCACCACTGTAATTGAATTTAGTTTTTCAGCTTAGAATTTTCAATGTTAAACTTTACTTCTTTTTTTGGCGTATAATCTTGTAATATGATTGATTGAATTGCAAATCAGAAAAACAATGAAAATGAGCTGAAAATGGAGTCAGTTAAATAGAGTACCGATTTATATACTCTGAGTGCCGATCGGTACACAAATCTTGGGTGCAGTGCCGATTGGAAGTCCACCCTCTTCCGCTTCTTTTTTCTTCATCTTTCATTTTCTTCTATCTCTCTTCTGATCTTTTGGGAGTAGCCACAGCCATCCTCTAACCTTCGGTTCGGGTATCTTTTTTCTCTCTCATTTTGCATTTTCAAGGAGCTTTCTGCTGCCTTTCTCCCTTTTTGAATAAACTCTGCCATAGAAAATTAATGACTGTGTTAACTTTGTTCAGCCACTCCTTTTCCTTTTTTAAATTCAATTAATTTAAATTTTGTTTTATTTTATCATATTTTAATGTCTATTGAGTGGTTGTCTTGTCCCCAGTTTTTCTTTTAAAGTTTTATCACTTCCAAATGATAAATTGGTTACCATGTTCAATTTTTAATTAATGATTTTTTAATTAATAATGACAAATGGTTGCCTCAACTTGGTTTTGGGTTGAATTAGCAGTTACTTCGGAATTTCCAATTTTGTTTGACCTTGGTAGTGTTACTTAGAAAAGTCCAGTTTTGTTAGGAATTTCCAATTTCCAATTTTTCCTTCTTTCTACTTTTTTTCCCCAAAAAATTTAGAAACTTGTTAACAAAAGCTTGAATTGACCACGTGGTGATCAACTCAAATATAATTATATGTTTTTAAACAAGTATGAAGTAATTTAAGAATATATAATATTATATGTTTATTTTATACATGTATAAGTATAAGAATATACTTATATAAACTTAAGATTGGATTATATAACTTTGTAAATAAGTTTATAAGATTTCAAATAAATATTTTATAATTTATTGATAACATTAGTGGTCTATTTAGTACTTTTAATAATACGATCACTGTTGATGAATCTAATTTTTATAAGTTTATAGAGAAAATTATTTTATCTCATTAACTCAAATAATAGAATTTCAACTAACATTTAGCGATTAATTATTAGCATGTATTTGTGAATGGGTAAAATATTTTTGTTATGATGTTTATTTTATATGGGAAAAGAATAAGTTCATCAAGTAATTCGTGATTAACAAACTCAAGTTTGTTCAATAAAAAAGTGAGTCATGCTTGAACATATAATTTAGTTTAATAATGAGAAAGTTCATTACTTACATTTGATTTTTATAATTTACTTATTTGTATTTTGTATCAGTTCTAACTTCTTTATGATTATAATTACTTATATATACTTTTGTGTCTGTCCTACATTCCCTCTGCAATTTAAGAGGATTTTTTTTTTTTTTTTGGTGAGAAAGAAATCTCATTTTTTTAATTTCTAATCTCGAATCATGCATTGAGAAAAAATGGAATTTAATTGAGAATAGAAGAATGATCTTATTTTTTTTTTTCTTTTTTATGAATAAAACTAGCTTCATTAAAATCAACCCAATGGAAAAAACTCTCATTCAAAAGAGCGAGAAGAAATCCAAAATTAATATACAACAAAGCTTCAAACCCTACCAAGAAAATGACAAAGATGGCAGGGCTCAAAACCCTATTACAGCGAGAACAGGATAACATACCTAGCCCAAATGTGTGAGGTAACATACCCAGCCCAACGGTATTCAAGTTAGTTGTTAAGATGCAACTTGGGCCAAGTAGTAGTAAAAGGGAAAAAGGGGGTTTTTCACGTAAGGATCCTGAAGTCCAACAAAGTCCAGTAGCCTGGGAAGTCGGGATTGAGTCGGAGTCGGAGACCATTAACTAATCCCAACCGACCGTCTATTATAAATACTAAGTAAAACCACACCCCCACTTCACCACTGCCCTGCCCTTCCCTTTGTTGCTGTACTGAAAGGCATTCTAGTGTACTGTGTTGCTTCGATTGTTTCATAGGAAAAGATTATGTTTCGGGGGAGGCGGGTAGACCTCAGTTGCTACGATGAGAATCTTAATCTGATACCGAAACTGGGAGTGTTCCCGGACCCGGACCTGGAGGATCACGACGAGGTATCCCTTTTCTTTTCTTTTCTTTTTTTAAATTTTGCTCTATCTTCAATTTCAAAACTTGTTTTTCTAAAATTTTTTTTTGGTTTGAAAATATTTCCAAGGTTTTTTTCTCTCTTCCTTGCTTTTCCAAATTGCATCTCTGATTTGGTGCTAGTACGGTTTCTATTAGTTTTATTTGAAATTGGAATTCTGATTGTAATTGTTATAGTTCCTGGTTTAGATAGATGTTTTTAATTTGATAGTTTCGTTTTAACGTTGTTTATTCCCCACCCTCTAAATTAGGGTTTCACAATTACTATTAAATTTTAATTTTACTTTTCTGGAGAATGTCACTATAATCGTAATTGTCATTGTCATTGTCATTGTCTTTAATAGGAACAGGATCAAGACGAAGATGTAACAGATGATGTGTTATCAGATTCTAAGACACAGTTGGGAGATTTGTGTCCGGATCTTCTACAACACATCCTTTCTTTTGTTCCCTTGAAACCTCGTACTAGGTTCAAATCTGTAGCACAAAACTGGTGCAGCTTGATAACTGGTCTCCGACACTACTCTTTGCCACTACCCAACTCCTCTGGCTTGGTTCTTTTTGCAAAGCAGAGGTTACTCAAGTTGGCTGGTGGTGGTGATGCAACCTAACTATTAATGATCACCTAGGTGTTGAGGCTGCTACTCATGAAAATTGGATCACCCTTACTCTCCCCAAAGCTATATTGATCGATTCTTGCAATGGTTTGCTTCTTTATGCCGACACAGATGAGACAAGTGGGTACTATACAGGATTTTATGTTGTAAGTCCCATCATGAAGCAATTTGTAGCCATCCCAATCCCTTGCAAAAACAACCTCTCCACAAAGGCCTGTGTAGCTATTGCTTTTGATGATGATGATGATATTGAAAACACTTTCAGTTAATAAAAAAAACACTTTCAGTTAATAAAACACAAGATTGATGTTCAATCAATGTTTGTTAAAAACAAGATGATGTTCAACTTGATGTTGTTAAGCAATCAATCACTTGCCAAATATTTTCATCCAAAACTAGGGGATGGAGTGAACATCAAGCAACAATCCTCAACCAATCACATCCACCAATATACCAATGGAAAAACCAATGGAAATGGAAATACTCTCTTTCATTTTACAAAAAGGGAAAACTTTACTGCTTATGGGATCATATCTTGCTGGTTTACTATGTAGAGAGGAAGGTCTTTATGGCTGCTCCATTTTATCATCCTCCATTCAATATGACATCACATCTATTGTGGGAGTTGGAAGGAAGTCTGTATTATTTTCTATCAACTTCAGATCAGCTTTTTATGTATAAGTGTGAAGACAGTGAGTTCCAACACTGGGATAGGAAGTTTATTATTCGTATGTGTGATAAGAAGGACAGCGAAGGCTGGAGGGCCTTGGACAATTCAGGAGTTTTAAAGGCTCTCTCATTCAACCATGACTTGCACAAACTCTATCTACAGAATTCAGACTCTATCTTTTCTTACAGTTTAGAGACTCAGCGACTACAAAAGGTCTGGTCGCATCCTGCTCTAGTCAATTACCGTCATCCTCCCATTATCATCCTCCCATTTCCTTTTTTATTTCATTCTGTGGATTTGCGTTCTATTCTTAGATGCTAATTGAAACTTTTGTACTCTCGACTATTAAAGTATTTGAAGGAATGCATGTTGGAGATGTTTTCAATTCTTTTTTTCTTTCTGCTTAATAATACTTGAATTACCTTAATTCCACGAATTTTCTACACTATTTTTGGTGTTTCACATCACTTACTATTTGTTGGATCGTAGAGGCAATTCCTTTTCTTTTCTCTTTTTTCTTTTTTGGTATGTGAGATAATACATCTCTTTGAACTTTGGAATGTTAGGAATCTGGATATCTCATCTGAGAACAAATTTGTACTAGTTGCTTTGTTGTCTCTCTGTCCGTCTTGGACCCAATTTTTGGATGGTGTGGAATGGGATTGTATTTCAGATGTGAAAATTATAAAGTGGTTTCTGAAACATGAAATGGGTTCGTTGGTTCTTACTCGGTTGAAAGGAAAGAAATTAATGAATGATTTTGCTTTGATATACTTTGATGAGTGGTGGATAAAATACCTCGAAACTATGAAAAAAAAAATAAATAGAAAAAACTTGCTTAATGAAATTTGTGTAATGGTTTTTGGATATTTTTCTGTAAAAATGATTATTTATTATAAATTTATTTAGTTTATTTTTTTTATTAAAAAATTATTTATGATGTCATCGATTCATAATTTGGTGTTTTCGGAGATATTTTGATCATTTTGGAGTTTTTTAGATTATTTTAGTTATTTTAGAGATTTCAATGGTATTTTGATAAATTTAGGGGGTTTATTTTAGAATACCACAAATGAAGCCCTTCAAAGATGTAATGGTTCAATAGGATATTAGCAGCACAACTATAATTTAAGTCACCTGTGTTTCGGATTACAATCTATTAGTATAGAACGCTAATTTGGGGGCTTTTGAAGAACAAACCCTCAATAGAAATTTACCCAAAAAAACCCCACTAAATAAGTTAAATGTTTTGCAAATGAGTGACCAAAATATTATATAAGTTTAGATAATGATAAAATTTCTTGTAATCGTCAAAATGTAATTTGTTGGATCAAGACACATAAAATGCAATTTAGTTTCTATCAATTAAGTCTCAAAAATTGATAGAACATAATCAAAATTCTAAAATGAAAAATATCAAGCTTAGAGGACCAAAAGTAAAACAATCATATATTTTAAGGGTCGATATTGCAATTTAGTCTTTCCTTTTTTACTCTACCTCTTTTACTTTACAAAATTTTTATTTATCTGAAAAGATCATATTTTTCTTCATTATTTCATCATATAAGAAATAGGTAAGAATCTTTTTCTTTTATAAAAATATAAATCTTGAATCTGTTTATGTTTAGAAATTGTTCTGTCAAATAAAAAAAAAAAATTCTCAACATTAATTTTATTTCCCTTCTTATAATTTTGAAAAAAAGAAGAAGTTATTTCTCAAGAATTCTCTTTAATTCATTTTATTTTTATTCATTCAGCACAATCTAGCAATGAATAAAATTAACAAACATTTGCCACTTGGGTATTCGGCCCAGTGGTAATCCCCTTCCCAAAAAACCCCCCTCTATGAGGGTGTGGGTTCGATCCTCGGGATCTTCAAAATAGACGTGTGCGTGAGCAATACGTGACAAGTTTTTTTTCTTAAGAAAAACTAATAATCCATTAAAGGAGAAAAATACACTACATAAAAAACTAATCACCAAGCTTATCCCTCATAAATACACATGACTCTTTGAGAAAAGCTTCAAGAAACATATAAAGGTTTCGAAAACCTTCAATGAGCCAACAAATCTGCCACCTTATTGCGATCCCTCTTAACTCTTTTGAAAACATAACAAAGTGGAAGAGATGATGCCAAGAAAACATGTATATCCTCCACCAACTGATTGTGTTTGAAGGATCATTGACGCCAAACAAAATGAATTGAGAGTGCCCTTCAATAACCCTCACTACTACGGAATAGCTTGATTGCCAAAGTTTCTACCACTTCCTTGGAGCTAATTTATGTGCTACACCCTAGCTTTCAAAGCATTATCCTGATCATTTCTCGCCATGGCAGGATGTGAGAACAACAACTCGAGGGTATCAGGATTTTCGGGTATCCCCAATAAAGCCAAGAGTCTTGTAACTCAGTAACATTGATTAATCTTCTTTAATTATATGGTATAACAGGATTCAAATCTCCTCCTCCTCATTATTGTAATTATCAAATTATCAAATATATATATATATATATAAGGACATTGATTTTTGTGTCATAAATTGATGCATCTAGCTATTTCATGACTAGGTACCTGATGATAATCGCAGTGCTCATATCCCTTGAACCCCATAAGTAATGGCCTTAAAGGAAACCGTTGATCAAGAGATGAGGTGTCTTTCAATCTTAAGCTTTTCAAACATTTCACTCATCCTAGTGACGCTTTAGCCACTTTGTAGTAGAAATATCCATAAGTTAAAAGTATAGATTAATAAGCTCAGGACTAGCCTAAACTTTTTGGGGGCCTCAAGCCAAATTTTAAATTGAGATCTTTATTCTTTTTTACCATTCAATACTAATTAAATTAATATTTATGAAGAAAAAAATTATTGGAATTTCATTTTTCTTGCATTTTTAGATAAAAATTTAAAATAATTACACTTTACTACCTTGAACTTTGACCCTTTTTTTCAATATCCCTCCCAAACTTCTGATTTGAGCCATTTATCCTCCAATTAGACTTAGTTGCACGCCCATTACACCTCCATCCAAATTGGTGTTAAATCTAATGGAAATATTACTCACATGCAACACACTTGACTTGTAGGGCCCACGTATCTACTTAAGTCTAACTAAAAATACAAAATGGCTAAACTGCCCTTATCTTAATAAAATCCCTCCACCACTAGACAAATGACACATCTACAAGGAGCCCCAAACCAAAACTTTTGAGCAAGAAAGCAAAAGAGGCAGAGTTAAATTAAGAATATGAGTTTTCCACCTACTGTAAAGAGTTCATATTATAATAAGACAACAAAAAAGGAACAGAGGATACAAGGGATTTCAAAGAGAACTGAAAAGCTCTTCCTCTTCCCTTTGTTCCACTTGGCAGTATGAAATGTCATGTCTCGAATATTGCCGCTCTTTACATTTGCTTCAAACTCATTGAAGTTCGCAGCCTACTCTTTTTCCTCTCTCTCTCTCTCTCTCTCTCTCTCTCTCTCTCTCTCTCTAAACTGCTCCAGCTGGCTTGCTTGCCACCACATTGTCAGCACTCTGCTGTTCTACTTCCTTCACTGCTGTACGTCCACTGCCAGTTCCATCGACGCTTCCATTACAGTCTTGCCTTTGTGTTTTCCCTTCCGATTTTCCTTTTGGCGATGCACTTGTATTATGACTAGATTTTCCTGAACCATTTTCTTTTTCTGGCTGGGAACTGGCTCAGCGGAAAAGTTTACTTCCGTTGCAGTACCTGGTAACTGCTGGGAAGATGATGAATTACCAGAGCCTGGAGGAAGGAAAACTCCAGTGCCAGGGACAGGAAGGCGAGGAGGAGGATGTCTGGCAAAATCTGAGGATTTTCCATGCATTACTAGGAGAGATCTGTTTTTGTCATGGTGACCAGCATTAATAAAAAAATTCAGTTAAAACTCAAATAAAATAAATAAAATGTAAGCCAAGAAACTAGTAAATAGTTATATAAAGCCTATTCAACATGAGTAAGATGTTTCCTCACACACTTAAAGGTTGCAAAGCCCCATTTTGCATCAAATTTTTTTTATATATAAGTAAGATGTTTTATTAAAAGAAAGATAAGCTCAAAATGGCGAGCTTCCCTAAAGAATTTGCATCATGTATTAGATACATGAAGCTCCTAATGGTTCTACACAGTTTCTGAAAACATAAATGACAAAGTAGCAGTTGTTTGGGAGTGGACTTGGTGCAACTTAAAGTTATAGGGTCTTAGGGTATGTGGAAGTAATATCAATGGAAATTCCTTCTGGTGTTACCATACCATTTCACTAGATGGAGCCCACCTGACTTTCCTGAGGAGCAACAACACCTGGTCCTTTCAGTTCTGACTTAATATACTAAATTACTTGATACCACTAAACCGGAACGCTAGCAATTATTTTCCATGAATTTTATTTTTGGTATGCCTAAGTTTTCAAGCACATCACCCTACAAGGATATGAATTTTCTTTTTTCTTTTTTGATAACTACAAGGATATGAATTTTCTTATAGAAAGATGATAATAGACAAGTATTAACACTACGTTTGGGAGTTTGGAGGGAGAGGAGAAGGAATAGTCATCACTCCCTTTATTTGGATGTTTATATAAATTAAATACTAGGAGGTGAGAGTGAAGCTATTTGCAAGGTGGAAAGGAAAGAAAAGGATAAGCTATCATGTAAATTAACAATAGAGTGATATGAGTAAGGAAGTGATTGTTTAGATATTGTTGAAATTTTATTAAACTTGATGTCCCCTTCCTGCAAATTCCCCAAATTTGAAGGAATTGAAAACATACCTAAGTAGCAACTTCTTGAGCAATAAAAATGAAGCAGCAAGAAGAAAAGAGTAAGGGTTAAAATTTATTACCCAGGTGCAAGAGAAATCTAGAGAGAGCCTCTAAAATCCCCAGGATGGTCTATCGTAATAACTCTTCCAAAGGTCATGTCACAGTCCGTCAAGAACAGTATGCAAACGGGCCTTCCAAACGAAGGTGGGAACATGTGAGGCTGTGCGTGATCACCCTACAGGTAATCGCCATAAAATTAGGCTTGGTTGGCACGGCACACACTTACAATTACAAAAAGGAAATACCATAATAAGCAACCTCATTATAAAAATCAATGATGCAAGAGTCTGCCTTCACAGTCATAATCTGCATGCCTACTAAGCGTTCAAAAACATCTTGCAGCAAGGAAGGGATGGGTTCTATGTTCCGATCTGCAACATTAAATTATAAATGATCCAAGAAATGATATTTAAGGAAAAAGACAAATAACAGAATTCGTAAAATTTTATTATCCGACACAAATATTCATAAAATGGAACATGCCTTTGGAGCTTCCTACTGCATTATCCTCTTCTAGAGGTGCATCTGCAATAGGAAGGCCCATCAGAATCACCTCTCTTCCATGTCCCTTCATAGGCCTCTTTGAAACCACATACGTCTGACCTGCTTCTTGTCAAACAAAGATCGTAGGAATTAGTATTACTCATATACATAAAAGGAAAATTATCTTTATAATTCAAAATACAAAAATGCTTTCACAAAAGCTAAGAGCGAATTTATTAACAAGAGAAAGTGAAATTAAAAAAATCAGGCATCAGAAGAATTTTGCACAATAATCCAATACAACAATGGGGGAGGAGGGATTTCAACCTTGATTCTCCTTTTAAAGGAAACCAAGCAATGCCACTAAGCTACCAATAATGCATACAATGTTAGAATAGGCTTCTTTTTTTCTTTTTCTTCACCTTCTTTTTTTCTGGAAAGAAGTAGAGGCCATGTTCTCAAAGAACAGAAAAAATAAATAAATAAATAAGAAGAATAACAGTGCTGGTAGCAGTTGTAATAGTATCATTATCAACCTTTTACTCAGAAAGTTTCTCATAAGGAAAATGACTGAACAGTTTTTGGATTGGGAGAAAACAATTCTCTTGCAATGCATAAAATGGCCAATGCCATGGACCCCTTTCCACAGCGAATCGATTTAAGGATTTGCTGAAGTTGGAACAGTAGCTTCTTTTTCGAAACTTATTGAATGAAATTCATCCAGCATTTGTGGTTTTTCTCTACCTTTCTCTTAGGGATTGAGTGTGAGTCTTATTGCTAATATGATAGCTTGAATAACTCTCTAATTCACTTCTTAGATGTTTTATTCTCTAAATCATACATGGGTTGCATCGTTTCACAAAGTGAGGGACGCTGCAGCTGTCTACTATATGTGGAAGGACTAAGGAGCGGAATGACAAACCATTTAGAAGCTTATGCAATTTTGCATCAAGTGTCACAGATAGACTGAACTCTTTGAAGGATACTGAAAGGTCTTAGTAACAGGTACAGTTGCAGAGAGCTTGGCAAATTACTAAAGATATATTCAACTTGAAGCACTAGATGTCTACCTGATGTTTCTAGGAGGTAGCTAGTTGTTTCTTTCTGTGTTTATGTAACTGCCGATCTTGTTTGGCTAGGTATGCCCTTGTTCTCTTATAAATTGTTATTTTTGTCAATATAATTCTGATAATTGTTTCAAATGATAATACTGATAATTTATTTGTGATTACACTTCTATGGGATATATGTGATGGATTGATGTGGCACCGGAAATGGAGGAAAAAAAAAACTACAGTTTTTGTTGATAGGGCTTCTCGAGTGCGGGCGGGTGGCGCCAAAAATGGAGCACCAGAGTCAATTTCTAACCAAACCAGAGTAATAGTAACCAAACATCAACATCAACCTACTTCGTATGATTCCCCCACCCAAAATTGGTGATGTTAGTAGCATGTCTTTTTTTTCCTTCGAGTAGGCAACCACCTGAACCCACTTTTTGAACCTTGTCTTCGCCATCTGGTGTGGTCTAGGTTAAGGCTTGGGTATGGTCTAATTTAGTAAAGGCTATGAATGGGTCATCTCAACTACAACCGTGGCTCTATTTCATTCACTGTAGGCATGCGCCTATGCCTGCCATGATAAGACTGGATATTACATGATGGAATTTGTTTTTTTTTTTTGGCTTAGGGGTTTTCAACCCCCAACTTACTCGATCCAATTCCAAAAAAAATAATAGCTGAAAGTGCTATTTGTTTTAGTTTAAAAAGCTAGTTTATTTTATTTTCAATTTATGTACAGTGTTTTAAAGTTAATTTTTTTTTTAAAATAAAGAAAATGAATTAATAAAAATACTCATCCAAAAAAAAAAAAAATTCAAATTAAAAATTCAAACCATTTCCTCCTTATCTACAAGGAAACCCATCGACCTATAGAGTATAGGCTATAGGTCAAGGCTAACCCTCTTTATCTTCCTTTAATCTCGTTTAATCAAACTTGTTGTATAGTAACAAAACAAGAAAGGATCCTCTCTCATTGAAAACCTCTAATTTTTAATTAGAATTGTGACACATTGTATTTATTTGATTTTATATAGTTTCAATAAGTGTTTTAAGAACATTGGATTTTTTTTAAGTGCCACATGTCTCTTATCTAACTAAAAATGAGAGAATATTAAAGGATTTAATGGGAGAGGATCCTCTCCCAAAGAAAACAATACAAAATTATATAGGCAGAAAAGTTAGCAATGGCAACCTGTCAAATGGTAAGTCATAATACCACATTTTGTTTCAATGGTTAGGGTATTTAAACATTGTTGTAACCCTAATCTAAACATTGCTTAACAGTTATTTTCACAACATCCTTCGTTAGTAATATACTAAAGGCGGTCTTATTGATTGAGGTTCCTAACTATGAAATGGATCTACATCCAATAGAATGGTATAAACTGGACAATCAAGCATTCCAGTCTTGTTGGACATGTTACATGGATTATCGACACTTCAAATTATTTGCTGCCCATAGTCCAAAGTCTACATGAATGCCGCTGGTGCAGATGTGCTAACTGGAAACTGCACCAAAATTGCCTAGTATGATGCGGTTCAAGTAGGTAACAATGGAAAGAATGCATAAGTTCTATCTCAAGCCCCAGTTAACTTGAACTTCAAATATAGATTGGTGGGTTCTCCAAAATGGTAAAGCTTCTAACCAGTTCTTCGTGTAACTTCAATGCATAATCTCTCCATAGAGAGACTGCAGAAGTAAATTTAGCCCAATCAAGGATATGATGTCTACTCTCACGCATCATGCAGCTGAGCACTGTCTCTGCTAGTTGATCATCCTTTGAAAATATAGGTTTCAATCTATTAATTTTGTCCCTTTGCGATTGAGATAGTTCCACCACCTTGCCAGTGTCTATTTGAATTTTGGAAGTCTGCAAAGTAGAGGCTGTCCAAAAGTAAAACTGCACAACCTGCAAAGAACTAATTCAGGTTACTAACAGAAAATCCTAGATAAAAATCAATATTATTGAGGCAATTGAATGACTCAGGAAGGGCTAATGAACCATTGGCACTGATACCTGCCCAAAGAATTAGAAACAAAGTAAAAGCAGATGGTCAAGAGCGAGGTAGTAAAAAGCAATGTAAAATAGAATTTTTTTCGGTCATTATTTCATCAAGAATTCAATTAAACATCAAGAAAAATTATAAAAATTGCACAAACATCTTAGTCCTTACATCCTGCCTTTCAAAGGACGCTCCTAAACTTTATCTATTTTCAAAATAATATAAATAAATAAACATTTACTATTTAAATTTGAAGAATCAATTATTAAATGGCTGCCTAGATTGCTTTGACTGGGATCATTGATTCCTAACACAGTAGCTTCCATGTAAACCTGAACCCTCCATGTAGGGGAACTTGCTGACTGGCAACCATTAACTTTTTCCACACCCACATTGCTGCCAGATATTACATTTAATTTTACAGCTATGGTAGTCACCTAATCTACTTCTATTAAAAGGGAGAAAACAAGTCAGGAACAAGGAAAGATTGAGGGAAGAAAGCAACCCATGAAAAAAGAAAAGTGGAGAAAAAGAATAAGGAAGAAGGAAAGATATAGGGAAGAAAGCAACCAATGAAAAAAGCTAGGATTGAAAAGCAATTGCAAGTAGTAGTAGGATTTTTTTTATAAGCAATGAAATTTTATTAAAAAAAGGAATTAGCTCATATACATAAGAGTACACAAACTAGCCTAAAGAGATACAATAAGTGAAAGTTACAGTCTAAAGAAAAGAGAATCAATGAAGTCTACAATAGAATGCATCTCACTATGACACAAAACAGAGGACCACTCAAACAAAGTTCTTATGAAAGATGATTTTAGCTAAATAACCAAGGCATCCATACCCTCAAAAGTATGTTAATTCCTTTCAATCTACAAAGTCCACAATAGGCATAAAGGAGTTAAGTTCCAAACACAGAAAAATATTTACCAAACCAATTCCACCATCCAGAAAGTAGCTAACACTCATGGTTAACGCAGTGTGATAGCAAGAGAAGAGTTACTGCAAAACTAAAACCCTGAAATTTTTATTAATAAATTTTTATTAATAGAATACTTCTCCAATTCGTTTTATAACTTAGGGGCCAAGTTAAAGCAACAAGAAAACTTAAGTTCCAAGCAAAAATTCCTATCCTAGTTAAAACCCTATCATATAAGGATTTAGTTTTGACTAAATACTCATAAAATACTTAAAACAAGAAAATAAAACCCTATTCTAGAAAATCCCAAAAATTACAAAAATAAAAGAAAATTTCTCCAATAACCGTGTACAGCATCCAACATCGCTTGAACATTACCCTTTGAAACCGAAACACAGAAAAGGTTAAACTCGAGGAATTGGTTTGGTAAAAGTTGCAGAGAGAGGATCAGGTGAAACTCATGGGACCCTTTTATGGTGTTTAAACTTAAGATATAATCATATCCATTTATTATCTCTATAATACAAACAGAAAGTGTAAATTTTGTTGGGTCAATGGGGAGAGTACCTGAAGCGCATGCAAAATGTTGACAAATTCTTGATCAAGCAACTCATTTCCCCTTGCTAATCGCAATGGCTTCATCAGTAATTCAGAGCAATCTGAGTCGCAACTCATATCTTGATAATAATAAACATCAAATCCAACAACATGCAGCCTTGCCCAGCATATATCGAAACCCAACTGGTGATAGGAAGTTTGGTCTGGTGAAAACCAGTACATATTACTGGATGCTGGCAAAGGTAGACATGGACCAGGCACATTATAGTGTGAACGACTTTGTGAGAGAAGAGCAACAAGTTTAGCATCCTCATCATGGGAAGCATCACGACTGAACCATAACGTAAGCGTAAGTCTTTCCCCATCAGTTATCTGTCAAAAAATAAATTAGCATCAGAAAACAATTGAGTTTCAGAATTTACTCAGTTTATGGCACAGAATAAACATTAACTTCTTTCATTTTATATGCATAAAAGCATATTGTCTAAGCAATGATCAATATAAATGTGCTTGCTAAGTACATAAAGGCATTTTCACTTTTCAGATCCCTTCTTTTAAAGAAGTTACTTTAAAATTTATATCAATGTCCTTCTAATTTATGCTCTCAGAGTCAAAGTTTAACATTTTTTTCAGTATTCCATAACTCCAAACAGAACTCAGAGTGCAAAAGGAACTGCTATATCTATGTATCTTCATCACTCTGTACATCCTTCTGATCATACAATACCTCAGAATAAGAAGGATTCTGAATCTCAATAATGTTTTATATTCAAAAGATCATACAGTAATCTTTTCAAGGTCACTAATCCTAGTGAAAGCTTCTGGCCAACCTGATGCAGGACTTGTGTCAAGTAGGATCATAAAGGTAAACATATACTTTAACAAGGCAGAAGAAATTTTTTTGTTATGTAAGCTTTGAACCTAGGACTTACCCTAGTCCCACTCAACCAACAGAACCAAGGACAGGGCCTGTCAAAACCCAATTCTGCTATTTGTTAAGATGGACACAGAAGAAGGAAATTTTTTGTCTCTCCATTGGTAATCAGAATTATTTTAAATCAATTATTACATGAGAGAAATAATGCTAGCTGGCCTGTTTCTTTGAAAGCAGCAGCCCAAAATACCTATTAGGAAGCCACTTGCATTGTTTTGAAAAAGAAAAACAAAAATTGAACTTAAATATTAGCTTATTAAAACCATATGCTATCAACAATCATCTGTTTATAACAAAATTTAGGTCTTACACAATGTTTTTGTGCCAAGTGTGCACCTTCTATTTGCATCAAGGGGACAACTTACCTTTTTATTACAGTTTATTTTATTTTTGGGCTCCTATCTCTCCTTAGATATCAAATAATAAAAAATAAAAAATACTTTATATGTCATGATCAATTAGAGCCTACATATTTGGAGGCTTAGTATGGCTAGGTTGAGTTCACATCATCAGTACCTTAGTGACAAACTTAACAACCTTTTCAACACCATTAGACATGAGAGACATTTCTTATCAACCTAACATTGTAACCAGATTCAGACGAAATTAACATATTATGAAGCACAGGTACTCCAAAAATTGAGCCGTACTCGTACCGGATACTTTTTGGGTACTCGTACTCTTGGAGTACTGCTACGTACCCCAGGCATACCCAAAAATACATAAAAGTAGTGAAAGTGGTGGAAACATGAACTTTAGGTATAACTATATGGATGTACACTTCTTTTATTTACTCTCTTGAACCTCGGTTTGTAATTTAAAGACCATTTAATGGCAATGGATATACTTTATTATCCGTAATTGCTCTTAAATTCACATATGATTAACAATATATGAAAAATATATGCATTACTTGAAAATTGAAAAGATATTCACCAATCATGATAGCAATACTTCACCCCATGAGAAAAAGGGAATTGAGGGTACCTCATCGACGGAATGAATGTTGGTGCTGTCAGCTGTGTAAATCACTACATCCTGATGAAATACAATAATTCAACGAACACTGATCTAGGTATTAACTGAAATTAGACTAAAAGACAAATAATCCACCACTACAAACAATATTGCAAATGGTTATCAATTTTCATATCCATAAACATGGTAGACTTACTCCAGCCATGGGCTCAATAGTTGTTGGTTCACCATCCTTGAAGTGAAAAAGCCCACCTTTAAAATCCCTTCCATAACTGTTCAAATAGCAAACTGCCTTTCACCAACACAGAAGATTGAAAATTTAAGAACCAAATAACAATGCAAAAAACAAAAATAATAATACATGATTACAAAGTCCCGTTGGTTACACACATACCGCAAAGTCCCGTTGTTTGAGATAAGGCCTGTTATCATCACTATGCCATCCAATGCTTGCTCCTCTAGTCCAGCTGATTTGTTATAATAACAATCATGTAAATAAAATCTCATCAATAACAAATAAATCATCGTTTTGATTGAAAAAAAGAAAGTGGGTTACCTGATTAAGCCGGTGAACTCGACAAAGAGGTCAAAATGGCAATCAAAGAAGTCCTCAACCTTGTCTTTCAAGGTCTCTCGAATGGGTACGAAAGGGATGAGGAGATGGGGAGAGTTGGTGGCGATGAGATGGGAGAGAGTGGTTGAGAAGACGTTTGGTCTGTAACCAACCGTGCTGTTGGTCTTGTGTATGAATTCCAGCTCCTGGCACTGATCAACGCTCAGGAAATTGTGGAGTATCAGACGCTGATGCTTTTGCTTCGCCTCTGCTTCCATTTTTTTCCCAACTCTTCTCTTCTTCACCCTCGTTTCCAGCAGATTTCATTTCCCAATTCTTTCATTTGGACTAAATGATAATTTTGACACTTAAAGTTGGGGTATTTTAAAAATGAGATTTTTCATTTTGTTTCGATTATATTTTGGCTAAATTATAAGTTACATGCTCTTGAGTTTGGTCGAATTACAATTCAATCTTCTAAGTTTTATCTATTTCAATTTAGTACTCTAAGTTTAATCAAAGCTTAATTCGATTATCCAAGTTTTGACAATTTCAAATTAGTACTCTATGTTTGATTTCGTTTCAATTAAGTCTTTTAACTTTATATTTTTTTCTCGAATTTTTTTAAATAATTTTTATTAGTTTTTATTTTCAAGTTTTTGAAATGAAAACAAACTTAGACAACTAAATTGAAACGGTCAAAATTTAGAATATTGAATCGAAACCAAACCAAACTTAAAGAATTGAATTTAAATTTGACCAAACTTAGAGGTTGTAATTTGTAATTTGGCCTAATATTTTTAAAATGGTCTTTTCGTACATCTTGGCATAATTATTAAACTCGAACGATATGTGAAGCTGGTTTAGGAGTCGAGTCACTAGTTCAACCAACTAATCACCGATCGAACCGTAAAATAAAATAAAATGAATAAATATATATATAAAAATAAGTTTGAAAAATCATAAAATAAATGTGTAAATTGAAAAAATAGGCATGCTTAAATTACTGGATAATAGAGTTTTAGTTGGTCTTTTTGTCTGTCTCCATTCCATAAGCGTACGTGGCTAAGATATTGATGATGTGACAACTTTTTAATTGATGTGGCAATTTCTCCCACATGTTAACATTTTACCCAATTCCCTAAATCATAACCCAGTCTCATTTCGAGTAAGGGATTTGGGTAAAATGCCCATGTGTAAATGGCAAAAAAATCACACATCAATTAAAAAAATGTGACATCAAGCCGTTAGTCATGTACAGAGAAATCTAATAGAAACAAGCTAGATGATCAACAGTGCACGATTTTAAAACATTAGGGACCAATTGTGTGCAGTTTCAAATATTATGGACCGAACGTGCAACTTGTATATACTTATAAACCAACACTATAATTTTGGCATAATTTTAATTAAAATATCACAAAAAAAAAAATTACTATGGTTTAAAATTATGTGACCTCAAAAGCTTATGTGGTAAAATATTATAAAGTCAACAAAAATTCTAATGTCTTCTATTTGTTTGATATATGAACATATAAATAAATACCTATTTCTTATTTAAATATATGACACTAGATTTGATCACACAATCTTTGTACCTACAAATTGTAATTGTTTCCAGATGCCTAGCTTGATTGTAAATCGAAACAAAAATATTTTTTATGCTTCTCTCCCCTAGATGGGTAGAAACTGATTTGCATGATGAACCAGTGAAGACAAAAGATGGTCATTTTCTATTCCAACTCAGTTATTTGGACAGAGCATTTAGTCACTCTGACCCATGGCTTTCTTGGTGTCAAATTCTTTTTTATGACATTTAAATATATGACACTAGATTTGATCACACAATCTTTGTACCTACAAATTGTAATTGTTTCCAGATGCCTAGCTTGATTGTAAATCGAAACAAAAATATTTTTTATGCTTCTCTCCCCTAGATGGGTAGAAACTGATTTGCATGATGAACCAGTGAAGACAAAAGATGGTCATTTTCTATTCCAACTCAGTTATTTGGACAGAGCATTTAGTCACTCTGACCCATGGCTTTCTTGGTGTCAAATTCTTTTTTATGACATAAGTATTCCATGTTATCTGATCAAGTTGTGCTTGGGCTTCTCAGAGGAGCAGCTTCTTTCTTATAGCTTGGAGAACAAGAACAATACTGAGTTTTAGAGTGCAGAACATTGCTAATTTGAGGCTTAAGGTGATAACTTAGTGGTCAGCATTGTGTTTAATTTACTCCAATATCCTAAATTATCAGATTATGAATATATGAAGAATATATAAATATTCGATTTTATATAGATGATGAATTAATTGATTAAAACTCATTCATCATTTGGTATATAAAGGTTAAAGTTTTCTTACAAAATACAAATAAGGTATGACATAAATGCACCAAATTTCATGATTAAAGAGCATGAAGTTTGTGTTTTTTCGAACATGATTTTTGGGTTTTAAAGTTATGAAGAAGTGACATTTTTCAAAATTAGTAATACGATTACGATATCTTGTGTATTTCGAAATTCATTTTGAATATTTTGTAAGAAATTATCTTATAACACATTTTTAATACTTATTATGTGTTATAATATTTGAGAAATCAACTTCAATTATATAACATATTATATAATATATATATATATATATATATATATATATTATATAACATGTCATTAGAAAGATGGTTAATGACAAACGGTAATTAAGATTGTAATTAAGAAGTGATTACAATTAATTTTTTAAAGAAAGGAAAAATAGGGAAAAAAAGATTATGACATGACTTAATGAAAAGATGATAAATCTAATAAAGTAATTGGAATTAATGTCTATTAGCTCACAACATTTTTTGAGAATTAGAAAGAGAATATACAAAAGACTTTTTTTTTTTTTTTTTCCTGCAAAATTTATTATTCATTCAAACTTTTATTGGGCCTTTTTTTTTTATTGGAGCCCCTGACCTAAGTTGCTTAAGGGCTTGGGCCGTCCTGGTGTAGAGTAGCTGGGAGCTCATCATGTCAACTATTGGTAAAGTGTATTTGACTTAAATTTTCACCTTAAAATTTTCAACTTTAGACTTTGTTTTCTCTTTTCAATTTCCAAATAGTTTTGACACGTCTTACTTTAATCTTGTAATATGATTGGATTCAGTTGCAAATCAGAAAAATAACGAAAATGAGCTGAAAATGGAGTCTTTACTTTTTTATTCTACCTCTTTTACTTTACGAATTTTTTATTTATTTAAAAGATAATGTTTTTCTTTGTTATTTCAACATATAAGAAATAGGTAAGAATCTTCTTCTTTTCTAAAAATATAAATCTTAAATTTGTTTATGTTTAGAAATCATCTGGTTAAATAAATAAAAATTATTATCGACAGTAATTTTATTTCCTTATAATTTTGAAAAAAACAATTATTTCTTAAAAATTCTCTTTAATTCATTTTTTTTTTTATGCATTCAGCACAATCTTGCATTGAAATAAAATTAACAAATTTTTCCTCGAATCCACGCAATACGTGACAAGTATTTTTTTCTTAAGAAAAACTAATAATCCATAGAAAGAGAAAAATAAACTACATAAGGAGCTAATCACCAAGCTTATCCCTCACAAGAACACATGACTCTCTGAGAAAAGCTTCAAGAAACATACAAAGGTTTTGAAAACCTTCAATGAGCCAACAAATTGGCCACCTTAATTAGGACAAGGTTTTGCTACAACTCACTACGTGACAGCTTATAAGACCATCCACATGTATTATTTAAAGAAGTCACATGACTCATTAAATAGGTCATGTGACTAAAATACACGTGGATAGTCTTATAAGCTGCCACATAATGGGTTATAGTAAATAGGCTACAATTCACATGTATTATTTAAAGAAATCACATGACTCAATGTAACGTCCCGAACCCAAAGCATGAGTTCGACACGTGACAACAGCTGCACACCCATAAGGCGTGCCTTACAAGTGTACCAGGCCTTACTAACAAATTCTAAAAAGAATGATATCCTTGGTCTAAAATCTCCAAATAAACATATTAACTAGTAAGTTCACTTGATATAAAAATCTCCAAATAAACATTAACCAGTAAGTTCAAATGAATTACATCCATGCAATTACTATTCCAAATCCTAATAAACAAAAGTCTATCATAAAGTCCTTAATCAACAAATAAGAAATACTATTATTATTCATGCCTAGGAGTCCTTCTCACACAACTCCTAGCAACGTCCAAGCTAGCTAATCTTCAGAATCTGAAATGGGAAAGAAAGGGGGGGTGAGCTGAGAGGCTCAGTAAATAACTATAGTTTGAAAAGGATGGATCAAGCATTTATTCAAATAAAATATACAAATGTTCATAGGATAAATCTCATAGACTTATTCAAATAAAATATATAAATGTTCCTAGGATAAATCTTATAGACTTAAGAAATATAACACAATGTAGCGGAAAACTATGTATAAATTACAATAAATTCAAAACATTAAAAGTCTCAATTTACTTAAAATAACGCAATAAATTAGATTTCAAATGATTAAGTAAGACAATATGACTATGATCAAAACAATATGACTATGGTCACGCTACATCCCCGTGACTAGGCCCAGAACCACACATAGGCCGGTGGTAAGCCCTAGAAGAAACTAGTTTCTGTGCCAACGTTTACCCACATTGGCGGGGTCCAAAGCATAGTCAAATGATTCAGATTCTTTTCAGATTCAATTTTTATTTCAGTCAATGTCAAAAGATCATATTCAATAAAATCACAGTTCAAACAATGTTTGGTTCTTTTCACAAAATTCAAAAAGTGCTTGATCCCAGTTGAAGACACAAAACTTTCTAAACAATCAACTAATTAAATCAATTACATTATAATATTCCAAAAAGACAAAACTCTAATTCTTTTCTTTAAACCAATGTATCTAAAATAATAATCTGTACTGAAATACAATGAAAATAAAATAGAGGAAGTTTCAGCAAAATATAGCTAATTAAGAAAACGTTACTTACCTCTAGCAAAAACAAATGTAATATTCCTCTCCTTTTAAAATTCACAAGTCCAACCTTTGAGACTCAAATAACAATAGAACTATAGGAACCACATGAAAACTAAAAAAAATAATCCCAGCATAGGATTTAAATAGGAAATTGAGAGTACAATTAATTGGGGAGATGAAAAGGCAAGGGAGAGTTACAGTATTTATAGCCAAAGCTTCCATCAAGCTTTTGTGTCTATGTTCAGTTTATCATAGGAAGTTCATTGAACTTTCTAGAACATTTATGACATCATAGGGAAGTTCATTAAACATTCTAAAACATTTATGATATCAAGTTCAACGTTCTACGAACATTCATGATATCATGAGAGAGAATTTATTTTTTATTTCTAAAAACTTCTAAAATAATGATTTATTTGTATTTTTTACCCTACAATTTAAAATTTACTAAATTACCCACTTAAACAAAAATTCTTTGGGACTGGGTATTACACTCAATTTATCACTTGTCTCTATTTATTTCATTCAGGTTGTTCCTTCGCGTCAACCTATTTTTTCAATTCCCTTATCTTGCTCTTCAGCTTTGATGGGCTCTCATTTTTGGTTTTAAGGGAATTTCATCTTCCTTTCTCTCTTCAAGCTTTCATCTCTCTTCTTTGAGTTTTTTTTTTTTTTGAATGAAACCCTTTATTTTACCTAGGCTGCCCTTTCGGGTTTTCAACCTACTAGGTTACCCTATTTTTTGCCTAGGTTGCCCTATCGGGTTTTTAACCTAGCGGGTCTTTCTTCTTCTTTTTTTAACTTTTCTTTCACAATTATTTGCTTTTTCATACACTCAATGTCACTCCTTGTCGGATTTTTCTTGTTGGACTCTCATGGGAGCTTAACATGAATCTCTCCTAATAAGTGTGAATAAGGATTTCATATTTGACCTTTCTTCAAGGTGGGTCTCGAGCATGCCTCTAATCACCACACTTTCTTTTCAATCTTTGGTACATGTGTAACCTGTTTTGTTGGTTCTTTTGTAGATGAGCATTGGATTTGACTCCTCCTCAAAATGAGTTTTGAGTATGTGCACACTTGTCTTTTCCCACCCTTGGGTTCAAGTTTTTATTATTGGTTCTTGAAAAAAGGCTAACTGTAAGGCTCAAATGGGCTAGCAATGGATTAATTTGTGATAGATTAATTCTGGGATGATATGATCTAACCAAAGATGGCCTCCAATTCCTAGTAATGCTAGTTTATCGACACAAAGATATGACCTCTCTTGATAGACTTCTCTTAGAGTAAAAAGAAGTAACAACCCATTGTTGTGACATCAAAATTTCTCAAAACAAGATTTTGCAGTTTAATCAAATGATATGTGATTTTTCCCTTGATTGCATTTAGGATCTCTTTCCCTTTTGTTCTAAATTGTGAGAAAAGATCCTTACATGAATTAAATGAAGTTAATCCCTTCTTTATGCAAATTGATTGGTAAGGCTATAGAATCTCATGATTTGCAAAAAGATTTTATCAAAGATATTTCCTTATGCACAATTTGAAA
The DNA here is from genome assembly GCA_907173295.1 of Fagus sylvatica. NCBI lineage: Eukaryota > Viridiplantae > Streptophyta > Magnoliopsida > Fagales > Fagaceae > Fagus > Fagus sylvatica. The sequence continues at coordinate 7,583,716 of OU015771.1, read as the reverse complement.
ATGTGTTTTGAAAATTTTGAATTTTACTCACTCTAGAAGAAGAGTGATTCTTGATCTTGAAAGAAAACCTTCTTTTGAAAAACAATCCACAAGATTTTTTTCTTTCTTTTTGAATATGCACATTTTGAAAACCAGTAGCATTTGGAGATCATGCCTATTGAGCATTCGATTAATGGATGGGCTCTTAGGCTTTAGGCCTTGAGGAAATTAAGAGTCATTAGGGGCCCATGCCCCTAGTTCAGGATTCTTTAATGAAGGCAACTTAAGGGCCCATGCCCTTAGTTGGAGAGAGAGAATTTTTTTTTTTTGGCTTTTTTTTTTATTTTTTTTTTATGAAAAATGTAAATAAGAAATTCAAACAAACATTCCTATGATGAGTTTACAATCAAAACCTAAGCAACATGTTCTTAAGAATTCAAATGAGCAAACATAATGAACTTAAACAAAAGAAAGATAGAAAAACCCCATGGATGAGATCTTGGCTTGGGAGCTTGTGGAGTGATCACTTGGCTCAAGAGAGGTTGAATTAGCCGCCTGGTGAAGATGGATCAATGATCTTTTGGTCAATGAGGTCACAGATGGCATGACTAGTCTCTTGAGTTCTCCTTGGCATTGTTGGAGTTTTCTTGGTCCATTGAGAAATCTGATGATGAACAAACTGGGCTGGGCTTTCTTCAAATTGATCCTTCGACTGTCAAACTTAATTCTTGTGGGCCTTGGAGCAATGATGTTGGGCTTTTGACTTTTCTTGTGAAGTGAATCCATTTGTCAATTTTGTATATGATATGAACCTTTTCATTGTGTGCACTTAGACTCATTAAGTCAATGGACTGTGATTTTCAAACTTAGGCATTCATCATAAAATCTTATGTGTGGACCATTGAATTTGGGCTTTCATTCATTTAGGTCCAAAATCATAAGAGTTGGAAACAGTGGACTTTGGGTTTTAATTCAAATAGGATCATGTGAAACTCAAGCATTGGGCTTAGAATTTCATTCAAGAAAATAGTCATGTACGCCTCAAACTTTAAGCTTGGGCCCTTTTTTTCAAAATGACTGGATGAGTTCCAAGCGTTGGACTTGGGTTTTGAATTTATTTAAAGTCATTTGGGTCTCAAACATTGGACTTAGGTCTTGATTTCAACAAAGTCATGAGAGCCTCAAGATTTGAACTTGGGCTTTGATTCAAAAACAAAGGTCATGTGAACTTTAAGCCTTAGGTTTGGACTTCAACTCATTCAAGAAAAATCAAGTGAACTTCAAACCTTGGGCTCAAGCTTCAATTCAAGCAAAGTCATATGAACCTCAAGCCTTAGGCTCGGGCTTTAACTCATTCAAAATCAGGTGAGTCTCAAACCTTTGGCTTGGGTTTCAACTCAAGCAAAGTCGTGTTGGTCTTAAGCCTTGGGCTTGGACCTTTGATTCAATCAATGTCTTGATGGGTTAGGTATCCTTTTAACAAAACTAGGCTCAGGCATTGGACTTGAGCTTTTACTTTGTGTAATTTGGATTCCTAAACCATTCTTTAAGGATGGGCCCAAGAGTGGGACTTGAACTTTTTCTTTTCAAAATGATCAAGTGGGCTAAGTACAGGACTTAGGCTTTTCTTTTCTTTCAAAATAACCAAGTGGGTCTCAAGTACAAGACTTAGGCTTTCTTCTTTTTTTTAAATGACCAAGTGAGACTCAAGAATAGGACTTGGACTTTTCTTTTCAACATGACTAGATGGATTCTAAGTCTTTTGAATTTGGGCTTTGAATTTTCTTAGAATCATGTGACCTTTAATCTTTTCAGAGTCATGTAGCCCTAAAGCATTGGACTTGATTGATTTTTGCTTTCAAAAAGTGATTGGTTAAGAAACTTATCTCTTTTGGGCTTATTATTCACTTGAATGATGGCTTTTAATTCCTTTAAGTTCATGTGGGCTTCAAGCATTGGACTTGAGCCTGGGTTCAAACAACATTCAAGTGAGCCTCAAGCATTGGAATTAGGCTTAGGTTCAAACAAGAGCAAACAGGGTCTCAAGCGTTGGACTTGGGCCTAGGTTCAAACAAAGGCAATCATGAATGGACGCTCCATCGGGTTGGGCCATCCTAAAGGAAAGATCTAAATGGGCTTTTACATGAGGGAAGAGGGTAGGCTAAAAAGGTTCTCCATTACTTGGGCTCAACATACCCACCAATGCATGCGAGGGGCATCAAAGGCTCATAGTATGTTCCACCACTATATACTTGTTCGAGAGGGTCAAGAGTACGCATTCATGGGGTGGTAGGTTGGCCAAGGGTACCCGCATCCGAGGGGGACCGTGATCCAAGGCTACTACTACCGTGGCTTCTAGGCTAACCAACACACAATGCAAAATCACACATGCAATGCATGACATACAAAATGACAATTATCAAAGCGAGTAACAAACAATGCAAACAACTTGTGAACTATAGACTAGGAATCCTATACTAGAGTTTAGCCCTCTAAGTCCCCAGTGGAGTCGCCATTGTGAGAACCACGACCCTTAACCAATAAAGGTCTAAACATGATTCTTAAAAATGGTTACTTACACTGTTTTCCATCCTAATCACTAGGGGAAATTACAATGGAGTCGCCACCTAACTTTAATAAAAAAAAAGCTAAGAAAAAAGTAATCTTTTATTAATTGAATAAATAATACAATGGTTTGGAAAATGAATAAATTACAATATTTTGCCCTAGATACAATCTAAGAAAAAAAATACAAGGCTTTGTTCCTAAATACAATCTAAAAAAATAAAGTAAATAGGATACATAAATTAATCTAATCTTCCCCTAAGATTAGGATTCGGGGGTTAGGGGATTAGATGGGAAGGTATTAGGCACCCATACTGACCTAGCATTTGATCCATTATAGCACAACCTCACAACATACTCGCATTTGACATGCAACAACATAATGCAAAAAAAATTAAACAGTGATTAATCATCAAGCATTTAAAATCATTTAAGCATGCATCTCACATGAAAAAGATAATTTAAAGTTGTTGTAATTTTAGTACAACATGTTAGAAAAATCAGATTTGCATCATTCACAAAACAGAAACCGAAAACAGTGCAATCTAGCAATTGTGCATTAAAAATTAATTAAGCAATTAAAATTAAAACCTAATCATGCATTCTACACAATTAAAGTTGCTGCATTAAATTAAAAAATAAATGATTGTACCTTTTGGGATGCAACCTCTTGAATGAGTGTCCCGAATTGAATTTGATTGTAGTAGGATATAGCCTCTTGATCGAAAATACCACTGGTCCTGAAAATTGATTCTTGAGAAAAACCGTTACATTTGGTTAAAAAAGATTAAAAATGGAATTGAAAGATTGGAAATAGAGATTACAAAAAATGGTTTTTGTAATCTCTGGACTTGAATATAAGAACACACTTGTGTTCTTATTCCAAAGTCTAACCCTTTGCAAAAATTCTCTTGAATTTTGCTTAGGATTCCCCTGACTAATTTTTCCAACCTCTAGTTAAAATGAGAATATTTTCTATTTATATGGTAGCCCTAAAATGAACCTACCCACGTTTTGGACCTCATGGGAGTGCATTAGGATTTTGGAAATTGGATATACTTCATGAAAATCCCAAAATTCTGGCTGATTTTTAGGCTCTTATTGCGGGCCCGTTTTGACCCTCTAAACATTCGAATTTGGAGATGGTCATTGACACATATTTGTAGCCCATCATGTCAGCTTTTCAGCCCAATTTGAATCAACTCAATCGGATAATTGAGTAAAAAATTATGGTCAAAATACCGACCAGTGTACGGGCTGGAATCCAAATCCGAATTGGGTTTTGGATAATTCCGGGTTTTTCCACCTTTGGTCAACTTCTAGTGGATTTAGAAGTCCTTATTTGGCTGAATTTGAGATTTCTTAATTCTAATCAATTTATTAATAATTAATATGATAATTATTGGTCAAAATAATTATCTCATTAGTTAAAAATAAATCAATTTAAGAATTATCCTTTAATGAATATCTTGTGCATAAATACTTACCATTTTAAGGTGTTCTAAACCAATATGAATTATTTATTAATTGATTTTAATTTAATCCTTTAGAGGACCAATCAAATTAATTAAAAAGTAACCCTATGCATGAGCTTATGGTAAATATCATTTCAATCAATCAAATTTATTTCCTTAATAAAATCTTGTTTTTTTATCCGATTTCCAATCAACTTTGAATTTTCAAGCTTGTGAAATTACCATTTTACCCTTTATGCACTAAAGTGTAAAAAAGTAAAATTAATGGTTGCAAAATGAGGTGTCAACAGTGTGGGACCTGTAAAAGGACAAGGACACAAACTCTCAGATGGCCTTGGTCAACCAAGTGGGGGCTGACCTATAACTCTCCGATGGTTTTGTTAGTAACCCCATAATCAAATAGTGTATTTAAACTGAAATTACCTCTCATAAATTCTCAGAGAAAAAAAAACCAGACCCTTCTGTTTTCCTTTTGAACCCTATTTATACCCTTATTTTTCAGAGATATTTCTTAATCCTTCTCTTATCCTCCTCTTCCTTCTTTTGCCTTTTACCATTAATGCCTGTCCTTTGCCTGCTGTTTACAGCCCATTTTGGTTTAAATGAACCTAACATTTGCTTGATATTTTTCTTGGCATTAAATGCTATATTGTAGAACTTTCTTCTGTTGTCCTTTGTAATTCGATTCACTCCAAACAAACGGTTGTTCAAAGCCGACCAACATTAGGTACAATTCCGAACCATTTTAAACCGATCACGTGCTAGACACGCTCTTTGCTCGGCCTATATGGAACAATCTGTTCAGCCATCAGCCGAACACGTGTCGCATTTCCTAGACTAGATTTCCCGAATTAATTTTACCCCTCCACTTACAATGCAGATAACTAGAATGAAAGCAAATAGAAAGCAAATTATAAACCAAAAGAATGAATAAATAAAGCCATAAATTATGATTAATGTAACTAGACTGGACAACATTAAATATGGCAGCAATATACTTAAAAACCAAAAATTCCCATACTATTAAAATCAATCAATTCAAAACCAGCATGAAAGCGGCTTCAAATTCGCAGGCTTCACATTCTTCAAGTGTGAGTAAAAGTATGAGTAAGAGAAATGGAAGGGAATGATTGAAAATGAGAAAGAGAATCTCACCTGAAAAGCAAAAGCACAAAGAGAAGTAGAGAACCATTGCTGATTGCTCTCTCTCTCTGTGGCGCCAAGAGCCCAAGATAGCTGTTGGGATTCCCTGCTTCGCAACAAGGTTTAGAAAATCACAACATTATTGAATTACCTCTGCTGACGTAGACATTATCTGAGGCAACTGACACGTGGCGTCATTTGATTGCTTTCCTAGGAACATTTTATCTCTGCCTTTTTTTACTCCTTAAATCATTTTTGTGAAACGTAGCAACAAAGTTGAAGGAAATCACTTCTCTTCGTTCCAACTCGAAAATCAAACAGGTTGTTTTCACACTTGAACCTAGATTAAAAAAAAAAAACCCACTCTGATACCATATTAAGAATGCAAGCAGAGAAGTGTGTAGAAGAAGAAAGAGATTAGAGAAGATAGAGAAGAGAGAAGAATCTAGAATTATTGTGAATGCTTGCTTAACATTAATCAAAGAAGCTTTGCTTCTTATATAGTCTGTACAATCGAGAACAACCAAAGGCTATAACAGAAGCCACTGAGAATCCTAACTAATTCCACTCACAATTACAACTAATAATGAATATACACGTGTTCTATTAGCTATAACTAACTATACACCAACTAAGCTACCTGTAGTTTAATATAATACAATACAAGAACAAAGCTACATATCGTATACATTTAACTTCATACAACCAGTAGTATCAGACTTCAACCAGCAACATTGATCTTCAAGTAACAGCATCAATCCATGGATCAAAGCTGCACCAGAGGATCAATATCTCAATACATACATTTGTTCTCAAACCAAAACTTTAAACTCAACAAATTTAAAAACTAAACCTTTCAACCCCCAACAATCATAGAAAAATTAAAATCCAAATGAAACACATTCACAAACCACAAATTAATCAAATTCTTCCACTTAAATTAATCCCCTCATTACCTTATAAGACATGTGGTTCGGATAGAGTAAAGTTGGATATATGACGTGATTTCATTGGTTAGGAGTACAAGTCAGCTTGCTAACCATGTACTGCAGCACCACTGAATAATTTCCCTAACCATATATATAATATCAGAATCAACTTACAAATTCAAGAACTAAATAAAAAAAAATAACCATAGGCAAGAAAACAAGGAAAGCCTCAGAAACCCATTGATCAAGTTGTGCTTGGGGTTCTCAGCTTCTTTCATATAGCTTGGAGAACAAGAACAATACTAAGTTTTAGAGTGCAGAACATTGCTAATTTGAGGCTTAAGGCGATAACTTAGTGGTCAGCCTTGTGTTTAATTTACTCCAATATCCTAAATTATCAGATTATGAATATATGAAGAATATATAAAAATTCGATTTTATATAGATGATGAATTAATTGATTAAAACTCATTCATCATTTGGTATATAAAGGTTAAAACTTTCTTACAAAATACAAATAAAGTATGACATAAATGCACCAGATTTCATGATTAAAGAGCATGAAGTTTGTGTTTTTTCGAACATGATTTTTGGGTTTTAAAGTTGTGAAGAAGTGACATTTTTCAAAATTAGTAACACGATTACGATATCTTGTGTATTTCGAAATTCATTTTGAAATATTTTGTAAGAAATTATCTTATAACAAATTTTTAATACTTATTATGTGTTATAATATTTGAAAATCAACTTCAATTATATATATATATATATATATATATATATTAATATATATATTATTATATTATAAAGATGGTTAATGACAAACGGTAATTAAGATTGTAATTAAGAAGTGATTACAATTAATTTTTTAAAGAAAGGAAAAATAGGGAAAAAAAGATTATGACATGACTTAATGAAAATATGATAAATCTAATAAAGTAATTGGAATTAATGTCTATTAGCTCACAACATTTTTTGAGAATAAGAAAGAGAATATACAAAAGACCTTTTTTTTTTTCTTTTTTTTTTTTTTTTTTTTCTTGCAAAATTTATTATTCATTCATATTTTTATTGAGGCCCTTTTTTTTATTGGAGCCCTGGACCTAAGTTGCTTAAGGTTTTTTATTGGAGCCCTGGACCTAAGTTGCTTAAGGGCTTGGGCCGTACTGGTGTAGAGTAGCTGGGAGCTCATCATGTCAACTATTGGTAAAGTGTATTTGACTTAAATTTTCACCTTAAAATTTTCAACTTTAGACTTTGTTTTCTCTTTTCAATTTCCAAATAGTTTTGACACGTCTTACTTTAATCTTGTAATATGATTGGATTCAGTTGCAAATCAGAAAAATAATGAAAATGAGCTGAAAATGGAGTCTTTACTTTTTTATTCTACCTATTTTACTTTACGGATTTTTTATTTATTTAAAAGATAATGTTTTTCTTTGTTATTTCAACATATAAGAAATAGGTAAGAATCTTCTTCTTTTCTAAAAATATAAATCTTAAATTTGTTTATGTTTAGAAATCATCTGGTTAAATAAATAAAAATTATTATAAACAGTAATTTTATTCCCTTATAATTTGAAAAAAAAACAATTATTTCTTAAAAATTCTCTTTAATTCATTTTTTTATTATTTTTTTATGCATTCAGCACAATCTTGCATTGAAATAAAATTAACAAATTTTTCCTCGAATCCACACAATACATGACAAGTTTTTTTTCTTAAGAAAAACTAATAATCCATAGAAAGAGAAAAATAAACTACATAAGGAACTAATCACCAAGCTTATCCCTCACAAGAACACATGACTCTCTGAGAAAAGCTTCAAGAAACATACAAAGGTTTTGAAAACCTTCAATGAGCCAACAAATCGGCCACCTTAATTAGGACAAGATTTGGCTATAACTCACTACGTGGCAGCTTATAAGACCATCCACATATATTGTTTAAAGAAGTCACATGACTCATTAAATAAGTCATGTGACTAAAGTACACGTGGATGGTCTTATAAGCTGCCACGTAGTAGGTTGTAGCAAACATACTACAATTCACATGTATTATTTAAAGAAGTCACATGACTCATTAAATAGATCATGTGACTAAAGTACACGTGTATGGTCTTATAACCTGTCACATAGTGGATTGTAGCAAACGGGCTACAAACAAACTCTGTCCCCTGAATTATTGCTATCCCTCGTAACAAATTTTTTCAATAAGATTTTGTTATTTTATGTACATAAACTCTTTTCCTTTGATTCTTCCATATTGTTTATGATCTATTTTGATTATAACATATTCATTTTTAATTACTTAGATATTTTAATTAGGCATATTTGTTTAGATGACTTAAAGTGCTAGTTGATTGATCACATTGTTTTATCTTGTTTTTTTGCATTTACTATATAATGATGCTATGTCAATGTTTGTTTGACAAGTTGTGAACTATAGGTTAGAGAATCCTTAGAGACTGACCTAGGTCAAGTTGGGTGGGTGCTTAACACAATCTCACTCAAACCCTAATCTTGAGGGAAAGTAGATTAGTTTTTTGTATCATTTTGTTTCTTTCTTAGATTGTACATTAGGACCAAAGCCTTGTATTTTGCTTTTTTCTTAAATTTTATTTAGGACCAAAGAATTATAATTTTTATTTTATTTAGATTGTATTTAGAACAAAACTATGTAATTTGTTGATTTTTCATTATATATTTATTTGTTCAATAAATAAGAGGTATGTTTTATTAGTTACTGTGTAGAGACCTACCCAGCCCAACGGTATTCAAGTTAGTTGGGCCAACTGGCCAAGTAGTAGTAAAAGGGAAAAAGGGGGTTTTTCACATGAGGATCCGGAAGTCCAACAAAGTCCAGTAGCCTGGGAAGTCGGGATTGAGTCGGAGTCGGAGACCATTAACTAATCCCGACCGACCGTCTATTATAATTTATAAATACAAAGTAAAACCACACCCCCACTCCACCACTGCCCTGCCCTTCCCTTTGTTGTTGTACTGAAAGGCATTGTAGCGTACTGTGTTGCTTCGATTGTTTCATAGGAAAAGATTATGTTTCGGAGGAGGTGGGTAGACCTCAGGCGCTACGATGAGTATCTGAAACGGCTGAACCTGGAGGATCACGACAAGGTATCCCTTTTCTTTTCTTTTCTTTTTAATTTTGCTCTAAATTAGGTTTCACAATTACTATTAAATTTTTATTTTTATTTTCTGGAGAATGTCACTATAATCGTAATTGTCTCAGGATGAAGATGGAGATGAAACAGATGATGTGTTGCAAAATAAATCATCAGATTCTTCTAAGACACCGTTGGGAGATTTGTGTCCGGATATTGTACAACACATTCCTTTCTTTTGTTCCCCCTTGAAGCCTCGTACTAGGTTCAAGTCTGTAGCACAAAACTGGTGCAGCTTCATAACTGGTCTCCGAGACTACTCTTTGCTACTACCAAACTCCTATGGCTTGGTTCTTTTTGCAAAGGAGTGGTCCCTCAAGTTGGCTGGTGGTGGTGATGCAACCGTCTTTTTAACTATTAATGATCACCTAGGTGTAGAGACTGCTACTCATGAAAATTGGATTACCCTTACTCTCCCCAAAGCTATATTGATTGATTCTTGCAATGGTTTGCTTCTTTATGCCGACACAGATGAAACAAGGAGCTACTATACAAGATTTTATGTTGTAAGTCCCCTCATGAAGCAATTTGTAGCCATCCCAATCCCTTGCAAAAACAAGCTCTCCACAAAAGCCTGTGTAGCTATTGCTTTTGATGATGATGATATTGATGGGCACTTTCAGTTAATATCCTACTCTTTAGAACAAGATGATGCTCAACTTAATGTTGTTAAGCAATCAATCACTTGCCAAATATTTTCATCCGAAACTAGGGGATGGAGTGAACATCAAGCAACAATCCTCAACCCATCACGTCCACTAATATTCCAAAGGAAATACTCTGTTTCATTTTACAAAAAGGGAAAACTTTACTGCTTATGGGAACATATGTTGCTGGTTTACTATGTAGAGAGGAAGGTCTTTATGGCTGCTCAAGTTCTTTATGGCTGCTCAAGTTCATCATCCTCAAATCCTTGTAACATCTCATCTTTTGTGGGAGTCGGAAGGATGTCTCTATTATTTTCTATCAACTTCAGATCAGCTTGGTATGTATAAGTGTGTAGACAGTGAGTTCCAACACTGGGATATGAAGTTTATTATTTATATGTGTAATAAGAAGGACAGCGAAGGCTGGAGGGCCTTGGACAATTCAGGAGTTTTAAACGCTCTCTCATTCAACCATGACTTGCACAAACTCTATCTACAGAATTCAGACTCTATCTTTTCTTACAGTTTAGAGACTCAGCGACTACAAAAGGTCTGGTCGCATCCTGCTCTAGTCAATTACCGTCATCCTCCCATTATCCATCCTTTTTTATTTCACTCTGTGGATTTGCGTTCTATTCTTAGATGCTAATTGAAACTTTTGTACTTGAAGGAATGCATGTTGGAAATGTTTTCAATTCTTTATTCTTTCTGCTTAATAATACTTGAATTGCCTTAATCCCACGAATTCTACACTACTTTTGGTGTTTCACATCACTTACTATTTGTTGGATCCTAGAGGCAATTCTTCTTTCTTTTCTTTTCTCTTTTTTCTTTTTTGGTATGTGAGATAATACATCTCTTTGAACTTTGGAATGTTAGGAATCTGGATATCTCATCTGAGAACAAATTTGTACTAGTTGCTTTGTTGTCTCTCCGTCCGTCTTGGACCCAATTTTTGGATGGTGTGGAATGGGATTGTATTTCAGATGTGAAAATTATAAAGTGATGAAATGGGTTCGTTGGTTCTTACTCGGTTGAAAGGAAAGAAATTAATGAATGATTTTGATTTGATATACTTTCATGAGTGGTGGATAAAATACCTCGAAACTATGAAGAAAAATAAATAAATAGAAAAAACTTGCTTAATGAAATTTGTATAATTTTTTTTTTTTGGATATTTTTCAGTAAAAATGATTATTTATTAAATTTATTTATTTTATTTTTATTATTAAAAAATTATTAACTAAAATTATTTATGGTGTTGTCGATTCATTATTTGTTGTTTTCGGAAATATTTTGATCATTTTGGAATTTTTTAGATTATTTTAGTCATTTTAGAGGTTTCAATAGTATTTTGGTAATTTTAAGGGTTTCATTTTAGAATACCACAAATGTAGCCCTTCAAAGATGTAATGGTTTAGTAGGATATTAGCAACACGACTATGATTTAAGTCACTTGTGTTTCAGATTACAATCTATTAGTATAGAAAGCTAATTCGGGGGCTTTTGAAGAACAAACCATCAATAGAAATTTGCCCAAAAAAACCCCCACTAAATATGTTAAATGTTTTGCTAATGAGTGACCAAAATATTATATAAGTTTAGATAATGATAAAATTTCTTGTAATCGTCAAAATGTAGTTAAATGTTTTGCTAATGAGTGACCAAAATATTATATAAGTTTAGATAATGATAAAATTTCTTGTAATCGTCAAAATGTAATTTGTTGGATCAAGACACATAAAATGCAATTTAGTTTCTATCAATTTAGTCTCAAAAATTGATAGAAGGATTATTTTGAAAACATAATCAAAATTCTAAAATGAAAAATATCAAGCTTAGAGGACCAAAAGTAAAACAATCATATATTTTAAGGGTCAATTTAGTCTTTCCCTTTTTATTCTACCTCTTTTACTTTACGAAATTTTTATTTATTTGAAAAGATCATGTTTTTCTTCGTGATTTCATCATATAAGAATGAGGTAAGAATCTTTTTCTTTTATAAAAATATAAATCTTGAATTTGTTTATGTTTAGAAATTGTTCGGTCAAATACTCAAATAAAAAAAATATTCTCAACATTAATTTGATTTCCCTTCTTATAATTTTGAAAAAAAAAAAAGTTATTTCACAAGAATTCTCTTTAATTCATTTTATTTTTATTCATTCAGCACAATCTAGCAATGAAATAAAATTAACAAACTTTTCCTCGAATCCACGCAGTACGTGACAAGTTTTTTTCTTAAGAAAAACTAATAATCCATTAAAGGAGAAAAATACACTATATAAGAAACTAATCACCGAGCTTATCCCTCACAAAAACACGACTCTTTGAGAAAAGCTTCAAGAAAAATAAAAAGGTTTCGAAAACCTTCAATGAGCCATTGCGATCCCTCTTAACTCTTTTGAAAACATAACAAAGTGAATGAGATGATGCCAAGAAAACACGAATATCCTCCACCATCTGGTTGTGTTTGAAGGATCATTGACGCCAAACAAAATGAATTGAGAGTGCCCTTCAATAACCCTCACTACTACTAGCTTGATTGCCAAAGTTTCTGCCACTTCGCTAGAGCTAATTTATGTGCCACACCCAAGCTTTCAAAGCATTAGCCTGATTCTTTCTCACCATGGTAGGATGTGAGAATGACAACTCGAGAGCATCAGGATTTTTGGGTATCCTCTACAAAGTCAAGAGTCTTGTAACTCAGTGACATTGATTGGTCTCCTTCAATTATATGGAAGAACCATAATTCAAATCTTCTCCTCCTTATTGTTGTAATTGTCATTGTTGTAAACATTTTTAAATCATACTAATCATGATAATATTTTTTAAACATATCAATATTTTTTGTTAAATAATTCAGAAATTACATCGTTAGAGTATACAAATAGTTTTAAAAATTATGAAACATATAAAAATTTAAATAAAAAATGTGACTTTACATGCCTCAACGTGAATGAAAATCTTCTATCCCACTTTTTATATTCCACTTTATACTCCACCAATCACAACTCGCCAAGTGTTTTTTTTTCCTTTCCTTAAAAAAAAACTAAGATTTAAAATGAAAAAAGATCTAACACAATTTAACGCATGGCTAATTGTGATTGGTGAAGTATAAAGTGGAACATAAAAAAGTGGGATAGAAGATTTTCATTCCCTAAGCGTATTCAAGTCAATATATTGGAAAATGTAACCAAAAAAAAAAAAAAAGGATTTTTTTTCATAGATAATAAATGCAATAAAGATCTTTGTACCTCTTAACAATGAAATCAATAACAATTTTTTCTTCTAGAAAAAATAATAATGTTTATATTGCTATTTCTCCAAATGCAAAAAAAAAAAAATAAAATTGTTTTTGGAAAATAATAAAGGTTTCTATTAAAGAAATTGAATTATCAATTTATATGAACATATATTATAAATATGTTTTGATTTAATGAGTTATGTATGGTATAAGAGTAATAAGAGGAAAAAATAATACATTAATCATTTATATAAACTTATCCATTTTTTAAAATATATAACTATGAAAATAGAAGTTGTCTAAAAAAGCTGGTAGGGAAGCGTTGATTAAGGTTTTGTCCTCTACTTAAAAGTGATTTCTTTTTATGCAAGCTTCTGCATTGAGGTGTTTGGTTGGATTTTGAAAATACAAAATGATCTATGCATTTTGCAAATTCTCATTTCTAGGAGTATTATTTTGGATTCATTCTAGCTTCCTTTGTTTTTACAACAATTTATTACTTGAAGGACTCTTTTTTCCCTTGCTTAAATTTCTCTTCCTTTCTTTTATTTTCCTTCCCCCTCTTTTGTTTCCTATTTTTTCTCTTTTTTATTTTTTATTTTTTTATATAAATGGTTTGTGTATATCCACAGATTACACATTTCTCTATTTTTTTTATTACATTGAAATTTTATAAAAATATGTGCAAGGGATGTGCCTTAATTTTTTTTATTAGGACATTAATTTAAATCACAACGATACTTTATTTCTTTATTACATTGTTAATTTTGAAAGGTATTTTTAGCCTTGTATTGAGATATTTAAAAAAAAAAAATGTTAATTACATTGTATACTAATAATATATTATTTAATAGGTCATTCTTTAAAATACCAACCAAACACAATTCCTTTTAGTATAATCACTTCTTATAAATAATTTCAATATTTTACCAAACGTACTATTTTCAGTAAAATGCATTCTAAAGAATGCATTCTTGAAAATATATTATAGCAGAAATGCATTCTCTACAATGTATTCCCAAAATAGAGGATCCAAACGCAGCCTAAGGTTATAGCTCAAGCTATTCTGATCTATGCTATTGGAGTATTCAAGCTTCCTTTGTTTTTATGCAAATAACTAAATACCTTGATTGTGGGGACCTTAAGGTGATTGGAAAGGGATTCATTGGGTCAGTTGAGAAAAGATGTGTGACAGAAAGGAGAAAATGGGGGCTTGGACTTCGAGATCTAGAGATGTTTATTCAAGGATCATTAGTATTTAAAGTCTTGAAAGCTGGTTACTTCACTAATGGGGATTTCATGAGTGAGCGTATCAAGGCCGGTGCCTCTTATGCTTGGAAAAGCATTGCAATGGGCAACAAGAAGATGTGTGGGAGGATAAGTGGCTTCCAAATACCACTACGAACAAATTGATTACACTGAAACCATCAACCTGTCCACCCATGCAGGTAGTCAACAATCTCTTTACTACCATCTGTATTTGCTAAATCATTTTTTATATAATTAAAATGACTATAAATAAATAAATAAATAAAAATCTGGTGATTAAAAAATTCATGGAATGAGGATCTTCCAATACAAGCCTAAACCAATCTAAACTACAGAAACTCATCCTAAACAAAAAAGATTGTGAGACTCACAAAAGACCTACATCTTCTATGCCATGAAGCCCACACCTGAATTTTTGATCAATTACTTCCAAAAAATATTTTGTACATGCTGGCAGACCATTAACTACCTCCTTTTGTTTATATTTTGAAAGCAGGTAAGTACCCTTGGCCCAATTTCAGATTGATCTGTGGATTGATTTCATGAGCAGGAGACATATGTTGCATATCTACAAGGAGCCCCAAACCAAAACTTTTGAGCAAGAAAGCAAAAGAGGCAGAGTTAAATTAAGAATATGAGTTTTCCACCTACTGTAAAGAGTTCATATTATAATAAGACAACAAAAAAGGAACAGAGGATACAAGGGATTTCAAAGAGAACTGAAAAGCTCTTCCTCTTCCCTTTGTTCCACTTGGCAGTATGAAATGTCATGTCTCGAATATTGCCGCTCTTTACATTTGCTTCAAACTCATTGAAGTTCGCAGCCTACTCTTTTTCCTCTCTCTCTCTCTCTCTCTCTCTCTCTAAACTGCTCCAGCTGGCTTGCTTGCCACCACATTGTCAGCACTCTGCTGTTCTACTTCCTTCACTGCTGTACGTCCACTGCCAGTTCCATCGACGCTTCCATTACAGTCTTGCCTTTGTGTTTTCCCTTCCGATTTTCCTTTTGGCGATGCACTTGTATTATGACTAGATTTTCCTGAACCATTTTCCTTTTCTGGCTGGGAAGCTGGCTCAGCGGAGAAGTTTACTTCCGTTGCAGAACCTGGTAACTGCTGGGAAGATGATGAATTACCAGAGCCTGGAGGAAGGAAAACTCCAGTGCCAGGGACAGGAAGGCGAGGAGGAGGGTGTCTTGGTGGAGCGGCTGACCATCCAGTCGAACAAGCTGGGACTGGTGCAGGAAAAGGAATTGCTGGTGCAACTTGGGCAGGCACAAAAAGTGTTTGGATGCCATTAGGAGGTGGAATTTGTGGACGAATGGGTGGGGCTGGCAACACACCAGTAGTATTAGGAACAGGAGCATAATGCTTATTTGCCGCAGGATGGCGAATATGATTGGGAGATCTACTGGGAGGTGGACCCCAGTGGGATAATGGGGCTGCGGGTGAAGAGAGGCGCTGACCATCACTAGGTGTAAATTTCCTTGGTTGAGACTTTGTGAAAGTAACAAGTATTCGTTGTTTGCGGATGGAGGGAATTGCATGTCTGGCAAAATCTGAGGATTTTCCATGCATTACTAGGAGAGATCTGTTTTTGTCATGGTGACCAGCATTAATAAAAAAATTCAGTTAAAACTCAAATAAAATAAATAAAATGTAAGCCAAGAAACTGGCGAAGTAAATAGTTATATAAAGCCTATTCAACATGAGTAAGATGTTTCCTCACACACTTAAAGGTTGCAAAGCCCCATTTTGCATCAAATTTTTTTTATATATAAGTAAGATGTTTTATTAAAAGAAAGATAAGCTCAAAATGGCGAGCTTCCCTAAAGAATTTGCATCATGTATTAGATACATGAAGCTCCTAATGGTTCTACACAGTTTCTGAAAACATAAATGACAAAGTAGCAGTTGCTTTGGGAGTGGACTTGGTGCAACTTAAAGTTATAGGGTCTTAGGGTATGTGGAAGTAATATCAATGGAAATTCCTTCTGGTGTTACCATACCATTTCACTAGATGGAGCCCACCAGACTTTCCTGAGGAGCAACAACACCTGGTCCTTTCAGTTCTGACTTAAAATACTAGATTACTTGATACCACTAAACCGGAACGCTAGCAATTCTTTTCCATGAATTTTATTTTTGGTACGCCTAAGTTTTCAAGCACATCACCCTACAAGGATATGAATTTTCTTTTTTCTTTTTTGATAACTACAAGGATATGAATTTTCTTATAGAAAGATGATAATAGACAAGTATTAACACTACGTTTGGGAGTTTGGAGGGAGAGGAGAAGGAATAGTCATCACTCCCTTTATTTGGATGTTTATATAAATTAAATACTAGGAGGTGAGAGTGAAGCTATTTGCAAGGTGGAAAGGAAAGAAAAGGATAAGCTATCATGTAAATTAACAATAGAGTGATATGAGTAAGAAGGATTGTTTAGATATTGTTGAAATTTTATTAAACTTGATGTCCCCTTCCTGCAAATTCCCCAAATTTGAAGGAATTGAAAACATACCTAAGTAGCAACTTCTTGAGCAATAAAAATGAAGCAGCAAGAAGAAAAGAGTAAGGGTTAAAATTTATTACCCAGGTGCAAGAGAAATCTTGAGAGAGCCTCTAAAATCCCCAGGATGGTCTATCGTAATAACTCTTCCAAAGGTCATGTCACAGTCTGTCAAGAACAGTACGCAAACGGGCCTTCCAAACCAAGGTGGGAACATGTGAGGCTGTGCGTGATCACCCTACAAGTAATCGCCATAAAATTAGGCTTGGTTGGCATGGCACACACTTATAATTACAAAAAGGAAATACCATAATAAGCAACCTCATTATAAAAATCAATGATGCAAGAGTCTGGCTTCACAGTCATAATCTGCATGCCTACTAAGCGTTCAATAACATCTTGCAGCAAGGAAGGGATGGGTTCTATGTTCCGATCTGCAACATTAATTATAAATGATCCAAGAAATGATATTTAAGGAAAAAGACAACCAACAGAATTCGTAAAATTTTATTATCCAACACAAATATTCATAAAATGGAACATGCCTTTGGAGCTTCCTACTGCATTATCCTCTTCTAGAGGTGCATCTGCAATAGGAAGGCCCAACTGAATCATCTCTCTTCCATGTCCCTTCATAGGCCTCTTTGAAACCACATACGTCTGACCTGCTTCTTGTCAAACAAAGATCGTAGGAATTAGTATTACTCATATACATAAAAGGAAAATTATCTTTATAATTCAAAATACAAAAATGCTTTCACAAAAGCTAAGAGCGATTTATTAACAAGAGAAAGTGAAATTAAAAAAATCAGGCATCAGAAGAATTTTGCACAATAATCCAATACAACAATGGGGGAGGAGGGATTTGAACCTTGATTCTCCTTTTAAAGGAAACCAGGCAATGCCACTAAGCTACCAATAATGCATACAATGTTAGAATAGGCTTCTTTTTTTCCTTTTTCTTCACCTTCTTTTTTTCTTGAAAGAAGTAGAGGCTATGTTCTCAAAGAACAGAAAAAAAATAAATAAATAAATAAGAAGAAGAATAACAGTGCTGGTAGCAGTTGTAATAGTATCATTATCAACCTTTTACTCAGAAAGTTTCTCATAAGGAAAATAACTGAACAGTTTTTGGATTGGGAGAAAACAATTCTCTTGCAATGCATAAAATGGCCAATGCCATGGACCCCTTTCCACAGCCAATCGATTTAGGGATTTGCTGAAGTTGGAACAGTAGCTTCTTCGAAAATTATTGAATGAAATTCATCCAGCATTTGTGGTTTTTCTCTACCTTTCTCTTAGGGATTGAGTGTGAGTCTTATTGCTAATATGATAGCTTGAATAACTCTCTAATTCACTTCTTAGATGTTTTATTCTCTAAATCATACATGGGTTGCATCGTTTCACAAAGTGAGGGACGCTGCAGCTGTCTACTATATGTGGAAGGACTAAGGAGCGGAATGACAAACCATTTAGAAGCTTATGCAATTTTGCATCAAGTTACTCCTTGTGTCACAGATAGACTGAACTCTTTGAAGGATACTGAAAGGTCTTAGGAACAGGTACAGTTGCAGAGAGCTTGGCAAATTTCTGAAGATATATTCAACTTGAAGCACTAGATGTCTACCTGATGTTTCTAGGAGGTAGCTAGTTGTTTCTTTCTGTGTTTGTGTAACTGCCGATCTTGTTTGGCTAGGTATGCCCTTGTTCTCTTATAAATTGTTATTTTTGTCAATATAATTCTTTCTTATTTACCCCACCCAAAAAAGAAGGTATGCTTATATGGCTAATATATACTTAGTCTATTTCCTTTCTTCAAAGAAGATAAAAAAAATACATTAATTCCCACAAAAAGACACGCAGAAGTTCTACAAACCCCAATTTTACACATAAGTGTATATCAACCAAGTGTCAAACAATTCTTCATGAATATAAAAAATTTACAATGTTTTTAAAAATCAGATCCATATGTGTAGTATGCAATATTGCACAGCCTACGGAACAAGAGCCAGAATTAGATAGTAATATGCACTATCCCACAACCAAATACCCCCCCCCCCCCCCAATAAGGGTCAGGAAAAAGAAGGGCAAAGACTCTTTAAGACAATGACTGATAGTAAGAAGTATTCATTATGAATCAACACAATCAACCTTTGATATAGCTCACTACATAATCAAGTGTTGTGAATTGTAACAAATGTGTGGTCATAAGTACAAGTAAAGTTATGACCAAAAGAAACTAGCATTAAATTTGTTTAATCCAACAAAAAATGCAATAAATTACCCTGAAAGATTTAAAATAAAAAAACAAAAATAGATGATCGGAAATTTCTGATAATTACTTCATAAAAGGAAATTTTTACGGGCTCAATTTTTTTTTTTTTTGATCAGTAATAAAGAAAATTACTTAAAGAACATTTTATCACACATTACAATTCACAATTACTTTATTTACAATGAGTGATCAAAGTTTATTTAGAACATCGATCTAGAATAGAAAGCTTTAGGGGGCCATCATTTATTAATTTATATATTACTTAGTTCAAAAGATTTATTTAGTTCTTAAGTTTTTGTGGTTTAATGGAGTTTCAATATGCCAAAGATTCTTACTAATCACGCAATGACTTTTTAATATTGTTCAAGATATAATTGTAAATTATGAAGGATTTATCATATTCGTTCCTATATGGGTTCAAGTTACACCTAGTATAACTTTTGTCAATGTTACACCACTCAATAATTTTTTTTATTGGAGGTGTGTTTTGACAAATCCAAAGTTGGATTACAGTTTCTCCTTATAACCTCTATGTTTGCAAATTCCAGGATGATCAGAGATCAATATCTATCTCATCATAAAATGCTTTTTTTTTATAAGTTTTTTATATTTTGAAATTATAAACAAAACATGATTTTATTGATCAAAGAGTAAATAACATCCAATTAAAATGAAATATGGCATGCATGATAAGAATGATTAAATGTGTCATCCAACGGTGGGATTTTAAAAAAACTAATCCAATAAGAATTTATTCAGTGGTGAAACACTCATAGATTTACGCTAAGTGTAACTTGGTCCTATATATATATATAGAGAGAGAGAGAGAGAAAGAAACAGGCACGCACGCGCACACATATACACACACATGAACCTTTGATGGTAGAGTACACAGTGTGGTTGAGCAAATGCAAGCAAAACATTCAAGACTTATTAAATCATATAATGCTGACACTCTAAATGCAGTCTCTCATTCAAAGGATAAAAAATAAATAATAAATAAAATAAGATAAGAGAGATACATATGATCTTACGTTTAATTTAGAATTGATGAATTTTTCAGGACATTTTGAGCAAACCAGAAAATTAACAGGCAGATTAAATTTGGACAAACTGGTAATAATATGCAGGGAAAAATGCATGACACATGTAATGGCACAATTCCGTATGAAAATCTTTATTCTCGTTACCTAGATCACTTGCACTGCTATCACAGGAAGTAGCACCATTTTCAGTTTTCCGTAACTCAGATATCATCTAAAAACGTAACAGAATCCATGTTGCAAGCAATGTGTCCAGAAATGGATCTCTCTAGACTTTAAAACATACATGGAAAGGAATTATGTCTATTTAAAATGTTGACAAGCCTACATGGTGAAACATATTTCTAAATTTTCTATGGCAACAAATGAATCATCTGAAGATCACAGGTGCAGTTTTAGAGAAAAACAAAAAAGTTCTTTCTTCTTCGAGTGTGAATAAAAAAAAATGCATTTAGTAAACTTGCCTTGAAATTGTCCTCTTTTTCCTGCAGCCCTCAAATCATTCACCAGAGAAACAAGTTTAGGAACTTCCGAGTCATCAACTAATTCTTCAAAAAGTTTCAGTCCATCAACCACATTAACCTGATACAAAGATAAGCACATCTTAAAAATAGAAATCAACTTAAAATGAAAATTATGTATCAAGAGATTCAGCATATTAAGCAAGAATTTCAAGCCAAAGATATCCACAAAAGTATTTAGTAGAATACTACCGCCTTTCCCTCGATCATCTCAGTGCCAGAAAAAGTTTTGGGAACAGGAGCAAGATTCTGCTTCTCATTTTGATTTTGTTCCGTAAAATGATTCTCTGGAAGATCATTAAAGGAACCCAATTCAAAATACAATAGTAAAAATATTTAAAACTTAATAAGGAAAAAATTTCTAGTAAGCAGCATAGGTCCTAAATCCAGGCAAGAGAGAGGGACAGCTTCTCCCCTATCAGTCAAAAATGGAACCTAGATGTTCCAACTACCAAACTCTCTACCATTAAGAGCTACCAGAATTAGCCTTCAACTTATGTTCTACTCAGTATAGCCACCACTTCCTTTTTTTCTTTGGCCAATCACAAGCTGGTGGCTGCGACCCCAATGGCCCACCTAGTCCCAAGGGGTTTTATGAAGCCCCCCACAACCCATACCTGGCACATTTCATTAAGAAATCCAATTACCTTTGCAATTTGAGGTGCATCCATCATCAATCACCTTGGCTTCAGTTAGAGAATTTCCACATGCTGTCCCTTCTGAATTTCCCAAACTCTTCAAGCTGCCATCTGCTAGAGGCTTTGTGCCAGCATCTGCTTCAGCAACCAGAAACAATAAACATCAAAGTTGCCATATAGAAACTCTCAAGTATAAGGCATCTTTCATATTTCATAATATCTGTAACTCTAAGTTTGATTCTATCAGGGGTTGTTGAACCTTCATTAGGAGAGCAACAACAATTGTTAGTTAAACGAGCCACTCTTTGCTGACAATAAGGAAAAATAAACCCAATAGTTTTTCCATGAACCCAGCCAAACAAAGGGAAGAAGGTGCAAAACAAAGCTGTAGGCAATCAAACTTTCCAGAGTTTTATGATTTCTAACAACTGAGCAACACAAGAATGTTGGTGTTATCATAAAACAAGCATGCCATGCATTTCTAAATATTTATGTGATAGTTTGTTTATATATATATTCAGATACTTTGTTATTAAGGTTTAAAAATCAGTAAAAACAGCTTTACAAAATATGCCATACTGATATATTTTCACACTAAATTTTTTCTAACAAAAAACTAAACAACACTTTTTTATTTTTTGGTGTCAATCAAAGCCAGACACTATTAAAGGATGGTCCAGTGCACGAGGCTCCCGCCAATGCTACAAATCAAGAAATGAATAAAAAATTTAAATTAAATCCAAAAACTATTGAATACCTACAGAAGAATCTTGTCACCCATATTCCTCTAAAACTATAAAACCTCAGGTGAAAAATACATTGTTGGCCAATAAAAGGGCAAAAAACTAAGCTATACAAGCAACTACTGATCAACCTTAGTAGAAATTTGTTTCCCGCCACAAGTGCAGATTTTGTCAAAAGGATGAATTTACATGTATCCTTTTTCTTTTCTTTTCTTTTCTTTTTTCGGTTCTATCCCAATGTCTGTGCTCCATATTTATGGTTGCTAATGGAGCCTTCCCCTTCCTTGTATGCAGTGATCCAATAGAATTTGCGCTTTCACAGATAAACAATACCATAGGCAAACAAATCTTAAAGTGATAACTAAAAGTTCAAGGAATGTGGAGAAAGAGAAGAGGAAGAAAATTAAATAGCCACAAATTTTCAGAAGCAACTTTCAAATAGGAGAACAGTTACCTCATTGAGGTACAAATTAAATTGCTTAATACTTACCTAAAAGAAAATTCATTCTTATTCAAAAATTCCCAAGTAACATGGCTCCACACATGGCCAAAAGATGCTTCAAAAAAAGTTACTTTCCTATTCAATAACATTAACATCAAATGGATGGCCAAAAGAGGCTTCAAAGGAAGTTACTTTCCTAGTCAATAACATTGACACCAGATGAATTGAAATTATGAATGGCACTCATTGCCAGCCAGCTACTACTCATGAGATGCAATTTAGTTAAGTAACACAGCATTTACCATATTGCAATAACAAACAACACACATAACAAAATGGAAACCCAATTGAATGATCAATTACCTTTTTTCTCCTCCCCAAGAGCTGGAGCCTTATCCTCCAACCTCCCAACCTCACCCTCACCTTTCTCACCACCGCCTTTCTCGGAACCCACAACACCACCACCGACAGAGGAATTCCCATCATGACTATGAGACTCCACACTAGAATTATTCCATTCCTTTGCCGCCTCAACCCTCTGGCCTTGCTTAAACCCCACACCAGATCTCTTATACTCCTTGGCTCCAACCTTCACAGGCTCAAAATACCGCTGCTGGCGTCTCCATGCCACCTGTTGCAGTGATAATATGACCTCGGACACCGAGAAGTACTGCTGCATATGCAGCACCGGATTCCAATTACACCTTCTCTGCTGTATGCACCCTATGACCATATCATACTCCCCGGGCTCGCCCACAGCACGCAAATGGTGACACAAATTGTCGATTATCGCATTGGCAGCAGCAAATTCTCCACGCAGCCACGAGATAAACCCATCCCGTTCATCCGGGAACCACTGTCGGGGGTGCTGGTGGATCTCACCGCCACCGGTCCCACCTCCACCACCAGCATTCGGATACTGAATTTTGTCAGATAATACCACATTTCCCGATGGCATTGCCATGAGAACCCACTACCCAAAAAAAATTCACCTACTACCACATATATAGCCAATGTAGCCAATGCTCAGTACTCAGATCTAAGCATATAAAACACGCGAGTGAATATCTCAATTCCAGATCAAATTTAAGCAAAATCCCATAAAGATTTAAATACCAAATCTAGCCGGGAAATAAAAAAATAATATATTAAGAATCGGAAATAACAGAAAAACACGAACTGGGTTTTGGTTTTCTTATCGAATCAGATCGCCCTCAATGTCCAGAAATCCAAAATTGCAGCTTTTTGGGATGGTGGGGTTGAAAAGCTCAGATCTGGAAATGGGGTTTGTAGAATTGGGCAATGGAAGCAAAAAAGTTTGTAACTTTGTGGGGAATTGGGACTGTTGGTGGGTGGGTGTGTGTGTGTGTGTGTGAAAGAGAGAGAGTGTGTGTTAAAGAGTTACGTGAAGATGAGGGAGTATTTTAATTTACTAGTACTTTTGTACAACAACAAGAAGATCTAGGGTTTGTGAGGGATGAGATGTAGAGGTGTGACTTGAGAGAGACTTTGTGTGTGAGAAGAAGTGAATGTGAATGTGAAATGTGGCTTATTAAGCACGCATGTGTATGGTCTTAAATGGTGGCTAAGAACAGGGACTCTCTCTGTTGGTGTTGTTTTTCTTAGTGCTAAGTGGTCACAACTCACACGGTCTAGTACTACTACTACTACTGCTCACTCTGCTCACTGCCAAGCACCTCAGCCCTGAGAGTGTGGACAGAATATTCCTCAATGTAGGGGTCTTTTCGTCATTTTCCTAACACAAGATAACTGGATTTGTTTTGTTTTGTTTTGTTGAAGAAATTGGGATTTGGTTATCATTTTTGGGTTTATCTTCTTATGGATAACTTTAATGTTTTGCTCATCTGTTTCTTCGGATTTGCTTGCATCAGATTATGGGACTTTCCTTTTATTTTCCACCATAATTTGTTATTTACTAAATTAAACTTTTATTATTATTACTATTTATTGTTTTGAGCCAATACAAGTAAGTTCTTGTTTGCCTGCTTTTTTTAAAAATGGCAATTTTTAACATGAGACTCATAAGTGGGTTTTAATAATTCAACTGATAAACTCTCTTGTCATAAAACAATAGATCTAAATTAAAATTTCGCCTACACTAAAAGCCTATATTTAATTAGTGTATAAAATAAAAAATAAATAAAATCATGAGACTCATACAAGCTATATTAGTCTATTAGATTAGTGGTAACCGGTAAGTTGTAACATCTTATGATTGTACATATATTGGGTACAAATAAAAATTTGATTAATTAAATTGAGTCCAACGCCACCATAGATTATGACATGTGAAGGTGGGGATAAAACCTATATTCCATCCCCTGTAGTTACCAAAAAAATAATATTTATCCCCTGTATTTTTAATTGTTCTACAGCCTACATTCTAAAACCAGAACTCCTCGTTAGGAAAGATTTGGTCTGGTTCTTTAATTTGCAACAGTATTAAGATTCATCAACTTTTTCTAATGGTCTAAAAACTAAAAACCAAAACCCATCCTTTTTTCCTGCCTGTTTACCATTAGTTTTTTATTTATTTATTCTAGCTCTTTAAATTATTTATTTATGTACAATTTTTATCAGTCTCAATTTTTTTAAATACAATTTTATTTTAATCAACTTTCAACAAATAAACAATAAATAAAAAAACTACATCTAACTGCATACTTAGAGTGATATATAATTGCCACTTGGGTATTCGGCCCAGTGGTAATCCCCCTTCCCAAAAAGCCCCACTCCTCTAAGAGGGTGTGGGTTCAATCTCCGGGGTCTTCAAATATTAGTGTGTGTGAGTTTAGATTAGAATTTCTATTAAAAAAAAAAAAAGTGATATATATTTGTCATCTATAGGTCTTTTATATATTTATAAGTGCCACTTGGGTATTCGGCCCAGTGGTAATCCCCTCCCCAAAAAGCCCCCCTCTATGAGGGTGTGGGTTCGATTCCCGGGATCTTCAAAATATACGTGTGTGTGAGTTTAGATTAGAATTTCTATCATATCTCAAAAAAAAAAAAAAAAATATATATATTTGTCATCTATAGGTCTTTTATATATATACATAAGTGATAGGTGTTCGACATCAAATTTTAAGACAAGTCCGTATGAAGCATATTTGGATTTGTTAACCTGACATCATAGATTTTTTTTTTTTTTTTGATAACCTTGGATGTCCAGGTCTATCGATGAAACTCAACTAATCTAAGGAGAACACGCAACACTGACATCTAAGAGCTTAATTCATATTTATATATGGATTCAGGTTTTTGTAAGATATTCCAAATATAAGAAGTCAAATTATTACAGTATAAATTTGAATTTAGGTGGTGTTTGGATCCTCTATTAAAAGTGATTTCACGGATTTTTAGCATAGAATGCATTCCAAAAAATCAGGTGTTTGGTTGAATTTTGGAAAATGTTTTGCAAATTCCTTTCTAGAGCAGAAGTTTTTTTCTGATTTTAGTTTCAAATTTTAAAGTATGTTACAACATTATTAGTTTAATTAATAATTGTCTATATTTTTTTATTACATTGTTCAAATTTTATAAAAGTGTGTTAAGGAGATGCAAAATCATAACCATTTTTTTAAAGACAT
This sequence comes from Fagus sylvatica, assembly GCA_907173295.1. NCBI lineage: Eukaryota > Viridiplantae > Streptophyta > Magnoliopsida > Fagales > Fagaceae > Fagus > Fagus sylvatica. The sequence continues at coordinate 7,557,497 of OU015771.1, read as the reverse complement.
TTAAACCAACGTTACTTTATTTCTTTATTACATTGCCTTTTCATAATGTATACAAATTATTATTTAATAGATCTTCTTTAAAATACCAAACACAATTCTTTTCAGTTCACTTATAAATAATTTCAATATTTTATCAAACGCACTATTTTCAGTAAAATGCATTCTAAGAATGCATTCTCAATCTTTAGCAGGAATACTTTAGAATGTATTCAAAATAAAGGATCACCCTTAGCCCCCAAAAAAATTCCCTTGTTTTTTTCCAAATTTTATATGTTTTATTAGTTTAATTAATAATTGACACCAACACCAAAATTTAAACCTTGCCTTTTCCAAATTAGATCTGTTTTATTGGTTTAACAAATCTTTTACGCAAGCACCCTCTTGGCCAAATGGTATTACCTACTCAGATAAAGAAAACGGTCAAGGTTTAAACCCTAATCATTGAGGTGGGGAACAAGATTTTTTTTTTTAAATGAAAAATTAAGAACCTTACAGTGTGTTATGTCAATGTCAAGAAAATCTGTAACCAACTATATTGCGATTTTCATGCACTATATTGACTATTCAAATACTGCTATGTGCCATATCATTTGGACCCAACATTTTTATTTTATCTATAAAAATTAATGAAAATAATGTGAAACGTTATCCACATTAGCACAAACATGGTACTTTTTCAAGATCCACCAACTTATACGGTGCATCTTTTTTCTTCTTATTTCACAACGAAATCATGAAACCTAAAAGGTAGATGAGAATCGAGACTTATTTAAGTGCCATTGGCCTGTAGATTTCACCTATTGACCTCAGCCAGAAAATTTTGCACCTATTACTGAAAGTATTCAGGCATTGATATGAGTTACTTTACAACTTGCAAGTATCTTAAAAAGGAGGAAAAGTGGCCATACGAATACTTTCCCTTATTTTCAAATTATTAAATTAATGGTTTAACTTCGCTTTCAAACTATAGTAAATTACCATTCTTCACTTCATACCTAAGATTAGGTAAACAATTATATTATATCAAAAAAATGGTAAACAATTATTAATTAGTCTAAATTCACTTTGCATTATTATTAGTTTATTACCCTTTCATCCACGACATTGTTTCCGGGGATGACAACGATTCCCCTAGCGAGTCAAGCCAAATCACTACCAAGAACAGTGCTTGCCCTGACAAAGTTGGATCCCAAGGGTGCAACAATTTAGTGATAAGCCCTGATAAAATTGGATCCGGATCCGATAACTCATCCAAACTTGCACAATAAAATAAAATAAAAAAATGGTATGGATGATAGGAATAAGAATATGTTTTAGTTCATAAATTCCTGACCTCTACCTGTTTTTAACCCGGCCCGACTCAAAACATTCACAATGCCTCAATAATAAAATTTAAAAGTTAATTATCACATTTTTAATATATATTTGTTTACAAAAGTTAAATTAGATTTTTTATATGGTAGATGAAAGTAGTACTGGATTATTCTACAATACCCTTGTGGGTACGGTACTTCTAATAGATAAAATCTCACATTAATGATATTAATGTCACACATGATAGTAATTACCTCACATATGATGGTATTTACCATCACATTGTTTAGTATTCTAAATTTTTATTTATTATTTAAATTTAATATCTGTAAAACCAACATCATATATTATGGTATCTATATCAATTTTATGATACCAATTGAGTAGGTACCATATCCACCAAAAGAGTGTGAGTATTGTAGAATGACCCTAAAAGTACTAATGACATTACTGGTTAACTAAATATGTAATTCTCAAACAAAAATATTTTCATTGTCAAATCTACTATCAATATTGAGTAGTTTTTTCATAAATTCATTATAGATTTTCTTCCTAATTATTTACTTAATTTTTTCTTTACCTAACATGTTATATTTTATTCTTAAAAGCTCTATATATTTTTAGTGTGAGATTAGATTAGCTTTTATCTTTTAGCATTTTAGCTTATTTACTTATGCATAGTTTTTTAAGCCTCAATTTAAGTATAACTATTCTTTGTTAATTTTTTAGCAATAAGAAAATAAGCTTTCAATAAAAAGTTAATCCAAATGCACACTCTATTTTTTATAGGTGAAAAGTTTATTTCATTTTTCATGTATAACATGTATATGCGTTTTCTTTCTATTATAATTAATTACCGGATCATAAACTTAAGGATTTATGTATTATCCAACTTTTATGTTTTCTTTATTCTTTTATTCATATTAAAATAAATAAAAAATAAAGTTAGAAAGTATGTCTAAAAAATTTGGTATGTGAAAAAAAAAAAAAAATCAAAATCAAATATTTTACTTAAAAATCATATGCATATATGTTTAGGGTAGAAGAGGGACCACCATTGTTTAGCTCATCATCTTCACTTTGATTGCAGTATTTATGAGTAGGGTAGAGGAGGGACCATAGTTGTTTAGCTCATCCTCTTGACAAGAAACAAAGAGAAAAATCTTATAGCAATTGTAGCTAATTGCTTTGATATCTGTTGTAAACTATACACAAAACAATAAAATAGCTAGTAAGCACCGCAGCACGCACAAAATTCACTATCAATGATAGGAATTTCAACCACACCTAAACTCCGAAACATAAACTAACCAAAAACCCAATATATCCAAAGGTGCTTCCACACTAACTCATTAAACAAAACTTTGATTCTTAACTCTCTTACAAGACAAAACTTTGATTCTAACTCCCACACACACAACAAAATTATACCACTACTCTATATATAGGGATTGACACACTATTTTATTTCTTTTCTTTTCTTCTCTTTTCAATGTGGGACTACAACCTTTAATAGAATTAATACACTTATTTTTTATTCTTCTAGCCAACGTGGGATTCTAACACGGATAAGGAAATCTCTAAACTTCTCCTACTATGGTGACTTCACTAGTACCTCTTTGAATAATCCCTTTGCAGGTGCTCCACATCCTCCGCAACAAGACATACTCTCAATTGAGTTTAAGCAATGCTTGAACTTCTCACCTGAACTTGGCTTCACAACCATATTAGTTACATTCTCCACCAATCTTACTTTCTTATATCCTGATATCCATGACTATCTTTTATATGTGGTGTTCTAACTCAAGTCTCCTCTTTGCCTTATGTTCCACTAGGCACTCCACCTTTAACCGTCTCACCAATCAACTTGTACAGATTCATTAAAGACTTCTCTCCTTTCATCACCAACAAAGAGGAGACTTATGCTAGAGGTTGTATAGAGCTAGGAGGATGGCACAACCATGGACAAAGTTATAACATGTTGTTCACTTATGCTGAGGAGTTAAGGAAAAGGAATGCTAGGACTTTAGTGAAGAAGCAATTAGATAGGCCATCATTAAATGTAAATCCCACCTCCAAGAGATTTTTTGTATGTTTTAGTGCAATGAATGAGGGATTTTTGAAGGGTTGTACGCCTTTTATAGGGTTGGATGGGTGTCGTCTAAAGGGGCCTTATGGTGGTGTGCTATTGTTCACTATAGCACTTGATGCAAACACTAGATTGTTCCCTATTGCATGAGCCATCACTGAAGGAGAAAAAAAAGATTCCTGGAAATAGTTTTTAAGCTTCTTGCTTGGAACCATTGGAGTACAAGAGACAAAGCCAATAAATTTCATGACAGATAGACAAAAGGTACATGATATGTTTATGGTTTTATTTTTGTTGAAGTTATATATTCTAAATTGTTATTTTTGTTTTTGTAAAGTTTGATTTACGCAAAAGTGATTGATTTGCTCTGTATTGGACTTTGATATTTATACAAGGAGAATGGGCTAGCTGTAACTTGTTGTACACACTAAAAGCCTTAATTCTAGGAGCTAACTTGCTGTACACAAGCCTTAATTCTAGGAGCTGCTAATTACAACATATATGGAAAAAATCAATGATAATTACAAACATATATGGGATGCGGTGACTGCCTCAATACTTGCCTCAATACTCCCCCTCAAGTTGGAGCATGGAGATTGGCAATGCCCAACTTGGACAAAAGATTCAAGAACTGATCGCACCCAAGCGCCTTAGTGAAAATGTCGGCGAGCTGATTGCGGGAGGAAACATAAGAGGTGATGAGTTCTTTGGAATGGATGCGCTCTCGAATGAAGTGGCAGTCAATCTCAATGTGCTTGGTGCGTTCATGGAAAATAGGATTAGCAGCAATGTGTAAGGCAGCTTGGTTATCACAAAAGAGCTTCATTGGTTGGGGATGCGGCACAAGAAGATCACAAAGGAGGCTACGAAGCCAGATTAACTCACTGGTGGCAGCAGACATGGCGCGATATTCGGCTTCAGCAGAGGAGCAAGAAACAGTGGTTTGCTTCTTGGATTTCCACAAAATGGGAGAATCCCCAAGCATGGTGAAGTAACCTGTGGTAGATCGGCGTGTCATGGGGCAACTTGCCCAATCAGAGTCGTAATAGGCATGAACCTGTAACGAACTAGCGGAAGAAAGTAAGAGACCTTGACCAAGAGAAGACTTAAGGTAACGTAACACACGCATAGCAGCGTGAAGGTGAGCTGAACGAGGGTCATGCAGAAACTGACTCAAAATGTGGACAGAATAGCAAAGGTCAGGTCGCGTGATTGTCAAGTAGAGTAAACGACCAACCAAGCGACGGTACTGTAAAGGATCAGACAATGGAGGGTCGGAGTCAGTAGTGAGCTTGTGTTGTTGTTCCATGGGGAAAGAGCAAGGACGAGAACCAAGCATGTCAGTCTCAGTCAAGATATCCAAAGCATATTTACGCTGGCTGAGAACAATACCAGCTGGAGCACGGGCAACTTCGATGCCCAGAAAATACTTCAATGGGCCAAGGTCCTTGATGTGGAACTGTGAGTATAAATAACTCTTGAGAGAGGCAATCCGATTGGAATCATTTCCAGCAATAATAAGGTCATCAACATAAATTAGAATGGCAATAAAACTTTGACCCTGGCATGATGTGAAGAGAGAGTAATCCGAACCAGATTGGTAGAAACCAAATCCCAAATGGTCAATTTATACCAGTCACCCGTACTGGACACATCACCTTGTCTAATGATATTACTCTTAAAAATGTTTTATGTGTCACTGAATTCACGTGCAATCTTTTATCCGTTAGTAAAATCACCAAGGACCTCAACTGTGTTGTTCACTTCTTTCATGACTTTTGTGTTTTTCAGGACCTCAACTCGAGGAGGCTGATTGGAGTGGGTAAGCTGCGAGATGGGATCTATCACTGCAATTTTCGCAAACTTCCTATTGCACTTCAAGCTGTACGTGACAACAATAAGTTCCTATGGCACAACCGACTTGGTCACACCCCATTTTCTCGTTTGTCAAAAATTTCCAATCTATCTTGTGATTTTTCTTTTAATACTCCACATATTTGTGATGTTTGTCATCGTTCCAAACAAACTCGTTTACCTTTTGCAATTAGCTATAATAAAAGCATTGAATGTTTCTCTTTAATTCATGTTGATATTTGGGGTGGTTATCCTACGCCTTCACATACTGGGGCACATTATTTCTTAACCATTGTTGATGATTGTTCACGTTGTACTTGGGTTTACTTAATGAAGCATAAGTCTGACACTTCCACTTACCTCACCTTTTTTTGTAATATGGTCAACACTCAATTTAAAACCCAAGTGCGACAAATTCGCAGTGACAATGGGCGTGAGTTCTTTGCTAACCCTATGCAAGCCTACTTCCGCTCAAAGCCTCAAATGGAATTGAACTCCAAACCACATGCGTAGACACTCCCCAACAAAATGGGGTGGTTGAGCGCAAGCATCGTCACCTCCTTGAGGTGGCACGCGCCTTACGATTCCAGGCACATCTCCCTCTCACCTTTTGGGGTGAGTGCATCTTAACTGCTGCATACCTTATCAACCTCACTCCCACCCCTGTGTTGTCCAACCGTACTCCTTATGAGGTTCTCTATGGCAAAATGCCCACATATACTCACCTCCGTGTTTTTGGATGCTTATGTTACGCTCACAATCACTCCAAACCCAGAGATAAATTTGCCCTTCATGCCCATCGTTGCATTTTTCTTGGCTATCCATATGGTTAACGTGGTTATAGAGTTTATGATCTTGAGAGTCACAAAATCTTCACTTCTCAGGATGTCACCTTCTATGAGACTGAGTTCCCTTATGCCTCCCTTCCATCTCCCAAACCTATGGCGCCGGTCATTCCTCTACCCATCCTTGATTCAATCGAATCCACCTCACCACACCTTAGTGAGGCAGCCGAGCTACCAGATTCTTCCTTTGATGACACCAACACATCTTCTTTGGATGCCACTCCTTCACCACCTTCCCCACGTCCGCACCGCACTCGTCAGCTCCCACGCCGATTCCATGATTTTGTGTTAGATCCCTCTCACACAGCCCCTCCATTGGCCGACTCAGGTATAGCACATCCCCTCTCTCATTTTGTTTCCTATGATCATTTTTCTCCTTCACATACAGCTTACCTTGCGGCCATCACTTCAAAAGATGAGCCAACTTCCTTTTCACAGGCTGTTACTGATCCTAAGTGGCGTAAGGCTATGTCCACTGAGATTGCTACTCTTGAACAAAATCATACTTGGACTCTTGAGACTCTACCACCCGGCAAGCGACCTATCCAATCCAAATGGGTTTACAAAATCAAATACAAACCCGATGGCACCGTTGAGCGCTACAAGGCCTGTTTAGTGGCCAAGGGCTATAGCCAAGTTGAGGGCTTGGACTATCACGAAACATTCACCCCCGTAGCTAAGTTGGTCACCGTTCGATGCTTACTTGCCATAGCTTCCATTCGACAATGGGAACTTCATCAGTTGGATGTCCATAATGCCTTCCTGCATGGTGATTTGCACGAAGAAGTTTACATGACCATCCCACAGGGTTTCTCCCGCAACAATGAGTCCAAAGTTTGCCGCTTACGCAAATCTTTATATGGGTTGAAACAAGCTTCTCGAAATTGGTTTGAAAAAGTAGCGGCGAATGACTTGCTGGTGTAGAGAAAATAAGGTTTTACAGAAAAGCAGTGAACAACTTGCCGTGTAAAAGCAGATTTGCTCTGGTACCATGTAAAGTTTGATTTAGGCAAAAGTGATTGATTTGCTCTGTATTGGACTTTGATATTTATACAAGGAGAATGGGCTAGCTGTAACTTGTTGTACACACCAAAAGCCTTAATTCTAGGAGCTGACTTGTTGTACACAAGCCTTCATTCTAGGAGCTGCTAATTACAACATATATGGAAAAAATCAATGATAATTACAAACATATATGGGATGCGGTGACTGCCTCAATGTCTGCCTCAATACTTGCCTCAATAGTTTTTGTTATTTCTAGTATTACTATCACCATTGTAGACTTCTTCTTCTTTTTTCTTTTTCTTTTTTTTTTCCCGTTGGCCAACAGGGTGTTATTAATGCTATAGATGATTTTTTTCCCCTCATGCACAACATCCTTTCTGTGCAAGACACGTGTACCAAAAATAAAAATAAAAGAGTATCAGGGTGTTGCACTTAGGAATCACTTTTGGAGGGCTACTAGGGCATTTAGTACTCACATTTTATAATTATGAGATGACTATCATATAGAGGATTAATGATGATCCTTATAGTTGGTTGGAGAAGGTTCTCACTAAGCATTGGTCTAGGCATGCATTTGATGATGAGGTCAAGACTAACAGTGTCACTTACAACCTTACCGAGTCATTCAATGGTTGGTTAGGGGAGTGGAGGACTAAACCCATTTTAACATTGCTTAAGCACCATAGGAGGAAAATGATGAAAATATTATTAGGTGTAAGCCAAAGAAAATAAGAAAAGAGTCTAGAAAGTGGTCTATAATTAGTAGGGGGGATGAGTATGAGGTCATGGATATGGGTACTAGATATATAATTGATTTATCAACTAGGACGTGTGTGTGGAGAATGGACCATCACTAGGTGTTGCCATGTAGGCATGCACTTGCTGGCATTAGCAACAATAGGCTAGATGTAGAGCTTTATTGTTGTTAGCATATGTATATATTATACACCCAGCTTATTGTCCTAGTCTAGGGCTTCATTTGTATCTAGTTTAGGTCTATATATAGTCATCAACCTGTACATGGATATTTCGAATACTAAATACAATTTTCTCTCTGCCTCTCTTTGTTCTCTCTCTCTCTCTCTAGCTATCTCTCTCTAAAGCTCTATTTCTGTCTTTGAAGCTAACATGTTATCAGAGCCTTGTTAAACAAGTGGCTTCCACGCCATTCTGTCCTTCACTGCCATCTCGCCTTTCTGTTTATTGTGTGACATCCACCAACGATCTCGTCTGCCAATGCCATACAAAAATCCATGAATTCTATTACTCTTGGTTCTTTCCGCCACCGCTCGGCCACTCCATTCACTTCGTGCCACCTACCATTGGAAAGCCCATCCTCCGATCTACAAAACCCCATAAAAATCGAGGCAAACCAACGTTACACATGCTAGGGGAAGTTCTGGCATTCTGTCCGTGCCTCTTGGTTCTCCTTGCCACTGGTACGACACTCCGTTCAACTTGTATCACCTACCGTTGGAAAGATATTCCTATAATCTACAAAACTGCCACTCTACTACTGATTTTTATTTTCTTTTTTGGAAACTCTCTTATTTCCTGGCATAATAAGAAACAGCATATTGTGTCTCGCTCTAGCACTGAAGTACAGTACCGTGCTCTGGCTGATATTACCTCTGAACTTCACGCTCATCGCTGACTATTGGAAGATATAGGTGTCACACATTTTTTGCTAACTGTCATTCATTGTAACAACCGCAGTGCTATTCAAATTGCATATAATTATGTTTTCTATGAACACACAAAACATATTGAGATTGATTGTCATCTTGTGCATCATCTGTCTACCGGCACCTTGCGCCTTCTTCCAGTTAGCTTATCTGACCAAACCGCAGACATCTTTACAAAGACTTTTCCACCTGATCGTTTCTATGATCTTGTCTTCAAACTCAAGATGGCTTTTGTCAAACCACCTTGAGTTTGAGGGGGGATGCTAGCATATATATATATATTATACACCCAGCTTATTGTCCTAGTCTAGGGCTTCATTTGTATCTAGTATACCATATACTAGTTTAGGTCTATATATAGTCATCAACCTGTACATGGATATTCATAATACTAAATACAGTTTTCATTTTGTCTCTCTTTGTTCTCTCTCTTTGAAGCTCTCTCTCTAAAGCTATCTTTCTATCTCTGAAGCTAATAATTGCTATGATTATTTTGCTGTTGAAGATGATCCACCTAGTGCCAAATGAGAAATTGTGGACACCACTTCAGCAAGACCCAGTTGCTCCTCCTCCATTACTACGCAAGGCGGGAAGGCCAAAGATGCATAGGAGAAGGAAACCTGATGAAGCACCACCATATAGCTTAGTCCAAAAGATCAAGCACTGTAAGGTGAAAAATTTGTAAGTAATTTGGGCACAATGAAAGGACATATGAAAGAGCTCCTGTCAGTGGAAGTCAAACCAGAGCTAACTCTATTAGGTAAGCAACATAAATGTTGACTTGCAATTGGGTTAGTTTATTATTTGTTGCATTGACACTTAGATATCATTGTGTTGTGTTCTTTATAGGGTGAAGAAACTAGTTTGAGAAGCTGGACTATGGAAGCACAAAATTGCAATGCATAAAAGAAGGGGAAGTGGTGTTGGTGTTTACTCGTGATTATAGATTTTTAGTGGAACTGTAATAGCCATTTGTTTGGGGGGTCACACTTAGGCCCCATTATAGGATTAGTGTTGGTTTTGGTAAAATGTGTGTGTCTTGTGATACATTTTGTGTCAGTAGTGGTAAATGTGTGTTTATTGTTGTAAAAACAAAATGTGTGCATTCCGATAATATAAGTGATATTTGTGATAAACTCAACTTTACTACAAATTAGACATATTTTAACATAACTGACATATATATTATCAAAAAACACACATTCTGTACAATATTTGACATCCATGATGGGACGGTCTCGTAGTGGGACCATAGAATTTCCGTTGTTTGGGATATAGGGTATCTGACTATTTGTGTTAGATGCAAAAGTCCGGATTGAGATCCCATGCAATACCTAAGGTATTGCATGGGCCTGCAATTCATTTGGAGGGCTGAGATTAGAAGTTAAAAAATTAACTTCTAATCTCAACATTTGAATAAAAAAAAAGTAAAATGTCAGAAGGGCAAAAAGGTAAAATGATAGAAAAGTGAAAAAGAAAAAGAGTTAAAGAGTAAAAATTGGAACCTTCTCAATCCCAAAAGTCCTACTTCTCTCTCTGGATTGGAACAAAAAGAAAGATTTAATTTTTTTTGCTTTTTTAATTCATGAGATGTGACTCACGTGATGCCCATTTATAAAAAAGATGGAAGAAAACTGACATAAGGTTATTTGGTAAACATTCAAAGATGAGATTAATTTTTTATTATTATTTTTTTCAATCTCATTTTGTAGCGAAACAAGATTCAATTTTAAATTTAGTTCGTTCTAGACTTTCTCGTTGCGTAGCGGCCTGATTAAAATTAATCTCGTTTTTATGAAAAACAAGTTTATTAAAATTTTACACTCATTTAAAATATTGCAACATTTTGAAAAACCGTGCCGCTCTATTTTCTTGAAAATTACGCAACTTTTTGAATCTTGTCTTTCCTAAAGACAAAATTCTTTCCTAATACAAGATTCAACCAAAATTTTGTTTTGAAGTTTCAAAATTCTTTCATTTTGAAACTTCAGAACAAAATGAATCTCGTCTTTTCTAAATATAAGATTTACTTAAATTTCTTTAGTCAATACTTTTACATTGTTGCACACTCATTCTTTGAAGCAATCTTGTATTTACAACACACAAGATTAGCTAAAATAATATTTAAATGATTTATCGTCTAGTTACATTAACTAAAAAGCAACTTACTCGCATCTCGTTAGTAGAACACATGAGATTGAATCTTGTCTTTAGTAAATACGAGATTCACTAAATACGCCACTTTAGTATCGCCAACTCAACAGTGTTCTCGGCTCTTTAAAAAACGAGATTAACCCAATATTGGCTTTTATAAAAACAAGATCCATTTTTTTTTTTAATTAAGTTCCACCCGATCATATGTGACAAAATAACATAAAAAAATTACATTATTTAAAAAAAAAAACCTTATTTTCCTTTTTGTTTTTTCCCTTTCCGTTTATTCATCTCCACACGTTTTTCTCTATTGACTTAAAGACTTTCTTTACACGTCTCTTTTCCTTCATCTCCTTCCTTCTCGACACGTTTTCTCCTTTCTTGTCTTTCTCTTTTTCTTTTTGTTCATGTGCTTCGTCACTTCATTGTCTAGAGTCTCCAATTCTTCTTTCTTCCCCCGATTTGTTCTTTCTTCAATCCTCCTCATTCTCCATTTCTTTTTCCTTACGCAATTTAAAAAATGCTACATTTTCGTTATTTTAAAATAGTAATATTTCAAATATTGTGGGTTCAAACGCAAAAAAAATTGTTGAACGAAATGAAAATCGCGTTTAAAATTATTTGCCAAAATAAAAACATTGCCAAATCCAACCTCTTATGCAAAAAAACACACAAAATCATTGTATTTTTCCCATGTTCACATTTGGGAAATGCTTTCTCCATTTAATGTATAAGGCTGAATGTGACATATACAATTAGACACATGCTGTATATAATGTATGGACAGTTTTGCTAGCAGTGGCACCAACCCCCATCAACACCAACACCGAGGGGCCTCTCTACTTTTAATGTCTCTGTTTCTCTGACAAACAAACAAACACTCAAAACTTGTAGAGAGAGAGACAAAGAGATCAAACAGAAATGGCTGCCCCCGCGCTTTCTCAAGTCTCTCGGGTTCAAGTACCCAAGCCCTCACTCTTAACCCCAAAAACCAAAACCCTCTTTACCCAAAACCCTTGTCTATTTCCTCAACACAACCACAACCAATTGTCTCTGAAAATACGAAATGGGTTTGTCCCAAAAGCTTCAATGGCAGCCGTCCCTGTCCAATCCAATATCTTTCCCACCAAAAAATCCGACAACCCAATTATCGTCATCGACAACTATGACAGTTTCACCTACAACCTTTGCCAGGTTTGTCCTAAATTCATCTCTCTCATTGTGTTCTTGATCATGTGCTTGTGAATGAAATTTTTTGCTGTTTGGTTGCCTAGAAAATGTGGGAAAAGAAGTTTCTTTGACTTGTATTCATTTTTGTTATGTTTGGATAATGTAGGATACAAATGTGTTTAGTTTAATTGGTTTATATGATTTGCAAGTCTTAGTCTTTGTAGCCAACAAATCTAAAGGCTTGGAATTTGAAAATGCTTAAAAGTTAAAACCAACAAAAAGAGAACAAAAGATGGGTCTTGCCCAGAATCTGATAGAAGAAATATACAGTGCAACATTCTCTCTCTACAATAAGAAAGATGAATCAGTAGAAATGACCAAATGGGTGTGTTGTGTTGTGTCGTGTCTTCAGCTATGAACAATTCTTTTAGGCTTTGTATCTGTGTAGGAAAGGTTGGAATGAATGTATTACCGTGAAAAGTTTTTGTTTTTCAATCATAAGATGTGTTATTTTCTTTCTCAAAAAAAAAAGATGTGTTATTGCCATTAAAAGTTTCTATTTTTGTTTTTCAATTAAAAAACCATACGCTTTTATTTAAAAAAAAAAAAAAAATTTCTATGCGAGAATGAAAGATTTTTTGTGTATAATGAAGTGATTTCTTTTCTGTGCAAGTCTAAGGGACCATGGTCATTATTTCAATTTCGTATGATCTCTGGTTTTTATATTGGGATAGGCAACAACGGTATCCGATTTTTGTTTCTGCTTTATCTCCTTTAAGATGCATAGGATAAAGTTCTTAATTTTATATTAGTATTAGTATATATGGGAAGAAAATTTCCAAAATCCATTGAAATCTTATGGACTAAAAAAAAAAATTGAAAGTTGAAACTACCTAAAATGGCTAATATATATTCTATTTGATAATTGGTTTGAGCTTTTTATTTTTATCTATGGGGGAGGGAGTGTTGGCATTCAGATTCTTTTACAAAAAAAGAAAAAAAAAAGGGAATGTTTCACCATGTTAAAACCAAATGGTTTAAGTTCAAGTCAAGTGTTGGCCAATATGAAAGAACCATGGTTTGCTGCAATTGACGAAATCAAATAGTACAATTTTGGTGGAGATTTGTTATGGACAAGGATCTGTTGTTTTAAGAATTGGTCCTACATAGAATTAAAAATAAGCCGTTATGTTATGTAACGATCGATTTGAATGATATCGCCCGATATTGAAAGGTGTTGCTGATATCACTTTTCTAATGGCTTGTATCCATGACGAAACAATCATTGTCGGTCGTCACCAATCAATACCAGCCAATATAGGCCGCTATCCAACAATCAATAACAGTTCAGACATTCTATAGGTTTAGAAAACTTCACGGTCACAATATCGTAGCTCATTTATGTACTGCCCATTTTGTCCAATTCTGCAACACTAGCAACACGTCATTCAAGTCCCTTAGTCTCTTTTTAGTCTAGTCCCACTGCTAAAACCAATATCCTGGTTAATCCAACTTGGTTTCTTCTTCTATGGATAGAATCTTACTTGTAGAGAAACAATGTTCCAATAACATGCAATAGAGCACTCTTTTGGGACAGCAGAAGTATTATGAGATTTATCTTGCCTCACCTTGATATAGAAAAATTCATCAGAATTGAATTCAGCCTCAAAGAAAATATATTTTGATATAATTTTCGGAGATTTTATTCTTATTAAAAGGGTTTATTTATTTATTTATCAATTGTGACAGAGAATGGTTCTTGTTGAGGAAAGGTACTTTTATTGGTTCCACTAATGTATGAGCAGTCAACTTAGCATTGATATTTATTAAGTCCAATCATAATGGATTGCATTAGGGCTACTTAAGCTACGTTTTAGTCATATAAGTAAATTGGCAAGGAAATGCACTGAAGTCCTCCAGTTTCAACTTTGATTACAACAGCCAAAAGAATTGCTTGACAATTGATTTTTTTTTTTTTTGATAATTAATTAACATTATGTGTATTTGATCCTTCTATACTTATATATAAAATAAGAGAGTGTATTTGGTCCTTCTTTGTTAAAATGAACATAGCTGGTGGCCCCCTAATAAGATGCAGTATTTATGGCTAATGACAGAGCATTTATTTTCCTCCTTTTTAAGGAATGAATAGGGAAGATGTTACTGCAAACTTCTCCCTGTGTTACCAGGGATGATTGTAGCCAGTGGCACCTAATTTATCATTGCCTTTCTGATACAATGTGTTTCACGTACCCCATTTTGTTGTTTGTATCATAGCAAGCTGTTTTTGGTGATTCTGTTCTGGTTTATATTTTCCAGTGGATTGAGATTCCATTGTAATGTCAATCTCTTGGGCGGTTGTGAGCTTTTCTAACAATTTAATATGACGAATTATATCAGAGTTCAATGCTATTTTAACTTTTCCATTGTAATTAAATTTAAGAAAATGTATCGATGAAAAAAATTTAAGTGAATGTAGAAAAGGGGAAGATAGCTAGTGAAGATTTCCCTCCTACTTTATGTTGATTAAAAAGGAAATGGCTTGAGAAATAATAAAGGGAGAAATTTTAAGGAGGAAGAAAAAGTGTTCAATCTCTAATTTATTCTTCCACTTGAAATTGATTTTAGATTCCTTTGTACAACAATACAAGAAAAGTTAACTAGTCCCTTCCCTTTTTTTAATCTTTTTTTTCTGCAAAATTATCTAATCTGTTTCTCTCTTCTAAACCGGCTGAAACACTTATTCATATTAAAGAGGCTATTTGTTTTTTTTTGTTTTTTTGGTTTTGTATGTGAATGAGAGTTTACTTTACAAAGATTCGGAATGGTTATTTCGTTGGAAACAATTTCTCATAATGATTCTCTTTATTATGTTTTTATTTATTGAATGCACTTAGACATTAGAAACTATTAGTCTAATGCCTTTTTTTTTTTTTAAACTCTGAAGTATATGGGAGAGGTAGGATGTTACTTTGAAGTTTATCGGAATGATGAAATAACAGTGGAGGAGTTGAAAAGGTAAGGATTGGTATTGTTTTCGCTTATCCATGCATGTATGTGATAGTATTTTGGGTGGTGAAGGATTTCTGGAGTATACATCTCACCTAGCATGTCTAATCTAATTAACAAATCATGTCTGATCCTTTCTGCCATTTTTATAGGATGAATCCAAGAGGAATCCTTATATCCCCAGGGCCAGGTAAGGATGTGTTGTTTTTAACTATAGACAGCCAAGGCCTAGCAAAAATGGGGCAAAAGGAACTACTCACATCAAGATTTATATAGACCATTATTTCTATTTATAGGTGCACCCCAAGATTCTGGGATTTCATTGCAAACCGTACTGGAACTTGGACCTACTGTACCTTTATTTGGTGTGTGTATGGGTTTGCAATGCATTGGAGAGGCTTTTGGAGGTGAGTCTTCTTAGATGTCTTCAAAAATATAAGCGTTCCCAATATAGGATTCATTCATCTGAATGTCTGATTAAGTTAATTTGTATTGTATTACTGAATATATGCACATCTCTACTCAATGGAAAATGGGATTCATGTAGTTTATGACTTTTCTATCTCTTATTTTCGTTGTGGCTGATAAACTGGATAACTGCTTCTTTGTGGGTTTCTAAGGCAAACCTTATGTCTTTGTGGACCAATGGCCGTTGTAGCCGATAGTACCTCTTCCCCTGTGGACCAAGGGCCATCGTAGCCTGTATTACTGGTTACCTTTCCCCCTTTAAAGGGAGAGGTCTAGGGGTTTAGAGTTGAACTAATGGAAGGAAGGGTTTTGTGTTGGGAAGGGGTACTGTGAGGCATATTATTTCCATTTTATGCAATCATGTGTTTTGTACAATTGCAGGTAAAGTTGTGCGTTCTCCTTCTGGTGTTATGCATGGAAAGAGTTCTCTCGTGTATTATGACGAGGAAGTGGAAGACAACTTGTTCGCCGGGTTATCAAAGTATACACTTTATTCTGTATATCCTTAAAAATCTCATACTATTTATTATATGCATTAATTGTTTGCTTCTGAATATAGAGTGTGCTTGATTGCACTTTTTTTAGGATTATTCAATTTCTTTTTTCTGAACTTGGTTTACATCATACCTTTGGTCATCTTTTTGCAAATGGGTTGACTTGACTTTATGTGATCAATACCCTTTAAAGGTTTGGTGCACTGTGAGTATGCTCCAGGCATTACTTAAAATACCTTTTGGTACATACTCTCAGGGAATATATGGAAATTTTCATTAAATCAGCGTCATAATATGAACCTACTTAATGTGGAAAACTTAATGTGGTCAGTGTTAATAACTAGTAATATGGGTTCTTCCACTGTTTATATGGACTTTACAAGATAAAATGGTATCTGGCCAGCTTATGGTTCTTAGCAGTTAATAGGTTAATATGTTTGGTAAGAATTACACAGCCAAAAAAGAAAAAAAAAAAAAAAAGATTTGGCAAAGAGTTGGAAGTGTGGAATATTCTGGCCAAACTAGAGGATGTTGTGCTTGGTAAGATACATGCGGATGTCCTTTAATTCATAAGGTTCTTTTGACTCTAAGATGTCTATTGCTTTTTCTTATGAGGCATGCAGTTTTTATTGAATAGACATACAATTTGTCACCTTTGATCTACATTGGTTGATAGTTGTGTCTAAGGAACCTCTTATTTGCCAAAGTAGTACCTTATACATATGTTTGCAGTTTACCCTTCAACCTCAACATTCTATACATTGTGAAGCATTCACTTTACTCTATTTAACCATGTTTATTTTCCTTAATCAAGTGCTCTAGGAGGGGGAAAAATTAATTTTGGGGTTTTATGAACCATGAGGGTCAGGAGCTATATAGGGCTACCTTTCTTATTGTTCTTTGCTGCTTGTTTCCTTTGATAAAATCTCAGTGGAAGATGCCTTTTTTATCTGTTATTGCTGGTTTCTGCTGTTTCTCTCTATGCTACATCAAGTTTTATAACCAAAGATGTTGGTATGTTTTCTGTGTCTCTTCAGCCCTTTCACTGCCGGTAGATATCACAGCCTTGTAATTGAGAAGGAAAGTTTTCCTGGTGACGAACTTCAGATTACAGCATGGACAGAGGATGGACTGGTAATGGCTGCTCGGCACAAGAAATATAAGCATCTACAGGTAAGATATTGTTCTTCCTTTTTTCACTTATTATGTGCTGAGGGAGAGTATTTAGAGGAATTGATGAGGGTGAAAGTTCCATTGGCTTAGGCATATGGACCTTACAAGGTTACTACACCAACTTGGGGACTTAGAATATGAGGTGCCTCTATATTTTATTACTTTTTGATAGTGGAAATGGTGGGAAATTTGTTTGAAATACCATGACCTCTACACTTTGAGAGGCACTGCAAACGGATTTCTAGCTTTCTACTGTATATATGGTAATAAACATATAAAGGTACTTTATCTTTTAGCTCCAAAAGTCAAAGTTGTATCGTAACATGTAAAACACCTTATAGTTATGATCATACAATTTACTTTCCTCTTTTTTTGCAACCCCCATCGCCCCCTTTTCCTTTTGGTTTATTCTTGGTGTGCGAAGAAATACTGCTAATAATGGAAAGAATTATAACATTTTTCTAGACTAGGCCAAAGCATTTCGTCTTCAAATATTGGAACCACAATAGGAAAGGAAAAGGAGTTGTCATATGATTAGTTATTTGGTAGAAAAGAAGGTGCCATTTGTTGGCCTCATTGTGTTCTTAGCGTTTCTTCTGTCTATGCATAAGTTAGTATGACTGTCAATTGGGAGATGTTATACCGCGGACATAGGAAATCGCTTTTCGTCAATTGGATGAGCAATTACTTGAAAGTAGTTTTTAGATGAACACTTGATAGTTAGAGCACTGTTTGGACAGCATATTGAAAGTACCCCCCCACCCCCTCCATCCCCTTATCATGACTACTAGCACAAAAAAAAAAAAAAAATCACAGCTGATTTCATCTTATATCCATGAGTCAGTTAACAATGATTCACTGGCTTTTTCTTTTCTTATTTTTTGAATGAGAATGCATTTCAGGTGGCAAATGGAAATTTCTTGTGAAGCTGGGCAACCCATCAGCTTGTAGTTATTGAAATTTTTACTAATCATTCATGTGTGATTAGTTGCTTAGACAACAAAATAACTTCTTCACTTGTAAATATTTTAAAACTTTCAACATATAAATGTTCCCTCTCTGTCTCTCTTCATGAAAGCCTATGTTCCCCAATTCCCCTCCCTTCCTAGCTAGTATTCATCAAAAGCTAAAATGTGAAATTAACTCCTCAGTCCCCTTCTCCCCCCTCCCCCTCGAAAAAAGAAAAAAGAAAAAAAAAAACCCACTAAAAGATGTGCATTTTCTTACCTTTTACATCACTTTTTAATATCAAAACAAACTTTTTTTTTTTTTTTTTTGATAAGTAATAGACTGATTATACTAAAAAAGAGCTACATGGTGTGCATAAAGCATGAACACGCTGCAGCCAAAATATTACAAAGTATTAGTAAATCTCAAAGACTCGATAAAGCCCCCTACAGAAATCGAGGTTGTGAAACCCCAAGCCCTAGACCAATCAAAAAGAGTAGACATACAGAACTCAATAAGCCAACCCATGGAATGTTCAACATTCTCAAAAGTGCGGTTGTTCCTCTCCCTCCACAAAGACCACATCACACATAAAGGGGCAAGATTCCATACATCTGAGGAATGTTTACCAAACCAGTTCCTCCAGCCAGCCAACTGATCCAGCACACACCTAGACATCACCCAATCAACACCAAACATCTTAAAGACAAAACCCCAAAGCTCAGCCGCCACTGAACAGTGTAACAATAGATGATCCACTGTTTCTCCACTGCATCTACACAAACAACACCACCCAACCTATCTTTATTCTTTACTCCACAGTTCTGCTAACAAGCTTTCACGAGCCAAAATCTTCAGGAAATTCAAATTAAATTTCAATTATATATTTAGTTTCACATACTGTAGTATATTAGTTCCTATGTAGATATCTTGTTTGTGTATTTGTGTGTATATGTGTGTGTTTTAGAAATTAATTGCAGTATATTTAGTTTAGATAAACCAAGCATAACATTAAGCTAATTAAATATTTGAATTTAAACATATTGCAGAAAACTCAAATCGGTTCAAAGTTGATTTGATAAGGACTGATTCAAAATCAAACTAAACCAGTTTAAACACCCTTCTGATGTGTTAAATTGGAAGTTCTTCCTTTATGTTATAATATCCCTCTCCACGCCCCTCTCCCAAATAGAATCCTGGCTCCACCAATGTAGATGAATGGAGGATTCCCTAAGGGTGTGTGTCTATATTGATGCAGGGTACTGTTGAGTCACGTTGAAAGAACTGAGGAAAAGGTTGCTGGAATTTTTATATGGAACAAACTTTAGGCTAAAGGTTGAAATTAAATTTTAAATTAGTGGCTAATGGTTTGGAACAATATAGGGCTTTTAGGGTTTCAAATTATGCATTAGGATCAAGGAACCAATTTTGGAAACTATGAGCAGTGGCATAAATATTAATCATTGTTAGAAAGATGTTAAATTTAAGTTAAGTTTTCTTAATAGGATTCAACATATCTGATGTGCATATCTTGTTGTGGTAGCATATTGTAAAACCAAGGTGCTCTTGCAGGATAGTTCTAGCAAAAATCTGAGTCCAAATAATAAATTTAAAGAGTTGATTAAATTCTGGAAGCTATGAGCAGTGGCATAAATATTAATCACAGCTTGATCTTGTAGTTTCAGCTGCTAGAGTTGATTGTTTGAGGGAAGGGTTGGCTTGGTAAAGTTTGGAGTTGAAAGGTTTGAAGAGATTGGTGATAAGAGGTGAAGGGTTCAAGACAAGTGAAAGAGATGAGAGAAGGAAATCCTAATGACAACTAATTCTGACCTGGGATGAAGGAAATTAGACCACATATAAAACCCTATTAATGATAAAGATTTAGACAAAAAGCTAGTACGGCTCAAATAACTTTTGTGGGCACTTAATCCCGGACCAAATGAGTTTCTTATTTAGTTTCTTTGCCACTTAATTGGCATAATGCCCAGATCCTTAGTCTTAGGATTCCAATGAGGTTAGTTTTTCTCTAGCCATCCAAGAGGTTTTCTGTCACTTGAACAAGCTTAATGTGGATTCATATGGGGTACTCAAATGCATGCTTTTTTCATCCAGGAAACCTAACCTACATTACCATGACTCCCTTCTTTGAGTAAAGATTAGGTTAGGAAAGAATTTAAGGGTATATATGAAGTAAAACCTGTAAAGCACCTACCAGAAGACCCATATTGGTAACTGGTAGGAGCACTGAGATTGCAATTGATGACTGCTGCTTGACATTTCCCACTTCCAAATAGCTAACTCTTCTCTAGGTTTAACCCAAAAAAAAAAAAAAAACTCTTTCCTAGGTTGATCTTTACAACTTAACTGCTCCAAAAAGAAATTTTCATGATAGAAGCCCTGCACTGCATGAGATTCCCTTAACCAAACCAGAATTTTCTCTTTCCTAATGAGTTTGCTAAAGGATACAGCCACCAAGGTACAAATAGAGGTCATAAACATAATGGATTTATTTTCTTACCACCCCTGAGCTCCTACAAAAACATGGAGAGATATTTGTGATTTTAACTTGCCACTGGTCTTTGGGACAAATGGCAGTTACTCTCACCTTAAAGAGTCCAATCTTTACAGGTGTGTGAGTTGTATTTACCTATGAAAAAAGATTGATTATTTCAATTCTATATTCCATTATTATGAATTTATGCTCTATGTGGGCATGTAAATTGAGAATGATAAACTTCCCCCTTTTTTTTTGGTTGGGGGTTTCTTGAATCAAGATTAGGTAATTGGATAGATCATGTTATTGGAGAAAGGTTGGGCATGGGCATTGGAATTGGTTGACATGTGGATGGATATGCTATTTACTGCAAAGTTGGGTGCATATCTAATCTCAATCCACACCTAATGCAAATGGAAGCTGCTGAGGGAGAAAGTGTTGTGAATTAATGACAGTATACTCTCAAGGCACTTCCTTTGTGATTGGTTGCATCATTAGGGACACACAAGAAGATTGACTGTTTGCTGTAAATCAGATTCAATATATGAATTCGACATTTGGGGAAGGTTTGTGGTGAAACACACGAAGACATTTAAAGGATTCAACATAATTTTGCTATCTGATGTGCATATCTTGTTGTGGTAGCATATTGTAAAACCAAGAATAAATATAAAATGAATAATTTTTTAAGTATTTGTTTGGCTTGCTGATATTTTCTTTCTCCTTCTTCTTTATAGAATGGTCTTTTCCTTTCAGTTAAGGCAATTATAATCTTCAGTTTAGTAACTGCTACAATCATTTTTACTGATTAGTAACTGTTACAATCAAATTGATTTAAAATTGCAGGGGGTTCAGTTCCATCCAGAAAGCATTATAAGCACTGAAGGCAAGACGATTGTCCGCAATTTCGTTAAACTGATAGAAATGAAGGAAGCTAACTCTCACAATTGAGGGTTCAATGTGGCACACAACGGTACTTGAGCTATGTAACATATTACGATATGAAATAAGACTAGAACTGTGGTCTATGTAATTGTAGTCTTCTTTCTTGTTCTTTATTCTTTGGAGTTTGTACTTTGTACTTGCCATTTATCCAATTATAGACTTCTTGGATCTGGCTCAGATCCCTTGAATCAGCCGTACCTTGCAAGCAGTCTTCATATCTTGAAATCATACTAAGACTAGTGTATCTTGCCTTGGATGGATAAACATTTTGATGATCATTTGATTTAGGTCTGGCAACAATACATGAAGTTTTCTTGTAGAATTGCATGATAGAATTCCATTTCATTGCTAGATACCATCCATGACATCTAATTTTTAATCAATTTGTTTTCATTTTCTCATACGATTTAAAGAGAAAAATTTTATTGCAAATTTTAGTTTAAATGATTTGAATAGAGGATAAAATAGCAATTTTTTCCAATGAATTTTATGGATGAATTTGAGTTTTATTAATATGTGAATTTAAAATGATTAGTTATAAAAAGCGAATTTGAAATGATTGCATATAAAAAATCATTTTAAATCCATGATATGACAAGTGATTTTGTTTGAGCAAAAACTTAAACTCAAATAACCGTGTGTTGTTAAATTTATATCTCAAACAATTCATACTAGCAATTATTCTTCATAGTCCTTGATTTTAAAATTTTCAAATCTAAACACAACCATAATGAATTTGAAACCCCATGTTTAGGCAGTACTGAATGATAAATCCAGCCCTCTCTAATGCAATTGGGCTATTTCAGTTTTTAATTGCTCTTTGTTTAGGGTCTTGCCTAAACAGTAAACACACTGGTCATTACTTGCTTGTAGAAGTTGTAGTCTCCATCCAAACATAGGATCAGGGTTTTGAGATACCAAATTGGACTGGACTAGCCTATCTTTCTTTCAACTTTTCAAAGTTGCAAGAATCCACTAAAAGTTGAGCAAACTTATTATGGCCCAAAAATGCACTACTAAAGACTTCCTTTGAAAATACCTTATTAGTTATAATGACCATGACAGATTCATGCCCTAAAAGTTGCAAACTAATTAAAGCCAATGAACTCTAACCAAAAATGACATTGTTTTCTAACCAAAAATTACTTCCTTTTTTAATTCATTAATAAGATCACGGGTTGAAGATCAATTGGATGCATGTATGACTTTCTAAACAAATAAAAAAAGTTACAACCTATTTAAAAGCTTGCAGCCGTTATCAACCAAAAAGAAGAAGGAGAAAAAAGAAAGAAAGAAAGAAAAAAAGGTAAGTATGATAGGCATTAGGCACCAAACAAGATTTCATTGATGATAAAAAGTGCCTATAGATAATAGATAACCACCGAGTCATGTGGTTCAAAATAAATGAAGTTGAAAGCATCTCCTTTTCGTTGCTGAATGCTGACTACATCTAGTTGAAAGCAGGTTGGCAAATGGCAAGTGTTGTGCTTGTGGTGTGCAAATTGATGGATATCTGTAAATTAAGACCATTTATTTATCGGGTGGCCACACAAAGTGGAAATTGAGATCTTTAACAACAACCAAACGAATATAGATTTTCTTTTCTCCTTTCTACGTGATTTTGATTTTGATTTTGTTATATGTGGGCTGGTGAAAACGAAAAATCATCAAGTATCCGTGAGTATTCTTGGTTATCATTACAAGAATCTAAATTCAACATCTTCCTTCAGACCTATGAATAGGAAGCCCACCTTCATGCTCATCAAATTTCACTTTATGATTGAAATCATAAAGTTAATCTTATAGATATTGAAAGTTCACCTTCTAACACTAAGATAGCCTTCATCACGGATTTATTTGTTTTCATTTCTTTCTTTCCAAGCATGAATAATTAGAATCAAATCCTAGTTTTTTTTTTTTTTTTTTTCCTTCCTCTTGTTAAGAAAAAAAAAAAATAAATCATATCCTACTCATGAACGATGCCCTTAATCGGTTAATCATCTAGGCTCTAGCATATAAGCCAGCCATTATAAAAAGAACTGAGAAAAAAAAAAAAAAAAAAAAAACGAAGAAGATATCTCATACATTTGACATAGGTAATATTATTGAGTCCCATGACCCATACCCATATAAGATAATTATTGGGAATGATTATACTAAATTTATCTTCTGTCTCCGACAAATGCAATATCGTTCCTACAATATATGAGTCATATAAGATTTTTTTTTTCTTTTGAGGGTGGGGGAATATACAAAATTACAAATGCAACGTTCGCATAGGACATCACATGTGAAAATTTGGTAAAGACTCTTTAATTTATGTGCGTTATAATATTATGTTAATAGGATGGCATAATGCTAGAGACATGTTTGGTTGTGTCAGATAATCAGATGGATACGCAATTGTCAGAGTAGTCCGAGGCACTAAGGATTTTATTAACCAACAAAAACATTTATTTAGTAAACTAAAAATGCATCAAAGTCAGCCAAAAATTTCTGGTCAAGAAGATGGACCAATCTCTAATTTTCTACATAATATATTGATTTAGATTTTCTTTTTATTTATGGTCCTAAATTGAGTAAGCTCTGCTGAAAAAGTTAGTCTTCTCAATGCTTTTGTGGCATTATTCTCTGTTTGATTAGAAAATGGTTGCTTAGAAATCAAGTAGCCACTCAGAACTGAAATGCACATGATGCCAGATTGTAAAATGAGCTACTATTTTCGATGCCATATAATCTTTTATTCTTTGAACCCAAAACAAAGCCCAACAACTCCGAAGTGGACCCAACTAATTGAAATTAATGTCTGTTTGTGCTAAATGTGACGTTGACCGAATACTATATTTTTTTGGTTTTGTTATAAAGACCAAATACTAAAGAAGCAGATAATTTAGCTAACATTTGCATACAGCTGGTTCCAAATGACAAGCTGAATTGACGTTTGCCAATGACAATAATGTATAATAATTTTATTTAGAAATAACATACAAATTTTATATTTGCAAATTGACACTGCAATTGTTTCTAGCATTTTTTCCCCCTTTGAATTGATGAGTGAATTTTGTTCTTGACCCAAAATGGACTCACAGTTAAAAAAAAAAAGGAAAGAAAAAAAATTACACTATTTGGTTAAATTCCATCCTCAAATCATGTAGTCAAATACTTAGCCATGTTAATGAAAGCTTTGTAATGGCCAGATGTACTGAATTTTAATCTACTTGTCTTGCAAATTGCAATACAGCAGAACTTCGAAGTCTCTAGCCATGCAGTAGCGATGAAACACTTCTTGTTTCCTATTTTTAAAAATTTATTATACTTATTTTTCATTCTTTTTTCACATTTTTTTTTTCTTTTTTCTTGGTTGGAGGAGTAGTCTTTTATTAATTTATAAGTCTTTACGTGGCTTGAATATGTAGTAGTAAATTTTGATGGTCAATGAACGATCATTTTTGGTATTTCAGAATCAATTGTAAGGGTAGAGAGATTGAGGATAAGATTCGTACAATAAAAACAAGGTAGATGAAATAGCTAGAGAAGTTTGTATGTCGAATATCATATTAAGTTGTACCTAAGTTGAAGACAAAACTCAATAAAACTACAATAATATTAGCTATATATGCTTGTTGTGTTAAGAAATAATGTGTTTATTAATAAGGGAAATGAAATGAGAATGTTGGAATGAATAAGTGAAATTATTTAAAAAGATAAGGAATAAGGTTAATTATACATTCAAAGATAAAGATGATTCTTATCAATGACAGGGTTGGCTCCAGACTGAGGCCACTTAGGCCATTACCTAAGGCCCCATTAGAAAGAAAGAAAAAATAATAATAATAATAATAATTCAAAATGAGGTTTAACCGGAAAAAGGAAAAATAAAGGCATAGATGTGATGTGTATTCTCTTTGTTGTGGTGAGAAATTAGTTAGGCAAATTATGAAAGGAAATGGGCTAGGGTTGAGTTGCTTAGAAATTTCAATCAAAGACACTTTACAAATGAATGAGAGTTACTATATATATATAGTAGCAAGCTCGAATAGGTTGGCTTAGTCAATAGCATCTAGTTCTAAGTAATTTCCTTGATAGTTAATGTCTAAATAATCAGCCAAGAGCTATAGCTTGTTTGTGCCGTTACTAAAGGTACAGACAATTAAAGTGTTACAAATTACAAAATATTTTCAAGCTACAAGAAGCAAGTAATACAAAATGATGCACTGCATCAGGACCTTCCCTCTTGCAGTGTTGGTGTGGCAGTCCATTGAGGCATGATAAGGCAAAAGATGTTGGACATTGAAGGTGTTGTAGATGGGGTGGTAATTGAACCTGATAGGCATTGTCATTCACCTTTTGCAGAACTTGGCAAGGACTAACCTTCCTCTCATTATTCAAAAAAAAAAAAAAAAAAAAAAAACCTCTTCCTCTCTTGAAGCTTCAACCTTTTGAAAGTGAGATGCTTTTTGTGCTTAACTGCAACAACTTTGTATATGACATTAGAGACTTCGATTTTCTTCTTGACTTCTTCATGGATATTTCGCATGAACTCTACCATTTTTGCTGCTTTAGGATGGACCTTTTGGTGCAGTGGTAAAGAGGTTAAGTCCCACACACTAACTAGATTATAAGTTTGGAGTTAGGATACAAACTTGGGGGGTGTTAGGCACCCAAGTCTGTCTGATAGAATGGTTTGGCCTCCACTTTGTACCTTCTAGCCATATTCTAGTAAGGGTTCTATTAAGCAAGATCTTTCCTAAACATGCAAGAGATTAAAATAGCACTCATGGGCTTAATTCATGTCATTCATGAGGTGGGTATCCTATCTCTAGGGTTTAACCTATGTTTCTAGCATGTTGAAAGGAAAAAAGAATATATATGAATTGAAGAAAGAGGAAAAACAAAAAACAAACAATTTAGGGTTTTTTGAGAGTTACTACGCACATAGGTCGCTAGGGTGCGTACGCACCCTAGAGGAAAAAATCTTATTCTTCACTACATTATACCCTAGGCATATTAATACTTATGCATAATTAAAAGCTTGAAAATTAAAAGTAGAAATCTAAATGAGAAAGAAAAGACTGAAAATCACAAGAAAACTTACCTTGAACGGAGAAAAAAAAAAACTCTTTGAAACTTGATCCGTCTCATTGGTTTTTGGGTATAATGATTCTACCAAAGTGAACACAAGAGTGTTAGAAGATTTTAAGACTAAAGGACCAACAAACCCCATAGAGGTTTCTTCATTAGAACCAAATTTAAATTAGAGTATAACACTTAGAAAATAGGCTATTGTGAATTGGGGCTAGCAGAAGCGCATTCATACGAACAATAAAAATAATACATCTAGAAAAGACAACAATATTTAACTTCAAAGCCTATGTCTACAAGCAACGCCAACCAAAATTCACTATCAACAATAAGGATTGCAACAACTCTCACAAAACTCATGCACTCACACAAACAATACTCACAAACCTCACACACATAATCTCAAAATCCCAAAACACCAAATAACTCTCTCTCTCTCTCTCTCTCTCTCTCTCTCTCTCTCTCTCTCTCTCTCTCTCTCTCTCTCTCTCTCTCTCTCTCTCTCTCTCTCTCTCTCTCTCTCTCTCTCTCTCTCTCTCTCTCTCTCTCTCTCTCTCTCTCTCTCTCTCTCTCTCACAAACAAACAAACTTTCATCACACAAACATGGGGAATTTTCCAAAAACCAATCTAAAAACTATTTGACTCATTCATGTTCTCTAGGAGTTTTCAAACTCACTCAACACATAAACACGGGTAATTTTTCAATCCCAACAAAATCTACCAATTTTTCATTCTTAGAAAAAACTCAAGGAATACCCAATTAATTCTTCAATAAAAAACCAATTAATATCTTTCTTTTGTCCCAAGGAAAAGTCTTTCTTCTTTCACACCAAAAAAATTGTTTCCTTCCACTCAAAAAAAAAAAAAAATTAAACTCAAACCAAATAGAATAGAAATTTGAGACACTTTTTAACAAAGGCTTCCCCCAATTCTTCACTTAAAAATTCTCCTTGAGTGCTTGATTGTTCTCTTTATGAGTGTGCCTTGCTTTAGGCTAGAAGAACATTTTTATAGGTGAAAAATAAAGTGTGCCCTTTTACTGGTTATGGTATTTAAATTTGCAGAAGATAATTATGAAAACAAAGTGTATTATTTAGTAATCCAAGATAATGCTTTTTTTTTTTTTTTATATCATATAATATTGAATATCACTAATTAAATTTATGATGAAATATTTCGTCCATGTAAGAGGAAGAAGTGTTCTTCCAAAATATTGAATAATTTCTCTTTATCAATCTTTTATTTTGCATGCTTTACTTTACATTCTTTTCTTTTCTTTTTAACTTGTTTGTTTCTTTTTTGTGGCATTGGAAGTTGTAACACTGATTTGTAATGAGTCTAAAAAGTTATTGGACAAATTGTACTTTCCTCGTTTAACTATTGGGTCTACTTCAATCCACTCTCTAATCTATAAATCTAAGAAATTTCTCCACTGATGTATTGGAAATATGCAAATAGCCACCCACCGTCTAATTTTTAGTGAAATTCAAGCAAAAATAATGAAAATCTTTTTTGGTTTATTAATATGTAATGATAGATTTTGAGCATTATGACTTGAAATTGATAAAATGCATAAAAAGATTTCATTACTTGTACTTGAATTTAACAAAAAAATTAAATAGTGAAAGACTCTTTGCATATTTTCAATACATTAGTGAAGATATTGTTTGGTTTTATAAGGAAATATTGAGATGAACCCAATAATAAAATGGAAGAAAGTACAACTATGGAAATGGGCCAATGGCAGATCTTGCTTAGTGAATCATTTAGCAATTGAGCTGTTAACTATTTAAAAAAATATTGAAAAATGAAAGAGTAGTTTAAAAAGGAAAAAGAAAAAAGAAACTAGTAATGGAAGAGAGCTGCAAGTGGGGCCTAGTTGTAAAATTTGAAGAAGATTATTATGAAAAGAAATTTCAGTCTCCATTATTAGCTTGCTGGGACTTGGGCACATCTCTCCTTATCTGGCCCCCCAACCGGCAAATTTAGCTTTAAATGGTTTTCCTTTTACTGTTTCTTTAGGTCACACAGGATTGAGCTTGGAATAAAAGCCTTACACAGCTCAGGTCATCTCATTTTCTTTTTCTTTTTTTAATTGTAAAAAATCATATTCTAAGAACACACAAAGTATATATGAGGAGAGAAGATGATGAAAACCACGTCCAACTGGGTGGAGAATGAAGAATACACCATTGAGCAAAATGTCTAGTGGGCTGTCCTTATCCAATTTTTAGTAACATATGTTTGTATTATTCAATTTAATGATTCATGTAAGCTAGGTTCAACAGATTTCAAACCCTAACCTCTTGTATGCTATATAGCTTTGACTGTATGAGTTTATAATTTCATTTTCTATTATATCCTTTTCTTTCCAATGTTTATATATATATATATATATTCCACTTGATTTATTAAAAAAAAAAAAATCATGTTTCTCTATAGAGAATTCATGAGGAAACATAATGAAAACTTTTTAACACCCATCTTATTACCCCACGGACCGTCCCATGAAGGAACCAAAGAATTTTCCCAATACAAGACCCCAAAAAAATTTAGTTAACACATTTTATCAATTTCCCTAAAGTTATGTTTGTACATAGGAGCATAACCTGTTGTGTGTTTTGAGTGTACTGCATTTTGCTTAAGTTAATGAAATCTTTTAGTTATCAAAAAAAATAAATAAATAACCTGTTGTTTGTTTGAGTGTACTCCTAGCCTTGGTTTGCAAATTGATTAGATTGCTGAATCTCCCATGCTTGACAAGTCAATATTCCTTATTTTCAATTGCATGTATGTCACCTGCCTCAGTTTCCTCCTCAGCTTTGGAATTTTTGCTAGATTTTAATATTTGAAACACTACAAGGACAAACTAATTAATAAAGCTTCAAGCTGTAAAGCAGCCAATCTAAGAGTTACAAGGTGCTTATAGTTGGCCAAGTGTTCTTTTAGTCTTAGTTAATACAAGGCTTGATACAATAGGTCGAAAGAAATCCTTTGATACTCTTTGTCTCCCTTTAGGTAATATGTCATATTATAGGTGAAGTTTCGATCCTATTCTCCAGTGCATTGGTGGATAAGGAAGCGTGGTCAATTTTAACGCATGTCGTGTCTATGTCCAGTGCACTAAAACATTAGACACGAATTTCGTAGAAAAATAGTTTTAAAGAAATGTTGTAATACAAAGAGAAATTTTAATTTCAGAATTTCTTTCAGTAAAATAATGTGCGCATGTGTTCCATACATCATATATATAGACATCTAGTGTAACCAAATGTTAGAACCCCTTTGAAAGAAGAACTCTAGTATTAATTATTTGGAAGAAAATAGGTGATTATAAGGAATTTTCTAACAATTTTCAGTCAATGTTTTTTTTTTTAGTTTTATCATCTATTTCTCTATTTACCAATAATAAAATTTTCTGATTTTCTACTGATGTTTTCATTTACAAAACTTTCCTCGTTACATAGTTAAAAATTATTTTCACCTTCAATTAATGCATACTTTTTAAAAGTATTTATTTTATAAGAATAATGACACTTTTTTCTTATTTACTTTTAAATTAAACAAATGAAAATCTAGAATTTCTTTTCCTTTTAGCAAAGATTACTGGAAAATCCGTCCTCAGTGTCCCATCTTATCTTATCTCTTCTTTTTTGAACTGAAGAAAGACAAGAACAATAACAAAAAAACAAATTCCAAATTACTGGCCAGATACCTACTGTCTCACCTCCTCCAAAGTTTAAAGCCAAAAATCTAGAATTCCTTTTACTGTGAACTCAAAGTCCTAACATACTGCCAATTTGCTGCACCACTGTTCACCACTTGTCCCATTCAACTCACTTGGGATTCCACTTGCCATTCACAAATTAGTACACCCTCTGAAGATGACAAGTCTGGCCTAATTAGAAAATGACAAACAGACCATTTTGGAAATTATATAAAATCAAGTTCGACATGCTCAGGTTCTTTCTTGGACTACAAAAATATTATATAACATTAAACATACATGATCATAGTTAAACAATAGGAATCCACACCTAACACAAATAAATAATAGTAACTACATATGCTAAATATTTATTGAACCCATGAGGGGTGTTGTCTACTAAAGTACAGAAATACATCTCCAAATTCAATTTGTAAAGACATCCATAATCAATGATAAATAACTGGGAACGTAATGGTATTGAACTATACACATACCCACCACCCACAATAAATCTATGCTCTCTATACACAAAAGACTGACCCAGCTAAATCAAACATAAAGGGAGGAATCAAGATGACAATAATTTTTCCTTCTGACAAAATAAAATGCCTTGCAACCTTCTCAAATGGAAGTAGACTTGGCCTGGCTTATTCGGCTATGGTGGTGTCGCTTCCCATGGTGGCGACGCCCGTTCCCAAATGTAACAGGGTCAAAGGCCTTGAGTCTCTCTGCTTCTTGGGGAATAATCACACACTCGGGTGGGGAAACTTTGTACCGAACTCGATCATAGCAGTAAGAATATGTCATGTGCTTCTTTCTAAAACCCTCCATTTTAATTCTTTGAACCGGTGTGACGCCAGTAGGAATTGCTTCAGAACCTTCAGCATTGTCACACTTTGCTATATGTTCAATGGGATCAACTGCGCAGCCGTGAAGGACAAGATCGGAGAATCCAGCAATGTAGGGTGCATATTTGTAATTTACTCTGTATTTACCTCCATTGGTAGCCCAATTAGACCCATCCCATATTGTGGCATACAAAGTCATTGGCTTAGCAGGGAAGTCACCACCCATTGATTCTGTTCTCTTAAACTCTCTAATGGGAACATTGTCTACATAAAATCTACAAGAGGAAAAAAAAAAAAAAAGACAAACAAATGGAAAAACCACAATTAAAATCAAATTTACAAAACCCAAACAGACACTAGACTGAATTATATAATATTACTTTTATATTTATATAAACTATAACTGTTTGTTTAGATAACAGGAAAAAGTTGAAAATTTAAATTACACAGCTAAAATACAAAAAAACTTTATCCTCAAATTAGTTGCTGAGATAACTGAGAAAGAAAAATAGGATAAGATTTTAATCTAATAACCAGACAAAATTCTTTATTCTTTTCGGTTCCCTAGTCTATAAATTCACAGCTGGTTGTTTTTGGGTCAATCACATCAAAACATATAAAGCTACAAAATCTACAATTTAAAACTTATAATCTTTCAATTTTCAGTAACCTCTTCTAGTAACCAAACAGAGCATCAACTGGATTAATAAGTAATGCTAGTAAAAGGAATACCGGTTTTGATGAAACAGGGGCATCTAGTAATTGAAGGGGAAAATGCATCAAACATGGAATCACCTTAAGTTTTGGATGTAACACTTAAATCTTTGTGATATTGTTTTATGTGTAAATAATATGAGCACACCTGTCATCACATGAGCAACTCATGTTTGTGTTTTAAGAAATGTTTAACAATTTACACTTAAAAAGAGGGTTAAGTGTTAGACTCAAAACTTTAGGATCCGTGTTTTACTATAAACCACACCACAGAGATTTTGTGTATTTTAAAAAAAAAAAAAAAAAGTAGATACTGTTTTTGCAGCAGAGAAAAGCAAATACAAACACCATCAAACATCTAAAAACAGCAATTTCCATGCTTCAAAATATGAAAATAAAGCCGTTGTTCTTGTCAGAGAGGATATTTAATATATATATATATATATATAAATGGAGAAGATGACAGAGAAATAAAAAATGTTGTATTGGGTATTGATTTATTGATGCTTACATGATCTGAGAATCAGTCCAAAGAATGCTGTACTGATGGAAATCGTCTGAGGGATCGAACCAGAGATTGTATCTCTCTTCTCTGCCAATGTTGGTACTTCCATTGCCATAAATATTGGTCTGAATCCTCCAATCTTTGCCTCTGATGTTACCCAAGAACTCGAAATCAATTTCATCATGGTTCTTCTCAAACATATCACCGTTTGACATCTGCAATCCAAATATGAACATGAATAAGAAAAGAAAATGATTTTTTTGCTGGTTCTACCAAAACCTTCAACTTTAACATGGAGCACCAATCTAATAATATATATTTCTCCGGTGTTTTATCGGTTTGATCCAAAAATTTGAACTTGGTCTGTTATTAATGACCTTGAAATGAAAACAAAAACAAATTAAATAGAATCCCATCTGGGCTTTCATAGTTTCATATACTATGGCATAGATAGGTTGGTTTGATCATATCCTCTGGCTCCCTGAGAAAGACTTTCAAAAACTTCATCTTGCTCTGGTTGATGAGGTTTCCAAAAGTACCAACTTTAAACTTCAAAAACCCAAATAAAAATTCTGGGTTTGCTTAAAATTCTTAGATAATCTAACTTTAAACATAATCTTCACATATTTGGGGGTGGAAAAAAATAAAATAAAATAAAATAATTTCAGGGTATCCTTGATTGAATGAGAGAATAAAAATAGAAAGCTCACATAAAACGCAACAACAACTCCAGCAGTGTAATCAGCAGGCAACTTAATGGAAGCACTGAAAAAGCCATGAAGATAAAGGTCCTGTGACACAAATCCAGAACCTATACAAACACAAACACGAAAAGGCCAAAGAATGAGTCAAAAGGCCAAAAAAATCAATCAAACCATGTAAAAACGAAGAAACAAACAACCTGTCCTCTCATCGAGAGAAAGATGAACCGATTTTCCATCCCTAACGACAGCCAGATTATCATCACCAAAAAGATGGGTATACCCTTCATCAAAGGAGATAATTGGCAAT
The DNA here is from genome assembly GCA_907173295.1 of Fagus sylvatica. Lineage (NCBI taxonomy): Eukaryota > Viridiplantae > Streptophyta > Magnoliopsida > Fagales > Fagaceae > Fagus > Fagus sylvatica. The sequence continues at coordinate 7,523,980 of OU015771.1, read as the reverse complement.
TTCTTTGTTGACCCATAAGCAACAACCACTACTAGATAACAACAACAAAGAAAACCCAGATGAGACCACCCCATCTTTCTTCTTCTTTTTTATTGTGGAAAAAAGAAATGATTTTTATTATATAAATGCCTTCTTCTTAGTTCTTATTTCTTCTCTCTGTGTGTATATATGTGTGAGAATGTGTAACATATATATATATAATAAAGGAGAAAGAGTGCTGGGGAAGGAGAAAGATGTGGAAAATGTGATGCCTCTCTATAGCTAGCTAAATGGAGAGGCGAAAAGACTAATTCATGAGAAAGAAAGACAAGGAGCAAAAGGAAGAGGTCCCTTTTATTGTTGAGTGACAGTGAGAGAGGTGTGGTGTTGAGACTTGAGAGCTAGCTGTTCATATGTAGACACCTTCTTTCTTTTTTTTCTTCTTTTTTTTCTCTTTTTTCTCTTTTTTCTATTTTTCTTTTTTTTTTTTTTGGCTCGAGGAAATATGGTATCTTTTACTAATTTTCATCATTATCTCTTTTAGAAATATGATAGGTCCCATCATAAATTTAATTAACGGTATTTATTATTTTTGTAAAAGAAGAGAGTACGCATTTAATGTATTCTCAAAATATGATATAATTTAATTAACGGGACTCCATCATTTTTGTGAGAGGAAAGACTGAAAGAGTACCCATCTCTTTTGTGGATCAATTTTCTTTTTTATTGGTTGGTGTTAATTAATTACTAAAAGAAGAGAAAAGAAAAGTGGACTTTTCTATCGGAGAGTTTCAGTGTCATGAGTCATGACTGAGAGCCAAGTGCATGAATTCCTTACGGGACCAATTGGACAAAAATGAAAAAAGTCCATGTATCTTTTAATTTTAATTTTTTGGGGTTTCCCTTATAGTTGTCATTTTTTTTCCCCTCTATTGTCAATTCATTTGATTTTGATCCCACCTTTCACTTTATTTTTCCCACTTTAAAGTTCATTATAACCTTTTCTACCATTTCTTTTTTTGTAATGATAAAATAATTCACACAAAATAATGAGGGGAATGCCAATTGGACTACAACTAATTAACCTTTCTTGCTCCTTCTTAGTTTTAATAAAGTGAGTAGTGCTAATTATTAAACAAATAATAATAAAACATAGAAGATAAATTGCATCAATTTCTTTTAAGATTTGGGGATATGTAAAGAGACTAGAGACTTGCCTCTTATTTTACCCAACGCAACATAAAATTAATAATTATACAAAAATGATAAACTAGCCGTTTTGCAATTTACAAGTCAGTTGCACAGAAACAGGACATGTGACCATAAAAACATAATTTGTATGTATGTTCATTTGTAAATATAGCATAAAGATTTTGTTTGTAAAGCATTTCCAGCCTAAATTATGATACTCTAGTGATTTTACATTTTGCATACCTAACTATATGACTATGCACTACACATGACATGATGATAGAATCTCCATACCATTATATAAGGGATTCCCAACTTAAATGATCATATTTGAAATTCATGTGAATGTTTTATTGACAAATTACAGAAACGTGTAATGCAGTATAAAATAAAGACATTACTCAAAATCATTAAACCATCTTTAAAAAAAAAATGAAACAAATGAATATTTTAGAACCAATAAACGATTTATGATTGATAATTGATTACCATGCTTGATTGTGTTTTTATAATTTTTCTAAATTAGAAATATATCTCCCAAAGTTACACCTTGATTTTGGATTTAATGCAATAATTATAAACATATTAGAAGCAAGAGATGTTTTCCATTGATATATGGAAAAGGCTAAAACAAATATCTTTTGTTTGTTTGCTAAAACTAAAACTAATATCAATTTTAATACAAAAGACTTATAAATTGACGTGATACTAAATGTGATTGGTATTATATCAATGAATTAATAAATAAATTTATTAATTATTTTATACTTTGTATTTAAAAATTGTCACATCAATTTTTGTATGATTATGAAATAAAATTTGTCCATATATATATATTTGAATTATATAGTTTTTAAAATGACTTTGCTATTAAGGATTCAGCAAAATATTTCCATCATTATTATAGAACTATACCTGAAATTTTCACCATATACAAAAAAAGAATTTGATTCGAAAATTTTAGAATTGGTTGGCAGATCAAATGCTGTTTTTCTTTTTCCTTCACATTAAGGCTTAAGTTTCACAAAAGTGGTAGCCATCTAATCCACCTCCAACTACAAAAAGAGACAATCATAGCTGCTCATACATTTTCCACTTGTTAATTTAAATTATCCCTTTCACAATGATTTTAGCACTTTATCCCTCATTCAAGACTTTGAAACAAAAATAAGTCATACTCATAAGCTTGAAAACCAAACCTTGGAGTCTTCAATGAAGGATAAAGTGCCAAATCTATAATAATCAAAAGTAAGAAATAAAATAAAGCAGATAACACAATACACAGTATATAAGAAAAAAAGTATGAATCATTAGGCCAAAAATAATGATTATTAAAGACTTTTGGGGCCAAAAGGGGTTCCCCTTTAACAAAATTAAAATTATTTATACAAATTAAAAAATAAAAATAAAAAATGGAAAATGGGTTTGCCTGACTCACCTGGTTGCGTTCTTGACCATGTAACCGCCCCAGGAGGGCACCGGCCCATGTCAAGGCTATAGTTTTTTTTATTTTTTGTGAGTAGAAATGCCCTTGTATGCCCCACAAATCTACGGATTTGCCCCCTGACCAAGCGACCCGTTGTGGGCCAGTGGTGGCATTATGGTAAAATGCTGGGGTCAAATTAGGGGCAATAAATGTTAATGAAGGAAAAAAGTGGAGTGGAAACGGTCTCTCTCTCTCTCTCCCCTCAACGGGTACCGCGTGGGCCAGCATCTAAAATTCGGCGCTAGCTGATTGACACGGATATGACGCGTGGCGATACCAATGAATGCTCTAATTTCCTTTGTGTTGGTTGGGATAAATTTTAGGCAAAAATTAAATTTTAGTTTTAATTCTTTTTTAAAGTGTTTTTATTAGAGGTGTAATCGGTGAGGTGCGGTGCGGTTTTTTTCGGATGTATGCACCTACAGTTTATAGTGTGGTTTTCCTATTTCACGCACCTGCACCTGCATCTACTAAGATCAGTTTGGGTGCGGTGCGGTTTGATGTGATGCTGTGTAGGTGCGGTCTTGAAGTTTAGGTTGGATTCATTTGGGTTGGATTGAGCCAGTTCAAATGTCAATTTGAATCTAAAAAATCCACCTTTACAACAACTCAAAACTTTGGCTAACTATAGCATACAAATATAAATCATAGTTTCCAATCTCAACCTTAATATTTAAGAAAAAAAATATTATAACATACATATCTCATAGAATGAATCATAATTTTAAATCTCAACCTACACATATATACCATCCTGATACAAATATAACTCAATCTCAACCTTCACATACCATTAACATACAAATATAACATAACATCACCTGCATATAGCATTAGCATATTAGGAGTGTAACTGGAAAGGTGCGATGCGGTTTTCTCCGGAGTGCGGTTTTCCTATTACACGCACCTACACCTACACCTTATAGTGCGGTTTTCCTATAACACACACCTGCACCTGCACCTATTAAGATCGGTTGCGGTTTGGTGCAGTGCGGTTCGGTGCGGTTCTTGCGATTTGGTCGGTTGTGTCGGTGAAGCTTAGACCCCTAGTTTTTACTTTGGTTTTGGTATTTTTAAATGTTTTACTTTAGTTATTGAGTTTTTTTTAACATTATTTCATATTGGTAATTTCCCTCGGTCTCATTTACAAAATTTGTTTTGCTTGCCCATTTAGTTGGGGAATTTGGAGATGTGTAATATAGCTTAATCTTGTTTATCGCATGTGAGTCAAGTTAATATTATGTGAGTCATGTCATCAAATTATGTAGGTGAGACGACTAGAATGATCAAAATGAAACACTGTTAAAAAAATTTAAGGATTAAAATAAATATTTAAAAACATAATGACCAAAACGAAACACTCCCAAAATATAGATATAAAAGTAAATTTTTCCATATTGTTTATTACATAAACTTAATGTATTAGTGTTTTTTTTATATGTAAACTTCAATAGTAGTAATGGTCACATTAGTAAACATTTTTATAATAAAGTTTGTATTAACTCCTTTTCAAGAAAAAGTGTACTAATTTTTTAGAATTTTCCTATTTCTACAACAATATTATAAATAGAATAAATTCACAACTCATTATTGTCTTTTTCTTTTGTTTTAATGGTTGCATTAGAGAATAATCTTCCTCTCATCTCACCTAAATGTTTTAGGACCTTTTATCCAAGTGAAGATAATATTAATTCCATGTATGGGTGTGCATAGGTTGGGTTCGATTGGGTCTGAGGTATTTCAATCCATCCCAACCTCTTTGACTTGAGAAATATCCAACACATCATAGCACTAAAAACCAATTCAACCCAACCCATAAAAATTGGGTCGGGTCGTCGAGTTGGGATCATTTTCTCAAACCTAATAAATAATTTGAGTTTTTGTTAAAATCATTATTCAATATATTATCATAATTTACACAATTAGGTCTCATATTCCAATTTCATCAAAACAAAATTCCAAAATAAATTAAACTAATAAATTTTAAACAAAATCAAAGTAAATCAAACAATTTAAAAAAAAAAAAAAATACATATATTTGTTAAACTATTAATAGCATGCACTGGACCGAATTACTTGGATTGAAATTTTTGTCAACTTCAACCCGACCCAACCAAAACTTCAAAAACAATTAGAACCCTACCCAACCCATCAACCCACATAAAATCAACCTAAAACAATGGGTTGGGTCAAGTTTGTTGGGTTGAATGCACACTTCCAATTCAATGTTTTTCGGGGTAATTAATATTTAAATGTTGATATTTTGTGTGTACTTTTGGTTAGCAATACATAATACTGGGTAGTTTTAATATAATCGAATGAAAGCACTATTTTTTGTGTCAAATTGTTTGGTTTTTGCATTTTCTCAAAGTTATATCTATCTCTCATCAACATTTTGTTTTGTTCTCAAGTTTTTTTTTTTTTTGGTGGAATTAGGTACTAAATAGGAATTTTTTGTTGTTGATAATTACGATAGAATTTGAACCTATGGCGTTTGCTTCATTATGATTGCTCTTACCATCAGGCCAAGACACTAAATAATTTTTGGTGTACGCGAGATTCAAACCAAGATCTCTTACTCAACGACAAGACACTTTACCAGTTGAGCTATACTTTTGCCTATATTAGAGAATTTAGAAGGGATTTATTTTTTGTCCATGTCTTTTATACTATTTATACTATTATAGTTAAGTAGACCACCTTTTCTTATTTCTCTCTTATTGTTTTAGATTGTTCTGTTTCTCTTTAAGATAACTATCTAATTTTATAAACTCTATTGGTTTCATCCCATGAACACTATAATTATTCTATTTAAAATATCTATTACTTTAGTTTGTAGTTTAACTGCAGTTCTCCATTACTATCGAATTATAATAATAATTTTTTTTTTTATTAGTTATCAAGATAGAGAAAACACCCACGCATAGTGTGGCAAATTGGCAATAGCTAACAACTATTCATGTGAATATGTGTGATGAGAATTTACAGGCTTAACAAATTTTAATTTTGAGAACAATATTGGTGACCTTAATTAAAACGTGCGACCTCACATTCACGTTCTAGATACTAAAATTAAATTCATAAGTTGCAAATTTGGCGCCTACATAAAGACTTGGAGATCGTTCTTTAAAAAAAAAAAAAAAAAAAAAGACTTGTTGATCTATAACTCTGGCATTTACTCTTTTTATAAATTGGTGAATAAGAAGTATCTTATTAAATATCATACTTTATGCGTGAAATTCTAGGTAGGTTTTTTCGGTTACTATGATGATTTATTTCGAGCAGAATTTGAATTCAAGTACCGCAACATTTTCTTTCTCTTGGAAGCTTAAAAAAAAAAAAAAAAAACAAATAGGACACTATTTAAGAATAAATAAAACAATGTTTAACATGAAACTCTAAATAAAATATTTATTTCTGCCTTCACATCTAGTATGATTTTCTTCATACACCACATTAAGTCACTTTTCTTTTAATGGACAATTTTTCGATTGGATAAATATTATTTCCCACCATCTACACCTTACGCCACCTAAACGTAGACAAAATTGTGAGCATTATTGTCCATAAATTTGAACATGTTCATAAAGTGTAAACAATATTATTCACATTTTAAGTGGTGTGAAATGGTTTGTTTCACTTGGTAGGCCTCTCATCAAGCGAGGTTAGGTACTAATATATATATATATATATATTTGTTAAGTTTTTTTTTTTTTTTTTTTTTTTTAAACAGAGAAGTTAAGGTTTTAAGTTGTAATTGGTATAATATCACTTTACAACGACTCATTATCGACATTACCTTTAGACTTAAATACAATTTACATTTAATAACATCAAATTCAAAACTCCATAGTAAACCTAGAAATCCCAAATTTCCCTTACACAGAACACGACACTTAAAAAACTAGTAAAAAATTTCAAATCGCTTCCACATATTTATCGACGATGTTTGAGTATAAGAAGAGGAAGGTGAAGGCATTGGAAAATGTGAAGGAGAACACGAGTACGTTGGCCATGGTTTTAAGGAGCAAGAGAGAGCTTATGGGTATGAATAAGAAGGAGATGGAGATTTTTCAACTTACTCTTCCTAACCATTAACAAATTCAAGTCGAATAGTAGAAGATTCAATTCCATAATTTGATAAGTCTAATTGAGAAATTGAATTGTAGTATTTAAAGTTGGTTCCGGATTCGAATGCTAGGGTTTTTTGAGCTTTCATTCACATGGATTCGATAATGGCTTAGGGAACAGGGAGGGGCAATGTGGTTGGGACTTCTTGGTGGGCTAGAAAATCGAGTCCGAGTTGTTATCAGTGGTGTGGCATGTGAGGCACCGAGTCCATGGGACCGAGGTGAGGATCAATGAGATCGATACGGGCCGACTCAACAAAAAATCTAAAAAAAGTCTCATGTTCGGGATCTTCATCCTCAAGTGGTTGTCTGGGTGTGTGGAGGGAGGTGGGCTTGAAGAGTGAGAGGGAAAGGGAAGAGAGGAAAATAAACTAGGGAAAAACTAAGAAAAAAAAAATTGTATTTACAAAAATTGGATTATATGCATTAAGATTAAAAAAATTCATGTGCTAAATTTAATTGGGAACGACATTGTTTCGAATAGCAAAATATGTCGTTTTGAGTTAAGATAACACTTAACGGACACATTAGTATCATTGATAGACAAAAAGGCTCTAATCAAAATGATAAGTAACCTTAGGGTTGCATATCGAAATTTCGAAAATTTTATAGGATACAATCAAACTTGTTCCAAACTTTAAGAGTATTACAATTTAATCTTATTTTTATTTTGTATAATCGGTTTACCAGGTCAAAACCTTAAACTCCCTAAATGACCATTTCACTAATTATTAAAAAAAAAATTGTGTGGTACTGGATTTATCCATATTTTTTCCATAATGATGACTTAACTTTGTTTGGATCTAATTTATTTTGTTTTAACAATAAGTTGAATACAAATACAATTTTATTATAAAAATACTCATTATTTTTTATTTACTAAACATGAAAAAACAAAAAAACAAAAAAGGCCAAACAAACAAACACTTATTGCCATAAAAAAAACTGGTGCTGAAGAGGTGACGAAACAACCTATGTTCTTCACGTAGAAACTAGCCGTTACCTCATGTTGGGTCCCATTGAAAATCTAAATAGCCTGCAAATTTAGAAACTTTGTAGGAGAGAGTCAGAGAAAGGAGGGAGTGAGTTATTATAGCGTAATTTGTGGTCCTGCTCCTGCTCCTGGATGGTCGTCTGTACTCTGTGCCTGTATTCTGTACCGCGAAGTTAACGCCGTTAATCATGGGATCAGTCAATCCCGTTAAAAAGTGAATTAAAAGCTAAATCACTATCTCATATAAAACGTCCGTCGACAACGGCGCGGCGTCACCTTTTCTCTCTTTCTCTCTGTCTGTGATTGTGGTGGGTCCCAAACCCTTATAGGTGGGTCCAACCTTTCACGCGCAGGAATAAATTAATTTGTTTGATTATCAAAAAAAAGAAAAAAAGAAGAAAAAAAAAGAAAGGTTGTAAAAAGGTGATTTGGTAAAAGTTGTCGCCTCTTTCAATCTGTATGGGGAAAAGTGCAAACCTGCATGGGAAAGGACTCAATGGTATGTGTCTACTTTGCTGCCGGGTGCATGTTAGATAATATGTATGCGGCGATTCTAACGTGTACCAAAGGTGAATTTGCATGGGGGGTTTGGGTTTGGGTTTTAGCTTTAGCATTACCAAGCTTTGCCTTGGGGAACATGGGAATGGGATCTAAAAATGAGATCCCTAGGTGCATTGAGGCTAATGCTAATGCTTCACATTGGACAATCTTGGATACCATGCACGTCAGCTGCCAAATCCATCCCTAGAATTAGACCCTCTAGCCAATCTAAGCCATTGATGTTTGCGATTTGGGTGTGGACACCATTTTTCTTAATTTGTTTGAGAGCTACAGTTTTATTGATACAATAATTTTCACAACAATTGAGTTGATATATTTTTATTAATTTTTATTTGAATTCACCAATAACATTATTTTCAATAATATTATAAAATATTTTACGAAAATCGTTGTAAATTGAGATTTATTGAGCTGGGAGACATGGGCCCAAATGAATAGAATGAGCCTGAAATGTCATGCATGCATTATTGAGGAGGGGTAAAAGTAATTATCTAAATAGTATTGACTTGAAAGGCAACATAGTAGGAGGTCGTTGAAAGTTAGTACAAGCAATCAGTTAGCTAGGGAGGAGCGGTTGGTTAATAGCTGGGAAAATTTAAGGCACATTAATTTTGTTGACTCCAATAAAGATTAACTTTGACGCCGTTTTTCTCGCTCTGATTGCAATGTTGGATCCCGTTTGAGTACTGTGACTATGTGACATTGTGACCTACTACTCATTGCGGTCTCAATTGTTTTTCTCCTAGAAAGAAAAGTAAAAAAATATCAGTGCCTTTTCCACCCAATTTTGAACCAATCGTCAATCAACTAGCTCCTAGTAATAGAATCTCTTGATTTGAGACCTGCCCACCTAGTCCGAGTTATCAACTTTGATCGTCTTGCTAGCTGCCTAAAAAGTTTTGGACTTTACAGCTATTTCTATTTAGATGGCTTGAGTAGGATTTAGCACACAACTAGAGACGGTTAAAAACAAAAAACTACCTCTTGGTGTATTCTTATATTTTGACAAAACATATGAGACTATAATGAGTACTCTTAGTTTGAGTTTAGTGTATAAGCACATACAAGTACATATTTTCACTGCTTCACTTTTATGTGGCTCGCCTTTAAATCAAAGAAGCTCGTTGAATTTTCAAGTATGACACATAATCATCTCTTGGTGTAAATTAAAATTGGATCATTAGTTATGTTGGGCATTCTCGCAAAGATTGAGGTGTTTGGACTGATTTTATCATGCAAATGCAAGTTTTCCATTCTATGATTAATTTTTTTATTTTTTTTATTTTATAAATGGTATGAGATTGATGGCCAAGTTAACAATATAATATAAAAAAATTAATTATTATTTTTTATTTTGAGTTTAAAAGTTAGTACAAATTAATATCTATGTAAATATTTATAGTATTTTAGCATACACATAATAAATAAATTTTTTTTTTCTTTATTTGTTTTATGTTTAGAAATTGACAATGACACATGATCAATGTATTATGTATAAGACTATAATATAATTTGTAATATCCTAATATCACTCAATCTAATATAATTAGTGTGTAGGATTATGGGGTTAAAGTCTTACTAGTTACTTACCAAAAACTAGTTACTGCTACATTGTGTAACTAAGCATAAAATAAAAAGAAAATCTTTTGATCATTTTATCAAACTCTGAATAAGCATGTGAATAAGGATATGATTGAAAACCAAGTACCATAAGGAAAATGGTACAAATCACAAGATTCACAACATCAAATAGTACTATTATTATGTAATTAAGATCTTAGTAAGAAACAGACATTCAATTTTTTCATGGGACAGAATTTTTTTCAACTCGATTTGGAAGAATCTTTTTTAACCCATTACGTGGCAAGCAAATAGACTATTCATAAACTATTTCTTTTTTCAGGTGGGATTAAAATGTAAGACACAGATTATAAAGGGTGTAGAGGGATAGGGTTGGGAATTGGGAGACCGCCAAAAAACACACGAGGCCCATGACTCAGAGATGGAGTGTCAGACTCAGACACATAGACATAACTCAATTCGTCATTCCACAGTCAACAGAACAATTGGGCAAACAAAACAACCGTTGATACTTGATAGTATTTGATATTCATTTATTTGATACTCCACGAGGAGAATCTGAGAAAACAGTAATATGGACCAACAACAGTGGATAATCTCGTCACTTTCTATGTTTGTGTTTGTGTAGGGGACATCGTTTTTCAAAATTAAGGGGATGTTCGGCTGCCGTCTAAGAAATTGATCCCCCTTTTTTCTCTCTCTGTGGGGTCCACTCAATTCTCATTACTTGTCCAACTCCAAAAGGGTCTTCTAGTCCGTGAGCTTTTTTGTTATTTTCTTTCTAAAACTCGGAAACGAGCTGAAGCGAAAGGCAGACTTTGCATACTCACTAGTAAATAAGTTGGCGAAATTACACAAGTACCCAAATTAAGCAAAGTACATAATAAAAACAAGATTGATGTTGCGGTTGATTGTGGTCACTGACTCGCTGGTCAGACAACAGATTTGTATGGAGGGGGGGACATCAAATTTTTCTCTAAAATGGTGCCCCTTTTTTCAGTGTATTTGTTGTGTGTGGAGCCACTAAAAAAAAAGTAGAAAAAGGAAACATGGCCAAACCGATTTCAAGGGGACTTAAACCAAGACTCGTGAACCCTAGTCTTTGCCAGTAGTGGTTTTGGTTTGGGTTTGGGTAGATATAATTACGTTGACATTTCAGTACCAAGTCAGGGATTTCTACTATATATATAACTGTTCACATACTTTATGTGTATGCAAATGCAAATGCAATTGCTTGTGATCACGGATCACCCCTCAACTTTTGCATTGCCTTCATTGACCATTGTGCTTTAAGCAAGATACACAGCCCCACAGGTCCTTCTGTTCCTACTTTCTAATCCTTCACCACTATGGATTGAATAGAAGTTGGACTAAAAAAAACAAAAAAAAAAAATAGTATTTAATTAGTGCTAAAATTCTAGATTTTGCGAGACATGGTTGACAGACAATTTTAATCCCAATTTTGGAGAAGTTTATTCTTGGATTCAATTAAACTCGCATTAGGCACTTACTATCGCATAAAGTTCACCCTTGCTAATGTGTGTTTAATTCCCTTTTCTTTCTTTCTTTATTCTTATTCATTTTTTTTTTAAAATTTAGTTGTTTTTTTCTATTTATTTTTTATTTTTAGAATAAAATTGATAGTCGTAAATGGTCTTAAATAATTTATTTCTACAATAGACACAACTTGTTCTACAATTTCTTGAAATGACACAAGTTGTGAATGGTAGACAATTACTTTCATATAAGACTCACCGGTTGTGCACATTTATTTTTATCTTTCAAAATATATCACTTCAACAAGTTGTGTAAGAAGTTGTGCCTTTAAATTTATTCTAAATAATCATATTCTATCAAATTTTAGTATCCTATTAAAGGATTTCAAATTTCAAATATTAAGATATTTTAATAAAATCTGAAGATTTCTTTAACTATGAAATTATGCATAGAATATCTATTTTCGTAGTATTGAAAAAAAATATAAACTTTTGGATTTTTTTGGTGGAATAGTTGATTTTTTTTTTGTAATGAAATCCTATTTACCTCATAGATTCTCTTCTATCTTTTTCACAATAAATAAGTATAAACACTGCAAAACTCATGCATACAAAGTGATTAGTAGGTGCTGTTACTTTAGTTAGTAATAGAAACTACTTTTTTTTTTATTCATTTTTCTACCACTGAAAATTCCATTTCTCCTACATATGGGTTTTAACCGTTGAAGGATTTGGAGATTGAATTCTAGGGAATGCGGGGATTTTAAGAGATGGGATCAGTACATTGGAACATTATCTCCGTTTCTGTATTCCATGCATACCAGCTTATATACGCTTACTAGACTTTAATTTGATGAACAATATTATATATTTATATGTGACATATATTTAATTAAGTCCAAAACGTATTGAACTTGTAATTCCCTCGAAGTCTTACAACAACAACAAAGGGCCATTATATGATTAAACAAAAATTCACGTCAACCAAGTGATCACATTCTCGTTGAGCTTTCAAGATTATGCAAATCTCTAAATTTCAAAGGTGTATCCTACTATCCCAACAACTTGATTCTTGACAGCAATGGCATTACTTGCATTATTCATGCGACCTAAGTTCACATGCATTATTAATTTGTCTCTTTGCCGTAGTATTAAGCAATCCATTATATTGTATCTGAATTGAACTGACATAACTTCTCTAACAATAGTCCTTACTTTGGCAGAAAAATAATATTTTCCTAATACATTTTTTTTTATTAATGAAGCAAAGTGTCTCGCTTCTTCTTAGATTATTATAAATCACCTTATTCTTTTATTTTTTATTTTCTTGGGGGTGGAAGGCATTCTTAGCAAACAAGGCTACGGGGGATAAAGGGGAAAAAAAGTTTCCTACGAATATTTTAGTGAAATACCTTTCGGTGTTACGAAGCTGCTTCTGAGTGCATTGTCTACGAGTACGATACCAACTTACTTTCATTAAAAAATAAAATAAAATAATTGCTACGAGGTTTAATTGTTGAATAAAACTCCTTAAAACTACGTCAAAAACGTCCTTTTGTTCAAAAAACTAAAGCTGTTCATTGAATGTCAACAAAGGGGAGGAAAAATAACATAAAGAATAAGCAGGCGGTCACGACCTAGAAACTTTTGAGCTTAATTTATTATAATAGTAGCCTATCAAATGTAGAGAGATATTGTAATTCTTGTGTCTTTCTAGTGGATCAATTTTTTTTTTTTTTTTTTTAACTCTCCGTGTCTTAACCAGCTTGCGCGCATCTCGACTAATTTCAAGGATACACATAACACTCTACTAGTCATATATACCTTGAATATTTGCAAGACTTTGCCTTGAGTAGATGACCTTAAAAAGACTCGAACAAATGATTATTAGGAAGCACATCCAAAATAGGACTAATTGAGCTATCCCTAATGATTTCTAGTTGATTAGGTTGAAGCATATGCTAATGCACAAGTGCATTAACCTAATGCTACAATCACTTACATTTATGTACCAAAAGAGCAAAGAATCTTTGGTTATGGAATATTAGAAGTTGTAGTGTGAACAGGCTGAGAATCATAATAGCTAATGGTGTTACTGAACATCTTTTGCTTTTTATATAATGCTTAACACCCCTTTATACCAAAAAAATATTTAATAAATATTATCAAGTCGTACGTTATTCTTCTCATTGTTCTTCTTAAATTAAGGTGCGGATAAAATCAAACTAATTATTAAATATCTGTGTATAAAATAGTAAACTACTTTGAATTATTAAATTTAAATAATATAAAATAATCGCTGAAAAATTATGAAATGGTATATAGGCATATAGCCGTTATTATTTATTTATTGAGTTTAAACGATAGCTATAGCCGTTATTATTCCTTTGGCGTATTTGCACAATTGGCGGATATTGTGAATAACTGCAAAATCGTAATGATGAAGTCAAAGTGGTAGGAAAATAATTGATAATGTAAGAAAAATATTCTTATCTAAATGGCTGTATATATAAAATGATGAGATTCCACCGAACGCAACAATGAGGCCGAAAAGAAAGACATTATAATCTGTGTGCAACGCGGTGGGGTTCCACCACCTGCATTTTACTTCTCTGGCCTCTAATTTTCATCAGAAATTCTGGGTCTTTTGTAGGCCCATTGTACATCATTTATTCCCGACATATCAAACACATAAGACAATCCCAAGTCATATGCCTTCCTTCTCTCTCAAATGACACTAACACATGCAGAGATTATATATAAATGTGAACTGGTTGAATCCCAAGATATATATAATTTCACATCTCATATTATCTTATTATAGATAATCATTGAAGTTTAAATTGTATACTAAAACTAGTTAAACAAAAATGTTGCTTTAACAATGAAACATTATTTACTTTCACGGTATTTTCTTGTACATCTTCTAAAAGTAACTCAATCCAAACTCAATTTCTAAGGCCTCAAGTGCATTGAAAAAGAATAAAATACTGTTACAAAATCTTTAATAATATGCCTATGATAATTGTTGGAAACAAAATGAGATATATTACCTTAATCTTAATTGATATTTGCATCAAATAAGATTTACCATTAAGAGGTGATAAAGTTGAAGCGGGGATTAGGTCGTTCTCTTGACAATGATCGCTTCTATAACATAGATGCATTTAGATTCTTTCACAATTTTATTTATTTATTTTTATTGTTGTAGAGTGTTTATTGATAGAGTTTTTGACAGGGGGAGAGTTCCAGTATTTTACTTATGTACTAATAAATTTCTATGTTGAACTTGACAAATCAAGGTTGTGCTTATTGAATATTTTTAGTTAAAAACTTGATTTCACTTGTGCTTATGCTTGTTAAAAATCTTATATGCTACGCCTACTTCGAAGTTTTTCGTAAGCTGATGGATAGTATTACTTGTGTTTTATGTACCCTATTAATTTCCCTATGCGTTTTAATGTGATTGTTTATGTTTTCAGGAAACAAGGTTATAATTTGTTACAAGTTTTATTGAGTCAGCTTGTCAGTCATAGTCAGTAGTAGTTTAGTCTATGGTTTCTTGAGACTATCTATACTAAATGAGTTTGTAGTAGGGTCAGGACATAGCCAGAATTTCAATTAAGTGGGGGCTGAAGTATAACCTTGTCAACATATATGTGTGTATATGTATACGTATATGTATATGTATACATATAGTGTGCATATATATATATATAGAAAGAGAAAATTTTATACTAGACGTTTATAATTTCCCAGCAAATGAAAATTGGAAGCCTCACAATATGCTACTACATCTGTAACATAGTAGCCGGGCAAGAAGAAGAACCACTAATTAAATAAACATTGTACCAAAAGCATTCTAGACAACTAGAGTCTACACATAACTTAAAACCATAAATATGATTTAGAATGTAGCTGTTGCGCATACATGCACACATATTAGACCCCTACTACAAGAGCCATGACTACACCCACATAATTAGAGGAAAACTAGAAAACCATTAAATAGTACTAAGTTTCATATATCCTTCATATTATTCTTCAAGCAACAGCAGTACCAGAGACGTAGTCAGGATTTCAATTAAGTGAGGGCCGAAGTATAACCTTACCAATATATATATATATACACATATTGATGTAGAATGTAGCTGTTGCGCATACATGCACACATATTAGACCCCTACTATAAGAGCCATGACTACACCCACATAATTAGAAGAAAACTAGAAAACCATTAAATAGTACTAAGTTTCATATATCCTTCATATTATTCTTCAAGCAACAGCAGTACCAGGGACGTAGTCATGATTTCAATTAAGTGGGGGCTGAAGTATAACTTTGTCAACATATATGTATATATATATGTGTGTGTGTGTGTGTGTATGCTCTACAAAGAGAAAATTCTATACTAGACGTTTATAATTTCCCAGCAAATGAAAATTGGGAGCCTCACAATATGTTACTATATCTGTAACATAGCAGCCGTGCAAGAAGAAGAATTACTAATTAAATAAACGTACCAAAAGCATTTTGGACAACTAGAGTCTACATATAACTTAAAGCCATAAATATGATTTAGAATGTAGCTGTTGCGCATACATGCACACATATTAGACCCCTACTATAAGAGCCATGACTACACCCACATAATTAGAGGAAAACTAGAAAACCATTATATAGTACTAAGTTTCATATATGCTTCATATTATTCTTCAAGAACAGCAGTACCAGGGACGTAGCCAGGATTTCAATTAAGTATAACCTTGTCAACATATATGTGTATATAAATATATGTGTGTGTGTGTGTGTGTGTGTGTGTGGTCTACAAAGAGAAAATTCTATACTAGACATTTATAATTTCCCAGCAAATGAAAATTGGGAGCCTCACACTATGCTACTACATTTGTAACATAGCAGTCGTGCAAGAAGAAGAACCACTAATTAAATAAACGTACTAAAAGCATTCTGGACAACTAGAGTTTACACATAACTTAAAGCCATAAATATGATTTAAAATGTAGCTGTTGCGCATACATGCACACATATTAGACCCCTACTACAAGAGCCATGACTACACCCACATAATTAGAGGAAAACTAGAAAACCATTATATAGTACTAAGTTTCATATATGCTTCAAATTATTCTTCAAGCAACAGCAGTACCAGGAACGTAGCCAGGATTTCAATTAAGTATAACCTTGTCAACATATATGTGTATATATATATGTATGTGTGTGTGTGTGTGTGTATGGTCTACAAAGAGAAAATTCTATACTAGACGTTTATAATTTCCTGGCAAATGACAATTGAGAGCCTCACAATATGCTACTACATCTGTAACATAGCAACCGTGCAAGAAGAAGAATCACTAATTAAATAAACGTACCAAAAGCATTCTGGACAACTAGAGTCTACACATAACTTAAAACCATAAATATGATTTAGAATGTAGCTGTTGCGCATACATGCACATATATTAGACCCCTACTACAATAGCCATGACTACACCCACATAATTAGAAGAAAACTAGAAGACCATTAAATAGTACTAAGTTTCATATATCCTTCATATTATTCTTCAAGCAACAGCAGTACCAGGGACGAAGCCTGGATTTCAATTAAGTAGGGGTTGAAGTATAATCTTGTTAACATATATGTGTATATATATGTAGAATGTAGCTGTTGCGCATACATGCACACATATTAGACCCCTACTACAAGAGTCATGACTACACCCACATAATTAGAGGAAAACTAGAAAACCATTATATAGTACTAAGTTTCATATATGTTTCATATTATTCTTCAAGCAAGAGCAGTACTAGGGACGTAGCTAGGATTTCAATTAAGTGAGGGCTGAAGTATAACCTTGTCAACATATATGTGTATATATATATGTGTGTGTGTGTGTGTGTGTGTGTGTGTGGTCTACAAAGAGAAAATTTTATACTAGACGTTTATAATTTCCTAGCAAATGAAAATTGGAAGCCTCACAATATGCTACTACATCTATAACATAGTAGCCGTGCAAGAAGAAGAACCACTAATTAAATAAACGTTATACCAAAAGCATTCTGGTCAACTAGAAGTCTACATATAACTTAAAGCCATAAATATGATTTAGAATGTAGTTGTTGCACATACATGCACACATATTAGACCTCTATTACAAGAGCCATGACTACACCCACTTAATTAGAGGAAAACTAGAAAACCATTAAATAGTACTAAGTTTCATATATTCTTCATATTATTCTTCAAGCAACAGCAATACCAGGGACGTAGCCAAGATTTCAATTAAGTGGGGGTCGAAGTATAGCCTTGTCAACATATATATGTGTGTGTATATATATATATATAAAGTGTAACCAATAATTTAGTAACCAATAAAGTGTTTTGTCTATCTTTATTCATATAAAAATTAATAATAACTTGCCAACCAATAATTTAATAACCAATAAAGTGTGTTCTTATACATATACATATATACACACACACACACACACACATATATATATATATATGTGTGTGTGTGTGTATGTATATGTATAAGAACACACTTTATTGGTTATTAAATTATTGGTTGTGTGTATATATGTATATGTATACATATACATACAAATACATATATATGTATATACATATATACATATACACATATATATGTATAACAATTCAAAACTCTATCCTTGTCCCAATTATATATAGTCCAACATATTTTTTTACCATCAGACAAATAAGTGTGCATTGTTAATTATATTCACTTAGAAACTAGAGTAGAAGTGTGATAGGAAACATATACCTTAAGGACAATCCAAAAACCATCTAACTCATTCACATGGGAAATTCAAAATGTATAATGGTAATTGATAAAGAAAGAAGCCACGTGGGTGTTAAGGAATCCCACATAGGTTAGATAGGAGGGTTGTGTTAGTAGTCCTATGTATAAATAAGACACCTCACAACACATTACATCCATCCAAAAATATCAAATAGAGAATATAATAAAGATGTAGCCCATTGACTACATCCTGTGGACGTAAGCTCACATAGCCGAACCACTTGAAAAACCCTAGCCTCCATTCTTCCATTCTCTTTCTCAATCACTTTTATATTCCATTGTCATTAGATTTAGGTTTTCTACATGGTATCAGAGCTCTAAAGCTTTAATGAGCAACTCGATCCTTCCGCTTCCGCATTTCAAAAAAAAAATCCAAAAAGCCCCTCACCACAAATCTTATTTTTTTGAAAAATTGATCACATAGATTAGTAGACCATCTAAAGATCAGGTGAACGGCGGGAACTAGAGTTCATTCCGAGCATCAATGCGCCACCACGCGCCGGAGAAAATTTCAGATCTTCACTCACGCGCCACCAGCACTGCTGGAACCACCTAGTTTTAGATATTCCGTCTCCAATCACCGAATCAAGAAGAAATCACCTCAAATAGATAGATCAACCACCGATCTACTGAAATCCACAAAAATCGGCGCAATCGGAGCAGGGACGCGCCGCCAAGCGCAAGTATAATTTTCAGCCGTCCGATCCACGCACCTCACACGCCCCATCAATTGAGTGCCGCCACATCAGCCCTACTCGGATCTCTGACCTGCGGTTCTCTTGACTCGGATCCATGACTCGGTACTGTTGGTAGATTAAAAAAAAATCAAAAATCAAATTTCAAAAAAAAAAATTCAGAAAACTGGCAGTGATCAGTGATTAAAAAAAAAAAAAGAGTTTTCTTTGCATTTTATTTTTATTTGTTTTGCAATATTTAAAAAAAAAAAAAAAAAACTAGGCATTGACCAGTGAAAAAAAAAATTCAAATTTTGAATTTTGAATTTCAAAATTCAAAATTCAAAAAAAAAAAAAAAAAGGGAAAACCATTTGTGGGATATATATTTTTTGATGAGCCGAGATCGAGTCAAGCCATCGAGCCACTGAGCTGAGATCCCAAGCCAAGACCATTTTAAGATTCGAGCCTCTGAGCCGCGATCCGAGCCATCGAGCCATGATCCGACCAAGCCAAGCCAAGATCTACTTCAAGCTAAAATCCGAGCCACCGAGCCTCTGAGTTGAGATCCAAGCCATCGAGCCAAGATACGAGCCAAGCCGAGTTGAGCCAAGATATTTAAGCTATTCTTTTGTAAACAAACTCAAAGGTTTCATTAAAATTACACCTTGAGTTTGAGTGAGAATGTTAAGGAATCCCACATAGGTTAGATAGGAGGGTTGTATTAGTAGTCTTATGTATAAATAGGACACCTCACAATACATTGCATCCATCCAAAAATATTAAAGAGAAAATATAATAAAGATGTAAGCCATTGGCTACATCCTGTGGACGTAGGCTCACATAGCCGAATCACTTGAAAAACCCTAGCCTCCATTCTTCCATTCTCTTTCTCAATCACTTTTATATTCCATTGTCATTAGATTTAGGTTTTCTACAGTGGGAGGGTGGGTGGGTGGGTGGAGAAACCGAAGTAAAAAAGCAAAAGAGATAGAATGAGGAGAAGAGAAACGCAGTGCAGAGAAGAAGAAAAAAGCAGAGCAGAAAAAGAAAAGAATAAAAAAGTGGAGAAGAGTACCAATCTACCTACTATTGGTTTTCTTTTTTTTAGAGCTGGCAGGGGGCCAGAGCCCCCCTTGATCCCTATGTAGCTCCGTCCCTGAGGAGGGTGTTTTGTCAGGCCAAATGGGGAGTTTGTTAGGTTGAGATACAGAAGGCAGGCTCAAGCAATGATATATCAACTTCAAGCTATATTCCTTAAGAGTGTACCATATAGGTTATGGTTCGTGTTAGAGGAGATTGCTAATGAAGGAATCCGGAGTTCTAGAACTACTGCAATAGGAATTCAAGTGGGTTGCTTGTAGAGGTTGCATAGAGATAATTGTCAAAGATTTTGTTGTAGGTCCTAAATTATTGTACTGTTTCTTCATGCATAGTGGATTTTTTATGGGACTGTCTCTGTCCTTGGCGTGGTTTTTTGTTGAAGACAGGCTTCAACGATTTTTTTTCACTTCATTACCAAATTTGCATGTGATTTATTGTTTTATGATTTGTGCATGCTGAATTGTGGTTAAATTTAATTATATTTTGGATAACATGGTTGAGGTAAATTGATAATTAATTAATTTTTCTGATGTGTATTTAACAAAGGTGTCTAAAACAAATTTTTCATAATGTTTCTTGTGTATTTGCTTTATTTTTTATTTCGCATACAATTAATCTTGGTTAGGTTTTCCAATTGTTTCCTAACAATTGATTAGTTCATATAAAAATAAAAAAAAATCATAAACCCTATGCTTCCAATAAACAAGAAATATGATTTTAGAGAATCCAACAACTTGCTTCAATATCTAAAATATAGACATCCAAATTTACCCGATAATTAACCATGGTTCAAAAAAAAAAAAAAACATTAGTTCATGTCCTAGCTATTTCAAATCAAAAACATTAATTTATGATTTTCATATCTATCATTTTCGTTAATTGAACTCGATCTCCAATGTCTTTTTGGGGGTTCAGCATTAATCTTGGCCATGAATGCCTTTGCTACCAATCTCATTATCCAAGAGAGAGATTTTTATTTAAGGTTCCGTTCTGTGGAGAAGGGAAGCCACAATCTCTTTTGGGTTATTATCCCTTTATTGAGAAGAAAAAAAAAACAGAAGATGTTTTTGGGCGAAACAAATAAAGGCGAATGAATGAGCGTATGAAGTGAGATCCAGCTTATAAATGGTCCCTACACGTAAAAATGGTGGTGGGATGATGGCCTTGGAGCCCTTCGCATGAGTGAAAATGAAGTTCCAAATATGTTTTTTGGGGTAGGTCGTTGGTCTATTCCCATGATCATAACGCAGCCTAGCCTGTTTTACACATTGCCACTAACTTTTCTATCATTCCCCACCCAAAAAAGAAAAAGAGAAAACAAATTCTATAATTTAAATCCTTTTTTTTTTTTTTTTTTTTCAAATAATTTTATTACCATTATATTTAGTAGCAGAGAGCCATCATCAGGTTTCATATATACTAGAATTTCCTTGGAAGTTTCTAAATTTGTAATAGCCTAATAGGCATTTCAATAAAAAAAAATATATAGAGATTGTAATAGGCATAAACAAATGATAATTTTAAACTAATTAATTTCTGAAAGTACTATTCAATATTAGATGAGAGTAATTTAATGTATTTCTGCCTTTTTTTTAAAATCAACTTGATCCCATAACACCATCTTAAGTGTATTGTACTATGAGATCCTGATTTAATTTTTTGTATATAATAAAAATTATTAGGTATTTTCCAGAAATATCGTGACACGAGGAGGGTATTTGTGGTTGAGGTGGTGTTTGTGGGTGAGAACGGAGGAGGAGGTTGATCTTCTCAAGTTTGTGGATGAGGTCTCCAAGCTTGCTTCAAGTAGACGCCGTTTAACGGACGGCGTTTGGGTCTGAGACGAAGCACCGACTCAACACCTCTTGGAGACGAGTCACAAGCGAGATTGTTGTTGTTGAGTTGAGTGGGTTCCAATGCTTTTAGTTCTTCAAACCTCAAAAGCCAGTGCTGAATATTTTTGTTTCAATTCTTGGAAGTATTTATTTTTGTGATTGAACTTTTTCATGGTTTTGTTTTTGTTTTGTTACCTTTGAAATGAAGTTAGGCATTAGACTTGGATTTTTTTCTATGTTGTTGCTAATTGTGAAGTTTGGTGTTTGGCTAAGAAAAGAAAGAGAAAATTAGTTTAAATAGTTTGTTATTTTATTTTTTTTATAATTTAGTTAAGATTTAGTTTTATTTATTTATTTATTATTTGTTTGTTGCCTTGGCCAAATAATAGTGGATTTAGCTAATAGGTTGGAAACTTGGAATAAAATGGAAAAAAAAAAAAAAATCTGTTATTGGATTCCTTCTGAATTAATTGCTAGTCTTTTCAAGTAGAGATGTAGGTAAACGATAACAAATAAGATCAATATCATGATCGCTGTCCCATTTTGGCATGGAATAAATCCAAGCTTGGAGCACAAAAAAAGTAGAGGAGTACGGTAAACGATAACAAATAAGATAATATCATGATCGCTACTTCATTTTGGCATGGAATAAATCCAAGCTTAGAGCATAATTTGTGTGGACAAATTAGATACGATAAGTCTAATATAATTTCAAAGACGGACATGTCAACAAGGCGTAAGAATAGCATGGACACCGATCGATGCTCGATGACGATCCACTGATGTGTTATGTTTGTTTGGACATACACAACTTGTGCAAATCAATCGCCATTCTCTCTTCTATCTGTAACTCGAAATTCGATGTTCATGACTCATGAGGTTATCCTAATTTTGGGATTGGATAAATGTTGCGTACGTATATAAGGAATATACTAGCACAATAATTTCATGCATGAAGACTAATAATCGATTGATGTATGTACCTTCTGTATGCAACATCTACAAGATGTATATATTAATGAGATGGGTATACTCTATCGTTTGGTCATGTTCATTTTGGGCATGAACCTAGTCATTACATTGCTCATGAATTGCATGGCCACCAATGGCCAATAATGTGTTACTACGTCTACTATAGGATATGGAATGGTTATGGATGAAACCAATCTTTATCCATGATTAAATACTACCTAACAAACCAAATCATTCATAAAACAAAAACCAACCAAATCAAACAAAATTATCAAGGTAGGGCATGTTATATTGCTAACTTACAAATGTGTTGCTTATCAAAATTCAAATTGGTTTAATATAAATTAATGAATTATTTTGACAATATGATCTAATACCGTCCGTTCCTTTATGTGGGGTTTAGTTCTGAGGGTCAAATTCCCTTATTTTCACTAATTAAAAAAACAAAGAACAAAGAAAAAGAAAATCATTATAGTGAGTTTGAGAAATTAGCCTCAAGTTAAACTATTCATTAAGTTCGCTTGAAGTTTGCAAATTTTAAATGAATAGATAATAGTGACATTGGATGCAGTTTGAGATCGTTCTGTGCTAACTGCATAGCTCCATGGATACAGCTTGAGTTTTCCATAACCTTCCACATGCTTCACATTACACAAAAATATTGGAAACAGCTGCCATACCATTTTATAAGGAAAACTAAAGGTATGATAAGGTCGAATTAAATTTTAATATATTTACGTGCAAAATAAGTTTGTATAGCAAGCTAAATCACCCTTTAAGTAACTTTTTTTTTTTTATCAAAATTAGGCAGATTTCAAGGAATACACTTTTATTTTATTAAAAAAAAAAATCAAGAAAATGGAGGCAAATGTCTCCATCAAGTAGTTATGCCATGACCCAAGAAAGCTCGGAAAAGAATGCTTATCTGACAACCACTATATTCTGCCATGATTTCTTTTGCTAATCCCACAAACAAAATATCAATAATGATGACGAAACAATCGAAAACTTTGATAATAAAATCTTTCAATAGAGAATCAATCATACTAGTGTACATTATTATCAAAAAAAAAAATCATACTAGTGTACATGTGTATCTTCTCTTTCCTCACATTCTTCTTTCCAATCATAATATATATACATACACACATATTTAGTGAAGGTTCTAAAATTATGAGAGCCATGTCCTCTGCTTATTTTCATTTTTTTGATGAGTAGGCCATGTCCTCTGCTGAGTGGTCCTTGTCTATCCAAGTGCATGCAAGCTCATGGACATAATCACTTATCTAGCTTTTCTAGGGGAGTCCAAGAGATAATAGTGGATTTGCCCTTGTGACTTTTTGTATGGCCATTTGTAGGCTGGTTAAAGAATTTAGAATTTTGTTATTGTCGTGAAATGGATCTGGGTTCAAATCTCGCCTACATTAAAAACTAATTTGTGTCTTGGCCTGATGATAAGAGTAACTATCATGAGCAGTCGTCATAAGTTTAAATGCTATCGTAAATATAAAAAAAAAAAAAAAAAAGAATTTAGCATTTTATTGAGCTAATTAAGGAAAATATATATATTTACTCTAGAGGGAAACATGGAGAAAATGACAAAATAAAAGTATATATATAAAACAAAAAAGATTAGAATGAAGGACCAAAACATAATAAGCTTTATACTCTTGTTCATTTTCAAATACGGTTCTATCCTTAATTAGTATGTTAAATTCATTTTGTGTGACAAAGATAGATACATGTTTTTTTGGCTAAATAAATAAATTGATTTTACAGATAGACATATAAGTATATATATATATAACAGCTGGTTTAGAGATGATGACGGTACAATAATGCAGATGGGGTGCCCCCTTAATTAATAATCATTATACATAATTAAGGACTAGGCTTTAAGCCCTCCTAATCACTTGAATGTAGATTTTAGACTGTAATATAGGCCAAGGTGGTTGATACATGCATATTGCTAAAAGTTTAAGGGCTTGGCTCAATGGACAATGGTAGCACCACCCCCACACCAGTCTTCACCACCATTTTGTAGGCTACACCACCACTGTCCAAAGACTTGAAACCGTATCATCACCGTACCAAAACCCACGTGGCCTTTATGATAGATTGAGAAATATACTTAGGTTCCTTTTGTTTTAATGTAAAATTATTTTATGTTAGAAAATATTTTCAGTCAGAAATTTTTTTGAAGGAAAATTGCTTGTTAATTATCTGTTTTTTTTTTTTTTTTTCTTGCTCGTATAAAAAATCTCAAATTTTCCATTTTTTTTTTATTTTTATTATAGAAGTTAAATAACAATTCTAATTCACCACCTAAAATTATTAATACAAAATAACTAAAATCAACACATAAAATAAAATTATTGAAAATTACACTTCTAAGCACCATTAAAATAAAAAAAATTCAATTATACTTTTAAAAAATAAAAACTATCAACTAAACAACCCCAACCCATTTATTCTCGAACAAGGTTTGACTACAAACCAGTTTGTAACTCGTTTACTACAACTCCACTACGTGGCAGCTTATAAAACCATCCACATGTATTATTTAAAGAAGTCACATGACTTATTAAATAGATCATGTGACTAAAGTACATGTGGACGATCTTATTAATTGCCACATAATGGGTTATAGTAAGCTAGCTACAAACCAGTTAGTAACCAAACTCTGTCCTTTATTCTCATGACCCAAACCCGCCTATTTACTTAATTATACATTTACGTGGCGAATTATAAATACTTGAAACCTCCAAAGGTACACTTTGAAAATTATTTTGTGTTACTTTTAAAAGTTTGGGGATGATTCTTAATAGTGTGTTTGGATGATGTATTTGGAGCCGGGATTTGGTGTAGAGCCGGAATTTGGGGAAGGCATTTATCAAATGCTTTGTTTGGATAGAATATGGGAGGGAATTTCAAATTTCCGTCAGATTTTTAGCCAGAATTTGAGGGGCAAAAATTCCGGCTCTAAATCCTTCCTAAATAGATAGAATTTGTCAATTGACAGCAACGAGGTATTTCTAAAGCCCCCAACAAATTAGAAACCCAATGAATATATTTATCAAACTCTTCACTATTCGGTCTACTTTTCAGATTCTAGGTAATATTTCTCTTGATCTTTCTCAAAATTTTTTTTTTCTCTATCAATTTGTGAACCATCTTCATTATATCCATTTCAATCCTTCTCAAGCCCACCTATGAAGCAAAAGAGTAAAAGAAAAATAAAGCAAAGATTGAGAAGGAATAGTAGGAAAGATTTCTTTTTCTGTGCCAAATCGTCGACGAACCCAAACTTTCTGACAAAGTCGTCGACGAACACAAACTTTTTCGCAAACTCAAAGCTCTCATCCAGTGATTTCTCGCTTTTCCTCTTTGTGATATAAACGCAGAATTCTGAAAATGTTTTTGAGAAAGATTGATTGAGATAGTGCCACAAAAAAGTCTCTAAAAATGGGTTTTTCTCTCTCACGTAGGTGTCAACAACAAAGCTTGGCCAAGGTTTTGCCACATGCCTTTTTTTTATGAACTTGCCTACATAGTAGATGGTATGGCAGTGAGAGTGCTGGGACATTCTGGAAACAAGAAAACTAAAAAGGTGAAAAGAAATAAAATGAAAATATAGACATATCTTTAAGTGAAATGGAAATTTAGAATGTCATTATTTTATCCAAACCAAAGAAATTATTAAATACTGGGAGTCTGGGATTATAAATAATGGAAGTTTAGAAATTTTTGGAATTGAACCAACATGTTGTATAGAGAAGGATATTACAATTTTAATTCCAAACTTAAAAATTTTACAATTCCTGTTGTTTTAAATTTTCTAGAGCAATTACAGTCAAACAAGGAAATTTATAAATGATTGGATTTTAAATGATGGGGATGTAAATCCTATCATTTGTGTTATTCTGTGTATTTAACAAATTCCTCATCCAAACACAGCATAAAGTTTTGAGGTAATTTTTTTCTTGGAATTTTCAAGGGATATTTTCATCATTTCGAAATTTTTGAGGGGATTTTTGTTATTTTGATGGTTTTAAAGGTTATTAAATCATATTTGTGGTTTTGAAGGTATTCCATTGTTCCGAACGCCTGAAATTGTAAAAAATATTTTAAAAGAAATTGTTTTACGTTGAAACAAATAGGCCTAAATTGAATTAAATCAAGATCCAAGTTTTGCATACTATTTATTGCTTAGTTTGAATGTTTTTTTTTATTGATCTAACTGTTGCAACAAATGGAAGTGTAACCAACTGACTTCTTTTTCCCAGAGCGCGCGCCAAACATACAAATGGCAAGCAAAGTCATCTGCGTAATGAAGGCAAAATAGCCACATTGCCAAAGTCAATCCTCGGCACAGAATATGTTGCAGCCCAAAGTATGGAGAAGCTGAGCCCTATCTTGTTTGGGCTCAACAAAAGTTGACACTCCTATAAGGCAAACAAACTTAGTTTTTGAGTTTAACTCGGCCCAGTAGTTGTTGGTTCCTTATGTCCCAATTTGACAACCAAACAAAATTAAAGAAATAAAATAACGAAAATGAAACTTAAGGGACTAAAATGACAACTAATCAAATTTAGAGAATATAATTTGAATTTTAACCTTAATTTTATTTAGAAAAAAAGTGAATATACCTCTAGTTCTCTTTTAAGATATTGTTTTATTTAGTCTAAAAGTGTTTACTAATATTTTAATTTAGATAATATTATTTTAGATGTTCAATTCTAAACGGGTGAGTTTGAAATAAGTTGAGTTTTTCAAATATAAATAGAATGCATTTAGGATACAATTTGATAGGTTTTGGTTTGTAAAATATTTAGATAATTTAAGTAATTTGAAAATGCTTTTTTCATCCCAAATCCAATTAGTTGCTATTCTTACTCTCATGTAGCTAGTTTAATTAAGAAAAAGAAACCAAAAGAAAAACTCCCATGTTTTTTTTTTTTAAATGAAAATAGTATGGTAAACCCATGCCATTGCGTAAAAGAAAAATGCTTAAATACACTGTTAGTCTCTAATGTTTACTCAGTGAGTGTTATTGGTCCCTAAAGTTTGAAATGAGCGTTATTGGTCCTTGAAGTTTAAAAAATGATTATTATTAGTCATTCTATCCAACTACGTTAGTTTTTTTTTGCCAACGTGACTAAAAGAAAGATAATATAACATATTTTAATATTACGTGGCATATTATCTTTTAATTAAAAATTACAACTAAGCAAAATGTCCATGACTTGACCCGATCCTTCCTAAATCCTAACAATCAATTTTTAAAGTTCAGTGACCACTAGTGCTCATTTCAAACTTTAGGGGCAAATAGCGCTCACTGAGTAAACTTCAAGGATCAACAGTGTATTTTGGCCAAAGAAAAATTTCTATTTGATATTGATCTATTTCATGATTCAGATTAAATTTTAGAGTGATGCTAGAGATGTTTCAATTTTACTACATTGTCTTTACAAATGAGAAAATCGCACTAACCTCTCTTGAGATTTAGTGTAAATGCACTGACCCCCTCCCTTAAGGTTTTAAATTGTATATTGGCCTACTCTACTTTTCAAAATAATCATGTTACCCTCACTTTTTAAGAAAAATTCCCATTTTATCTTCGGTTGAAAATTACAAAGAGAAATATAAATGAGAGAAGAGATTGAGAATGAAGTGAGATTTTACGTGGTTCGACAATATGGCGCATGTTCAAAGGATAAAGCCTTTTAGGCTACATCTTTATTATTGCACTGTATGTTACAATATGTTGTGTGAGGTCATATTTATAAGACAACAGTAAACACTAATGCACACATCTAAACAATGTGAAGATTCATTCCTTAACACAGAGCACTGGCAGCAGGTGCCGTGATCTTTGGTGATGACTTTATGTCTGGATTTTGATGTTCCTGGAGGAGGATGAACATTCCAAATTTTGTATAGAGGATAAATTTGACTGCGTGTTTGAAGGGGGAGATAAAATGGCATGTTTGTAATTTTTAACCGGGGATAAATTGAGAATTTTACTTAAAAAAATAAGGTAAAATGGTATTTTCCATATTTCCGTTAATCAATTTAACAATATTAAGTTACAAGGGAGGTGAATGCAAATTAATTTGAAAAGTAAGGGAGGTCAATGTACAATTTGAAACCTAAAAAAAAAAGTCAATGCATTTATACTAAACATCAGGGGAGGTCAATGCAATTTTCCTTTTACAAATTGATATATCACCAATCAGAAAAAATCAATTCATAAATTCGTTTATTATGTTTTAAAATTTACCAATCACATATTCATTGTTACATTAGTTTGAAAGGTTTATATAGTAAAGTTTGTAGTATTTGTATCATAAAATGATATGTCAATATATACACTGTTAGATTAACAGTTAAATAACATGAACGTATATACATTAATTGTTAGATATAGAAATAAATTCTAACATTGAAATAAACGAAATAGCTAGGGAGGATATTGATAGGGAAATGTAAAATTCACATATGCTAGCGGAACCGCACGCTGTAGGATAGAAAGTTATAAAAATGCTATGTCCCAGCATGTGTATTTAGCACATCCCATGTAATGTTCATATTATATTGGGATTTTGTTTTGTTTTTTCTATTAACTAATTCCAAGTTAATTTTGGGTCTTGGGACTTTGCTTCTACAGGTATTGGTCCAACAAGATTTATATTGTGTTGAGCTCAATGATTGGGATTTGGGAACTCAGGTAGAATGATAGTTTGAATTAGAGAATTAGTTAACAAAAAACTTGAAGAAAACATAAGAAATTAAGAATGAAAAATGACATAATGATACTGCCCAAAGATGATTGGCAAAACTTTGTGACATTAAATTACTTTATGACAGCATTTTCACCCCACTTTGATCATCTGAAACTAGAATATATATTAGTGCAAAGTAAAGCATCAGCTTTGGTAGCTTTCTCGTGATCCACACCGTGGATGTTAATTGTTATACAATCTTTTGATGTTAGAGTGGGAGAATATTTAATCCCTTATCTATTCTCTTCCCACTTTTCAAAAATTCAAAATAAGGCATCCTTAAGTTAAAAGGATACGGTTTTGAAGGATGTTTTCACAGATTCTCCTACTAGGCATTATTATTTTGGCATGTCTATAAGATAAGATACTAAGATTGTAAAAGGAGATCAAGGAATCGGTCCAGGTCTTGGCTCCACTAGGCTGAACTAAAATCAAGCTTGAGCTGACTGCATGCGTCTTTTTAACATTGATATGGGCATGTTCTAAGCCCAAAAGAGACATTGGATTTGTATAATTAGATAGCTTGCGTTCATTAATTTCTTCTTTCGGTTAGATTACCTGAATGTGTGAGAGTACAAAGCTTGGATGATTCGCTCTTTTTTTAACATTGACACAAAGCATGTTTCAAAACTAATATCCTTACCACTTGCAGGAACGGCTCAATGAATTTTAGGGCCTTTTATATTTAAATAATATTTATTTATTTAATTATATATATATATATATATATATATATTATTTAAAATATATTTTAATTTTATTTCTTTGCCATTCTGTGTTTTGGGATTTAGTGGAAGGCTTAATCTTCTCAATTCATGTTTTAATAAATAAATAAATAATTGCTCTGGAGTTTTGGATACAATGAGAGCATTTTTAATAGACAATAGATTTTATTGGCCAACAGAGGTCACCTTAATTTTATTTTTATTTTATTTTTTGGTTGAAATAGCCTTCATTAAAATGTTAAGACAAATATATCATATTAGTTTTTAGGATCATCATTTATTTGGGGACTAAAGCAATTGCGTAAGTCGCCTATATGGTTGAGTCGGCCTTACTGACCAACTAATCTTCTTGGCTACATTTCAGAAATACGTGGATAACTAAAACCAATATGAAGCCTCTAAACTTTAGGCCAAGTGCAATACCCGTTATATGGCCTACTTAGAGCCTTGAAATGCTTTTGCTGTGTCCTCCTCATGGCAAAAATTGGGAGGAGATGATGGATGAGCAGTGTCATTAGGCTTAATAACCACATCTAATTAGGTATTTAGCTATAATAATGATGGTATATAAATGGCTGGCTTCGTAATGCATCTTTATAGAAAAGGAAAAAGAAAAAGTAATAGTGTAGTAACTAGTAAGCAGTGTTAGATAACCCGGGCCGGATCAATGGGTGTCAAACTGGTAACCCGGTAAACCAGTATATAAGTCGGTCCGAATTCTTAATTAAATCAGATGTGTTATTAAACCGGAAAAATCTACTAAAACCTGGTGGGTTTTATGCAAACCGGTCAACCCGGCTGAGTTATAAATTTTCATCAAAATTACTATTTTGGGTCTCCTTTTTGGTTTTTATAAAATTTAAAATTGGACTATTTAGTAATTGTACAAACATTAAAAAACTCAAAAACTTAAATATTATGTGCTCCTCTGAAAAAGTTATAAGCCTACCCGCCTTCCCTAGGTCTGTAGCGTCAAATTGTAGCAGAAAATGCCAGCAGAGATACATCACATCATCATTGTACGGGGTTAGTAACTTATATCATATTATATTAAAATTATTATATAAAAAAAAAACTTATATATATTATATTAAAATTAAATAGTTGGCTTGACTTTTAACATATTGTTGTTTTGTTGAAGCTTTTGACTTGTTTATCTTTAGTAATTTCTTGTTACTTTTCGTGTGCTGAAACTTTTAGCTTTAATTTCTTTATTTTTTTTTTCTTTTTCTTTTTTGGTGTGGTTAAATGAACTTTTAGCTTTTAACTTGTTTGTAATTTGTCCTTAGGCATACTTATTTTCAAATTAATTAATTATTTTATGATTTATTAAACTTAGTTTTATATTATGTATTAAAACAATTCTGATGTATCACCAATAAGAAAAAATCAATTCATAAATTTGTTTATTATGTATTAAAATTTACCAATCACATATTCGTTGTCACATTAGTTTAAAAAGTTTACGTAGTAAAGTTCATAGTATTTGTATCATGAAATAATGTGTCAATGTCAATATATACACTGTTAGATTAAATTTTAAATGACATGACCGTATGTACATTAATTGTTAGATATAGAAATAAATTCTAACATTGAAATAAACGAAATAGCTAGGGAGGATATTGATAGGGAAATGTAAAATTCACATATGCTAGAGGAACTGCACGCTGTAGGATAGAAAGTTATAAAAATTTTATGTCCCAGCATGTGTTTTTAGCACATCCCATGTAATGTTAATATTATATTGGGATTTTGCTTTGTTTTTCCTTTTAACTAATTCCAAGTTAATTTTGGGTTTGGGACTTTGCTTCTACAGGTATTGGTCCAACAAGATTTATATTGTGTTGAGCTCAATGATTGGGGTTTGGGAACTCAAGTAGAATGATAGTTTGAATTAGAAAATGGATTTTGTTAACCAGTGCCTTAGGGCAATGGTTAAGGAGCATTAAATGCTTACGCTTTACGGGCAGAGGCGGAGCCACAAAAAAAAATTAGGGTGGGCTAATTGCGAAAAAAAAATTCTTGACTGGGCTAATTGCTTAATTTAGGGTAATTTTTTTTTTTTTTTAAATATAGGTAAAAAAAAAAAAAAAAATAAAATAAAAACTTGGCTGGGCTACAGCCCAGCCCATCTTGAAGGTGGCTACGCCACTTTTACGGAAATAACGAACTTTTAATATTAAAATAATAAATAGAAAGACTAAAATATCCTTAAAAGTTATTTTTGTATTATTTTAATATTAAAATTTTACTACTTCCTATAAAGTGGAAGTATTAAATGCTTCTTTAACCATTGTCCTAAGGGCACTCGTTAACAAGACCCTTGGAGAATTAGTTAACAAAAAACTTGAAGAAAACATAAGAAATTAAGAATGAAAAATGACATACTGATACTGCCCAAAGATGATTGGCAAAACTTTGTGACATTAAAGTACTTTATGACAGCATTTTCACCCCACTTTGATCATCTGAAACTAGAATATATATTAGTGCAAAGTAAAGCATTGCTTCTAGCTTTGGCAGCTTTCTCGTGATCCACACCGTGGATGTCAATTGTTATACAATCTTTTGATGTTAGTGTGGGAGAATACTTAATCCCTTATCTATTCTCTTCCCACTTTTCAAAATTCAAAATAAGGCATCCTTAAGTTAAAAGGATACGGTTTTGAAGGATGATAATTTTCACAGATTCTCCTACTAGGGAAATGCTTTTGCTGTGTCCTTCCTCATGGCAAAAATTGGGAGGAGATGATGGATGAGCAGTGTCATTAGGCTTAATAACCACATCTAATTAGGTATTTAGCTATAATAATGATGGTATATAAATGGCTGGCTTCGTAATGCATCTTTATAGAAAAGGAAAAAGAAAAAGTAATAGTGCAGTAAGCAGTATTATTAAATCCGAACTGGATCGACGGGTCAAACTGGTAACCCGGTGAACCAATATATAAGTCGGTCCAAATTCTTAATTAAACCAGATGTACTATTAAATCTGAAAAATCTATTAAAACCTTATGGGTTTTGTGCAAACCAGTCAATCCGGCTAATTTTAAATTTTCATCAAAATTACTATTTTGGGTCTCCTTTTTGGTTTTTATAATATTTAAAATTAGACTATTTAGTAATTGTACAAACATTAAAAAACTCAAAAGCTTAAATGTTATCTGCTCCACTGAAAAAGTTATAACCCTACCCGTCTACACTAGGTCTGTAGCCGCAAACTGTAGCAGAAAATACTACAGGCCAGCAGAGATACGTCACATAATCATTGTAAGGGGTTATTAACTTAGGGCATTAATATTTCCGCACCCACGTTTACTATTTCTGCACTACTTAGAAAGTTGTGTGGTCAAAAAGACCAAATACCCTTTTCTCTCCACCCTCCAACGCCTCTCTTTCCTCTGCAACCAATGCTCCTTCCCTTCCTTCTCCGGCGGAAAGCTCCTCATGCAAAGCGACATCGACATGGCCTCCGCTTCACTCTCCTAGTCCCTCCACGACCTCGACTTGCTCCTCCGATCTGGTGTCCTCCACCACTCCAACGCCATCGTTCTCTCTCACCCAGGTCCCTCCTCTACCAAAGAAGATTTGGGTTTCTTCGTCAGAGATCTTTTTACCCGCTTACAAATCGGAGGGATCGAGTTCAAGAAGAAAGCTTTGGAGTCCTTGCTTCAACTCCTCACCCAGGACGATAATTCCCCCGCCTTCGTTGCCAAAGAAGGAAACATCGGCTATCTCATCCACTTACTCGATTTCAACGACAATCTCATCCGAGAACACGCTGGTGAGGTGAGATCGGTGAGGGGCTTGTGCTTGTTGTTGCTTGTGGGGTTTGGAAGGTGGGATCAGACTGGAATTTCGGGGTTTTAAGGGAATGAAAGGATTTTGATGGAATTTGGGAAAACTACTTTGATCTAGTGTGGTTTTTCTGTGTTATTAAGCAATGTTTTGGTAATTTTTGAAGTAATTTGTTTTGGGTAATCTTGTGTTGCCTCTGCCATCTTGAGTTGCCTCTGCCATCTTGAGTTTCATGAATTGTTTGCTTGGTTTGCGACAGTGATGGCAAAATGCTTGCTACAATGGGTAACAATTGTAGTTTGATAGTGATACCACCGGTTCTATTTGCTTTAGTCGTATCAATTCTTGCCTCAGCCAATGATGAGTCGCGCAAGTCCGTGTTCGAAGAAGTGGTCTGGGGCCTTTGTTACGGATCCTTGAAACCAGGTCAATGCCTTTGAAAGAGAAAGCTTCAGCTGCGGTTGAAGCCATCACCGCCGATCCCGAAAACGCGTGGGCTATCTCAGCTTACGGAGGCGTTTTGATTCTGATCGGGAGGCATTACCGGGAAAGAGGAACAGTAATGATAGGCAAAAAGGGAGAGAGAAAAAGTAAAAGTTGAGAGGGTTATTTGGTCTTTTTGACCACACAACTTTCTAAGTAGTGCGGAAATAGTAAATGTGGGTGCGGAAATATCAATGCCCTTAACTTATATCATATTATATTAAAATTAAATAGTTGGCTTGACTTTTAACATATTGTTGTTTTGTTGAAGCTTTTAACTTGTTTATCTTTAGTAATTTCTTGTAACTTTTCGTGTGCTGAAACTTTTAGCTTTAATTTCTTTATTTTTTTCTTTTTCTTTTTTGGTGTGGTTAAATGAACTTTTAGCTTTTAACTTGTTTGTAATTTGTCTTTAGGCATACTTATTTTCAAATTAATTAATTATTTTATGATTTATTAAACTTAGTTTTATATTTTTATATATTTTGTATTTGAACCTACGGTTCGACCAATGACCCACTGGTCCACTGGTTGAACCAATGACTCAATGACCTGACTCCTAGGCCAGGTTAATGTCTGGTCAGGGGTTCAATAAATATGGTAGTAAGGTGGTAAGTAGTAGTTACAAACTTAGCATTTAGCTATAATAATGGTATTTTTCATATTTTCTAGTGTTTGTTATGATGAAAAACAAAAGTCAACAGAATATGTTTTTTTTTTTTTGCTTTCATCGAAAAACAAGTCCAATTTATAGTTACAAATTTAATAAATCACCACAGATCGATAAAGTCTACACTACCAAAAAAAAAAACTCACTTTCCAAATGATAATTTCCCTCTCTTCACCCCCTCTGTCTATAGATCAACAGTTGATCGTCGTTGACCGGCTATTGACCCATCGCTAATTTTTTCTCGAATGACCTTTTTTTGCTTAAACGAGTCCTCCCCACTCAACAAACCCATATTTGAGGCTTTTAAATAGCCCAAAAAATAGAAAATATTTTTCCATTTGGGATTTGTTTTCATAAATGAAAGCTTTAGTTTATATAATTACTTGGTATTACACGAAATATCAACGATTTTCCATATGAGCTAAAAAAAACTTAAAATGTTTTATTTGCTCATTTTTAGAGCCATACAACAATACATAGAAAAACAAGTTAGTTTTAGAAAATGCATTCCGTTTTCAATGTAAAAAAACAGAGCGTAAGTAGTGACACCAGTAATTAGTTTGGTGTAAAGTTGTAATTTGCTCGCCTAGGATTCTTTGATTATCAGTGTGAGTAGGTGATACTTTAACCTGTTCTTAATCTAATTCTTTGTTTTTTTTCCCTATCTTTTTCTTTTTTCCCGATTCCTTTTGTTTTCGAAAATGTTCATACTTTAATCAGAAAAAGAAAATATTCATACTTTTTCAATCCGTTGGTACATGTTCTGTTCCAATTGTCTATATATTACAACAATCTAGGTTTAAATTAAATTTTAAACCCTATAGTTTCAAAAGTAACAAAATAAACCCCGAAATTTCAAAAAGTAACAAATTAAATTTCATAGTTTCAAAAGTAACAAATTAAACCCTTGTTTTACTTATATGGGTTGAGGTTTAAGTTGTTACTTTTTGAAACTTGAAGGTTTAATTTGTTACTTTTTGAAACTTCGGAGTTTAATTTATTACTTTTGAAACTATAGAGTTTAATTTGTTACACCTCATAAACTATAAGATTTAAAATGTAATTTTTCCGACAATCTAATATATGCATAGAGAGTATTTAAGTAAGTAACATTCCTGTTCATTTTTACAATCGAACAGATTTGCTCACCTCATGAATTGCTATGCCCCGAATGACACATTTTAATTGATCGTAAGTCATAACTATCTAAGGAATCGTGTGCAAACTTTAACTTTTTATTACTCACTGTAGTGTAGGCCATAATCAAGACTAATGATTTGAGGTCTCTAATTCTTTCTTGTAGAATCAAAGTTTGTTAAGCTACTGCAAGAGAATAAGTCCTTTGGATCTCACATTTAGCTAAAAAAAAAAAGAGAATAAGTCCTTTGGTACAACTGAAGCTGCTTAACTTTATCCTGCCAATTCTTTGCTAAAGCACAAAGTTTCCACATTCAAGATACCAAACCCAACAAGCAATCCCAAGAACAAGTTTTTACTCTTTAAGCTTTCACGAAAGTGAATTCTATAAAAACTCACCGAACAAATACTGCAACAACCAAAGACACTTAAATTTAAGCCTAACATCAATATTTTTTCTTTTCTATTTTTCAAAAAAACTTCATCGCTTTGACACACCTATCTCCCACCTGCCATGGACGGACGCTACCATGTCTCAGCCTCCCGTATGACTATAGTGGCACACTTGTTTGGCATTACAGCTCTAATTCTCTTGATCGCTTGGTTGTTGCATTATCGGGGGGGCCTCGACTATGAATCTAACAATCCAGATCGTGTTTTCAATGTAAAACAATCACTTACTATTTGCTTAATTAGTTCATGCTATAATTTTAAGGAAAATCATGAAATTAATCTTGATCTTTTTTGGCAGGTTCACCCATTTCTTATGTTCTTTGGTTTAATTTTTATTGTTGGCGAAGGTATATATTTTAGCTTTCTCTATGTTTTTTATTTGGGGAAAAAAAAACCATAGATTTAATTGAATTTGCCAATATTTATTAATCATTCGTACATATTAATTAACACTCTCTTAAGTTGGTTTTAATTATGAGTAGCGATGATGACATACAAGACAATTCCTGCGGAACATAACGTTCAGAAGTTCATTCACATGGTACTTCAACTGATTGGTATAATTCTCGGCATTATTGGGCTATGCGCTGTTTTCAAGTTCCATGATATGATAAACACGAGCGACGTGTATAGCTTGCATTCATGGCTTGGTATAACCGCAATCTGCTTGTTTTGTTTGCAGGTAACAACTTAACGTACCCAAAGTTTAGCTATAAACTGTGTTTAAACTTTTATTTGCTAAAAGGTTTCACATGTACATTATTTGTCCATGAACTTTGTTTTTTGCAGTGGGTGTTTGGTGTCTTTGCATTCGTGGCTCCAAAAGCTTCATCCCCGACAAGGATGAAATTTATGGCAATTCATATATGTGTGGGTAGGGCACTCCTATACATGGCAATATGTGCAGCTTTGACTGGGCTGATGGAGAAGGCAACTTTCCTGCAGCTCGGGCCAAATCAACGGGAATTTCGTTTGATCAACTTTACTGGACTGGCAATTCTACTCTTTGGGATCTTTGTTGATCTTTCGGTTACTCTTGCTCATTATGTGTACTGATTTCTATGTTTTCTTTTTTTTGCTTTTTATTCATCTCACATTAGATTTGATTGATGTCATAATACCTATATTATTATTATAAGTTTTGTAATTGAGTTGTCCCATTGAGGACTGGTGTGTTGTGTTGATTGTTTGAATGGCGTGGAATTCATCCCTAATAAATATTTTTGTATTCATTATTCTCTTAACTTGATTTTGGAAAATTATTCGGACTACAAATAATGATATAGCTTGCCTCTCTCTTTTCCCTCTTCAGAATTAATGGTGGTTAAGGGGCCTTTGTCTTGTCAAATTTGCTTACGGATATATAAAATGGGTTTTGTTAACCAGTGCCCTTAGGGCAATGGTTAAGGAGTATTAAATGCTTCTACTTTATAGGAAGTAGTGAAGTTTCAATATTAAAATAATATATTAAAACTGTATGAGGTGTTAAAGTGTGAATAGTTAATAATCAATATCATCAGAGTCCACCACCGATCTTATCTTCATCTTTTATTAATCATTATATGACACTTCAAACAGTTGTGATAAAAGTTATGTAGCTTTATGTGATCCAAAATTTATTGTTGTCTTTAAGATTGATAATAACTCTTAATTGGTGTAGAGGGAACCTTGACCAAAGTATAGTACCAGGCATTAATTGAAGAATTTATTTCAGCCATTAATTAATATTTGGCTCGAGCCGGGTTAATATGGTGGTGAGGGATTTCCATTTTTTATGGCCACATGGCGTATACTCCTTTGTTTGCAAGAAATTTGACTGAAACATGTATGAAGCCCAAGTCAAGAACCTCAACTTTAAGGCATGGAATATAACCTATCTTTCTCTACATGCAATGGGCCTCTAATGTTCATCCAAATTATTTCACTTCACGTATTGGGCCTCGTGACCCGTTGATTTCACTTCGTGAGGTGGGCTTTGTGACCCATGTTTTTCTCCATTTCTAGTATTGGACCTCGAGACCCATGGATTTACTTCAAGAGGTGGGTCTTTATGATTCATGTTGTTCTTTTTATCATACCCCACTCAATATTTGTCTTAAAAAGTAACATGGGCTTTGACCAAGTGAGTTCCCATTTAGCCTAATTGCATCACTTGCCTTGCCCACAAAAAACATGGATATTCAACGGATGTTGATGAGCTTTATGATCTTGTAGCTCAAATGGCTTGCTAAATAGTTTGAAATTAGACGGTTCCCATCCTAAGAGAAAAGTAGGAGGATAGAAAATGTTTTTTCCTCAGCCACTTTCCTAATTTTGCTAACAAAGTCAAAGCATTGGGTATTCCGAAAAGCTTGAACTCCATGGTCAAACTCCAAGAAGTAGCAAATTTCTCATAGAAATTCCGCCAATCATGACTTATCAAGATTGAAAATCACTTCTTCAGATTCATGGTCTGAGCCCATGACTTTTCATGAGAAGAAGCTTAGATTTTGTGGTTATATTATCTAGTAGCTCTTCAGCCGTGCATAAAAGTGCCCACATGCATTAGCATGGCATGTCACAAGAGACCATATGTGAACTTCTGAAAGAGCAAGTACAATCCAGAGTTTTCATTGGTCAAGCTCCTCATTCACCGGCCAGCCGTGGGAAAAGTGGGTCTCTCTTCTTGTTCCGTTAGCATTTAATGTATTTTTTGAAATATCAAGTTTTAGGTTCAAAAGTAAAGACCTCTTGGCAACAAGGATAGAGTCAAAAAATTATTTCGGGTGGGCGGGAAGTATTGAGTAAATCTTGACCATACAAGAGAATTTTATTTAATATAAAAAAAAGGGGTATTTAATGCATATTCTATACATAAACAAAAAGTTAAACAAATATGCATATGCTATGTGAATTTTTAAAAACGGTATGTTTGTGTGTAATCAAACGAAAAATTACAAAATAAAAAATTATCTTGCAAGTTAACAATAAGAAACCAGAGAGAGAGAGAGAGAGAGAGAGAGAGGACATACCTACCAATGCGATGCCGACAAAGGAGGAAGGAGGGAACACAGTAGCAGTATTAGACTAAGTTTTTTTTTTTCTTAAAGAAAAAAGGTTTTTATTTTTGGGATTTTTTTAATTAATTGACATTTTTGCTTAAAAATGATAACATTTTGCTAGGCATTGGGATTGGGTTAAAGACTTAAAGGGTTAACTAATGACTTAATTTGGATGGATAAATATTTATAATATATAATATATATATATATATATATATATATATATATATATATATATATTATATTATATATAATATATAATTATTATTTAAAAAAAAAAAAATTAGCTGAGCTATAGCCCTGCCTAGCCAACTAATGGCTATATCCTCACTGCGCAAGTAACCTTTGTTTTTTCCTTTTGAAGAATATGGATTGCTAATAATGGGAAAATTTTCAAGAATTAAATTATTCCAATACCTATATTGTTATTCACCACTCGGTGGAATTTTTCTTCATGACTGCTAACCATCATCCATCATCGCAATAATCCTCATAGTATAACAAAATGGATCAAATGGATTCCTCCTGATCATAAATACAGATGATAGTGTAAAAGAAATCCAGGTTTGCTTGGAGTTGGAGGTTTTATTCGAGATTCTAGTGGCTATTGACCTAGGAAGCACTGGTACGGCAAAATGGGCGCCGTACTCGTACCGAGTACCTCGTGGGTACGGATACTGCCGGGGTACCGCTGCATGCGTACCCCAGGCGTACCCGTTTTCGGCCAAAAAAAAAAATTCCCGGTACGGTTTTGGTACGGGTCAGGTCCAGGTCCGGTACGGGTCAGGTCGGGTCAGGTACGGGACGAGCCAAAACGGCGCCGTTTAAAGTAAATCTCAAACCTTAAATATCTTCTCCCGATTCTTCTCAGCCACTCGATCTCTTCTCTGCAACGCCGCTCGATTTCTTCTCTGCATGCTGCTCGATCTCCTCT
This sequence comes from Fagus sylvatica, assembly GCA_907173295.1. Lineage (NCBI taxonomy): Eukaryota > Viridiplantae > Streptophyta > Magnoliopsida > Fagales > Fagaceae > Fagus > Fagus sylvatica. The sequence goes on along the minus strand of OU015771.1, from coordinate 7,483,105 downwards.
GCAACGCCGCTCGATCTCTGTCACTCCACCGCCGGTTCTCTCTTTCTCACTTCCTCCTCTACCGGCGACAGGCTACGAAACGGAAGGGCTACGGATTGCTTATTTTCTGCTCGATCTCTTCTCTACAGATCTCTTCTCTGCTCTCGATTCGATCTCTTCTCTACAGATTGCTTATTTTCTGGTAAATCTCAAACTTTTATGATTTATTTTCTCATTTTGGATCTGAGGGCTACGGATTGCTCTGATTTTTTTTATTTTTTATTTATAAGTAATCTGATTGCTTTGATTGTGGTATGGGTTTGTGGTATTTTTGTTAATATGCTATGGGTTTGTGTGTATGTGATAAATGATAATATGTATGGGTTTGTGTTTGCTCTGTTAACATGTTATGGCCTTATGGGTATTGATTTTAGTGTTAATATGTCATGGGTTTGTGATTGCGGTGTGTGTTTGGTTTTTATGTGGGTTTGTAGGTTAATGGAGAATATTTCTAGTTCTGGTGGTTTTGGTACTTCTATGCCGGATGGCAATACTCCTCTATGGACATATGTCACAAAAATAGAAAAGAGTAGTGGAGGTGGGGGAAATATGAGTTTTAAGTGCAATTATTATCAAGAAATTTACAAGGGTTCCTATTCTAGGGTCAAAGCCCATTTATTAAGAATTGCCAATGTTGGGATTAAAGGATGTCCTAAGGTGACAGCTGAACATAAGTTAGAAATGCAAAAATTGCAAGATGCGGCTGGCCAAAAGAAGATAAGTAAAGAATCTACGATCATTTTACCACCCGGGGATGGGAGTGAAAGTATTAGTAGTAGTATGTTTGGGGCTAGGAAAAGGAAGTTGACTGGGAAATCCCCTTTGGAGAGGGCATTTAATAATGGTTGTAAAGAACATTTGACAAGTCTAATTGCTAGGATGTTTTATTCTGGTGGCATACCATTTCACTTTGCGAGGAACCCACATTATGTTAATTCTTATAAGTATGCGGCTAACAATATGATTACGGGTTATGTGTCTTTGGGGTATAATGCTTTGAGAACAACTTTTTGAGAACAACTCTTTTACAAAAAGAAAGAGCCAATGTTGAAAAAATGTTGAAACCAATCAAAGATGATTGGAAAGAAAAAGGTGTGAGTGTAGTATCTGATGGTTGGACAGATCCATAGAGAAGGCCTCTTATTAATTTTATGGCTACATCTGAAGGGACTCCGGTTTTTTTAAAGGCAATTGATGGGACAAAGGAGTACAAAGACAAGTATTATATTTCTGAGTTGTTGATGAATGTTATTAAAGAGATTGGACTTGAGAAAGTTGTTCAAGTGATAACTAATAATGCTTATGTGATGAAGGCTGTTGGATCTCTTATTGAAGCTGAGTATCCTCATATCTTTTGGACACCATGTGTTGTCCATACTCTTAATCTTGCCTTGAAGAATATTTGTGCACCAAAAAATACTGAAAGTAATGCAGTTACATATGTTGAATGTAATTGGATTGCACAAATTGCTGATGATGCATTTTTCATACGTGTTTTTATCACGAACCACTCCATGAGGTTGGCAATGTTTAATGAAATTTCTCCTTTAAAATTGCTTGTTGTTGCTGATACAAAATTCGCATCAATATTGGTCACCCTTAAAAGGATGAAGCTAATAAAAAGAAGTCTGCAATCCATGGTTATTAGTGAGCAATGGACTTCTTACAAGGAGGATGACGTTGGAAAAGCTACACGTGTGAGAGATATTATTTTAGATGATTTGTGGTGGGATAGAGTTGATTACATTATTCTATTCACATCACCTATCTATGACATGCTTCGAGCAGCTGACACGGATAAGCCCACTCTTCATCTTGTGTATGATATGTGGGATACAATGATAAAAAAAGTGAAGGCAATAATATTTCGGCATGAAGGCAAGCAAGAAAGCGAGGTCTCCACCTTTTATAACGTGGTGTATGACATACTCATTGATCGATGGACCAAAAATTGTACCTCACTTCATTGCATGGCTCATTCCTTGAATCCTAAGTAAGTACTTTCATTTATTTTAGATTTCCCTCATTCCTTTAGTAAAATATAAAAACATTCATTACTCCCTTGTCATTTTATTTTTTAATTTTAACTAGGTACTATTCCACCGAATGGCTTGAGTTGTCTCCAAATCGTGTCCCTCCGCATCAAGATCTTGAAATTTCTGAAGAAATGAACAAGTGTTTGGAGAGATACTTTTTAGATGACCATGAAAGAACATTAGCCAAAACTGAGTTTGGTAAGTTTTCAAGAGGCATAATCAATGGTAAGATTCACGTTGCAATGGTTAAAGATAGGTCGGAAATAGATGCCATTGATTGGTGGCAATGCTATGGAGCTTATTTCCCGAAGCTTCAATCCATTGCCTCGAAACTTCTTGTTCATCCTCATGTTGTGAGAGGAATTGGAGCACATACGACTCCTTTATTCATTCATTAAGGAGGAATAAAATGACTCATGTACGTGCTCAAGATTTGGTATTTGTGCACTCTAATCTTCGACTTCTATCAAGGAGCAATGAGGAGTACATTAAAGGACCAACAAAGATGTGGGATATTGCAGGTGATAGTTGGGAGGATCCATATGGAGGAGTTGGGATGCTTGAGATTGCAAGTCTTACACTTGATGAGCCAGGAATTGGAGGAAGAAGTTATGGGGGCTACTAGTGAAACTGTTGGTTCTAGTGCACCTGCTGATAGTGGAAGTGGAAGTGGAAGTGTTGGAGATGAGGATGATGAGGAAGATGTTGTTGTTCTTGGATAATCTTGAATGTTGGTTTGTATGGCTACTCTTTTGAATGTTGAACACTTATTGCATTTACTCTTTTGAATGTTGGTTTGTAATATAAGGACAATTCAATGGCAATGGATATATCTTATTATCCATATTTGTTTTTAAGTTTACATATATTTAAAAATATATGTATAATAATATATAAAAATATATAATAAAAAAATACCCCGCCGTACCCGTACCCTAGTTTTTTAGGAATTGGAATACCGTCGTACCGTACCCAGAAACGTACCCGTGCTTCATAGCTATTGACTCATTGGTTGCACTATACATATTTGAGTGACTACTATTGCACCATGTATTTGCAAGATTGTCAATTCTATTTCAGTATTTATTTTAGTTTGTTGATTGGAATGGAATATTTCGGTATCGATCCATTATGGCGTACCATTTCATGGGTAATATATATATATATATATAACATGAAACTTAGCTTTTGCTCTTAAAAATAAAAATGTCTCTAATCCAATATAATTGTCCAGCTCAAACACCATTTCGAGCCTAACATATTGGCCCAATTGGGCTAGTTCACCACCACATCAAAAGTAATAAATAGCCTAGTCCTGATCAATATGAGAACTGAAGAAAAAATATATATAAATAAATAAAAGCCATGGATGAAGTGAAACACTTTACGTGAGTTCAACTAATCTCTAATATTTTGATAAAAGAGAAAAGGTTCTGAATAACAGGTACACTTAGAGCTAAGAAAGTATTTAATGCTTTTAAGAATAATAAAATTGTAATATTAAAATCATAATAAATTACTTTTAAGGATATTATAGTATTTTTTTATTATTTTAATATTAAAAATTCACTGCTCCTAATAAAATTGAAGCATTTAATGCTTCTTAACAAAATGACCCAAGACATCTATTAACAAAAGCCAAGAGAAAAACAAGGACAAGTTTAAACTTTAAACTTTACTTACAGGCTACAACTACAAGTTACAAAAGACTATTGACTATAAAACAAATCAACTTAAGAGTATGAGAAGAAGGAGAGCGCTAATAACAACGCGAGCAAAGAAGAAGAAATCAGGAAAAGAAAAAGGTGGAGAACGACCACAAGATCCAAGTGAAGTGTGCAGGCTTGAAGTCCCGAAAATGTGATAATCACTTCAACGGTTGCTGGCGTGATGTTGAAAGAGAGATTGAGAGGGAGATCTGAGAAAATGAAGGCGAACCATTGGAACGCAGGAGATAGGTGAATTTTCCGAAACAAGCCGGAATGACTGAAACTTGTGAGAATGAGCTCAATTTTTCCTGAGGTGGAACATGGAGGGTTTCCATTTCGGTTTGGATATCGGTTCAAGAAATCCTGGTCGTTCCAACTAAAACAGAAAAGAATTCACAACTCTAGATATTTTGGCAATTAGATTGCAGGTTATTATTCAGGAGACTGTGGCGGGTAGCTATGAAGCATTGACACTGGTACGACACGGGACACGGTGATATGTTATTTCTTGAAAAACTAGGATACGACACGGTGGGGGTACGACGATTAATTAATTAATTAATATGTATTTTTATATATTTTTTATATACTTTTAGGCATAAATTATGTTTATTCATGGTTTTTTATTAAAAAAAGAGAAGTAATAACTATTAATTTGAATGCAATAATAGATAATAAAGACGTACAATGATACTCATAAAATGATGTTTAAAATACAAATCAAGAGTTCAAATAAACTTAAATAAACATCAAACAAACCAAGAGTTCAAATAACTAAAAATAAACATAATACAAACTAAGAGTTCAAATAAACTAAATAAACATCAAATTAAGATAGAAGAAAAGTCTTCAAGATGATCCAGTAATGACAATATCATCCTCTTCATCATTGTCACCATCATCACTATTGTCAAAAATAAAAACCTCCAACTTCGGCTCATCTAGTGAAAGACTTGCAATTGAAAGCAACCTAGCCCCTCCAAATGGCTCATCCCAAGTATCACCTCCAATGTCCCACTTCTTGGATTTTCCTTTGCCATATTCTTCCTTATTCCTTGAAAGAAGTCGAAGATTAGTATGCACATATACTAAATCTTCAGCACGCTTAGGAGTAATTTTGTTCCTCTTCAATGAATGGATAAAGTCATATGTACTCCAATTCCTCTCACAACATGATGATGAACAAGGTTGTCCAAGAAGTTTGAAGGCTATGCTTTGAAGCATTGGTAATGAAGATCCATGGATAAGCCACCATTCCATTGGTGGTAAGATCCACTTATCTTCTAAGGAATCAACTTTTTGTCCGGTAAATTTAGCATACTCCATATTCACCTTCCTTTTATCCTCACTATTTGGAAAGTATCTTTTTAAACACTTGTTCCTCTCATCCGAAATCTCAATATCCCTATGTGGAGGAACACGATTTGGAGACGCATCAAGCCATTGTTCGGTATAATACCTAGATAAATTTCACAAAATAAACAACAACAATAATAATAATGAGTATATTTACTAGGTAAGAAAGAAAAGAGAAAGAAACAAAAAAAGAATTGCACTAACTTAATTTATTAAACTTACTTAGGATTCAAGGAGTGAGCAAGACAATGAAGTGGTGTGCTATTTTTAGTCCACCGGTTAATGAGTATGTCATATATCACATTGAAAAATGATGAGGTCTCATTCGCTTGTACGCCTTCATACTGAAATATTATTTCCTTTACTTTTTTATCATTGTATCCCACATATCATACACCAAATGAAGAATAGGTGTATTTGTGTCAGCCACTCGAATCATATCAAAAAATAGATTTTGTGAATTCAAGAATGAAGTCAACCTTGCCCCACCACACATCATTCAGAGTGAGATTTTTCACATTAGTAACTTTTCCAACATCATCTTCCTTATAAGAGGTCTATTGCTCACTAATGATCATGGCTTGAAGATTCTTTTTTATGTCCCTCAACATTTTAAGCATGATCAACATTGAAGCAAATCGTGTTTCAGCAACAGCAAGTAATTTCAAAGGAGAAAACTCATTAAATATGGCTAGTCTCATTGAATGATTCATGATGAAAATGCGTATGAAAGATGCATCATCAATAATCTCTGTAATCCAATGGCATGCTTCAAAAGTGACCTCATTCTTCTCAGTGTTTTTTGCTGCACAAATATTCTTCAAAGCAAGATTAAGTGTATGCACAACACATGGTGTCCAAAAAATGTGAGGATATTCAGCTTCAACAATAATAGCTGCATTATCAGTAATGACTTGGACAACCTTATGAGACCCAACCTCATATATGGCATCTAGCAACAAGCGAGCAATGTAATGCTTGTCTTTATACTCTTTCGCCATAAGGTTGTCCAAGTCATTACTGATAATGCAACTGTTATGAAATCCAAGTCATTACTCTTTCGCAAAAACTCAGTCAAAACACATATAAGAAAAGGAAATAAGAGTCGGATGCTTTGCTAGAGAGAGCTTATCCAAAGTGGTGTACAACACATATGAGGATTGGTGATATAGGTATGAAATATATGTGTGTGTTTAAGGTTAAGTTTCCAACTATCGTGGCATTTCCCTCTCCTTTTATAGAGGCGGGATGCCATGGAATGACCCCTAGAGGCTCCCTTGGACAGTGATCCGTCCTCGGGCAGTTTGTCTTGGGTCTAGTAACAATTCCTTGATCATTTCGATAAACTCTCCAACCACCAAACTTGGACTCACATGATTCCTATAGAGAAAATGGAGAAACACCAACATCACGTGATTGGCCCGTGAACCTAGGTCTTTTATAGAATTGGTTCATATGATTATTTTTGGTGTCTAAAGACTCATTTGAGGTGTTATTGTGACCCATTGTGTGAAGCTCAATAAGGTGACCCAGACCATGATGCTTTAGGTTTAACTTGTCATTCTACCATAAACCATAGGTCTTTGACAGGTCCAGGCTTGCTGGGTTCTTACCACATATTGATTGATGAGTTTGCTTCTCTTGCAATGAGGTTTTGGGCTTGTTCATTTTTTAGAAATTTATTAACTTGATCTAATAAAAGTTGTGGACATTTCATATTAATTTTGAACTACCTTTTCCTAATTTATATATCCAAACTAACTAGTTTATTGTTAATTATATAACATATGATATGGTGAATATGTATGTTTATTACTCTAGTAGTCCTTTTCGTCAAAACAAAACATTCTTCCATCATGAGGTTATAAATTATGTTTGAGGTTTGAAGTACATTCAAGAATTATATAAATAAATACGCTGGTGATCTTGTTGAAGAATTTGTCAATATTGATCCAACACATTTATGGACTACTATTACTATATGTCTCTACTATTTTATTCCAAAAAAAAAAAAAAAAAAATTACTATATGTCAATGGTGTTTTTCTTCCTTAAAACTTGACATAATGTAGAACCAAAAAATAAATAAAAAATTGTGAAGGGCACAAATTCCATAAATTTGTCACAGAAAAAGAGTGTGGGAAGCTTGTCTCCAAATATCAGAGCCAGGTTTCGATCCTGGGACCTGTGGGTTATGGGCCCACCACGCTTCCGCTGCGCCACTCTGATTAGTTGATACTTATATGTAAATAATTTTACTTAACATATAGTATTGATGATAGTCCAGACGCCTACCATTCCATGGTATGTTTGTAACTCTCTCAAACGCTAAAAGCTTCTGCCTTTTAGGAATTCCCAACTTACTTCGGTAACTATTGTCTATACCACGTATTTTATCTCCAGTAATAACAGTCATGGTAGCTAATCAAGTAATAATTTTATTAATAAGACAATCATAATTATAATTTTTCTCAAAAAAAAATCAATACCATCAAAAGTTCAAAGATTGGTAGGGCATCTTTGTTGACTTACCAAAAAAAAAGGTATCTTTGCCTTTATTCTTATCTGCTAGTATATCATTTTTATTCTGGTAAAAAGTACTAATTAATATTACGTATAAATTATACATCATGGAATGTAGTTGGTTTCATTAAAATAATATCAAATATTAGGAATTGGTTTCATTAAAATAATATCAAATATTAGGAATTGGTTTCATTAAAAATAATATCAAATATTAGGAACAATCTCAATTATAATATTTTAATTATCAAAGAGTCACTTTTATCTTTATTCCTCGACTTAATTATCGTGTTAAAACATATAAAAAATAAAAAAATAAAAAAAATGGTTTACATAGTCTTTGTTGGGGAAAATAAAATAAAACTATTTTGTGGGCAAATACTAATGACCCCTAATTGAGTCATGACTAATGAGTATTCAAATTTTCTCTTGGTCTGTTCCATATCATGGCACCTTGCTTTGCACATTCTCAGGAAAAATGATTTCTTACATCAATCATATATAACTTCTCTCTCACAACATGAGATCCACCCACTTGTTGTAAGAGAGAAGCTATATATATAACCAATATAGGAGGTACTTAATTTCTCCATGCCCATTGCCCAGGGACACTTGATAGAAAATAAGGAATTAATGTAGACCTTTTGTTTTTGGTTTTTGGTTTTTCCTAATTTTTTTCTAGTAATTAACGTACACGTTTAACTTAATTCTAATCTTTGGTTGCTAATAGCCCAATAGGACTTGTTCTTACATTGACAAACTTGGTTTGGCTGTGAAGGGAAGGCGACTCCACAACCACAAACATTAGAAACTAAAAACTAAAATCCCTAAGTATTTCCATATCATAGGACTTCCCACCCCCTCTCCCTTGGATTTGCCGACCAGACGGTTTTTCAAATACCAAATTTGGTGGTATCGCTCTCTCAACCATAATGTTTACTTGGTAAAAAATTTGGAGGTATTGATCTTAGAATACATATTACATCTTTTTAATGTAAACAATTGAATTGTGTCTATTTATGCATTAACCAAGGATTAGAATGATAGTTTTAAGACAATAGCTTATATCTCTCTCCCCAAGTAGACACACTCATACACAAGAGAGCTAGGGGTGCAAGTGCAATGGCACCTACAATTCATAGCTTCCAAGTCTCGGCAACCCCGTTTATGATATTTGCACATTTGTTAGCCATAGGAGTGACAACACTATTGCTTCTTTGGCTCCTACATTTTCGGGAAGGCTTTGCTTTCAATTCCGATAACAAACTGAAGATTTTCAATGTAAGTTCTCAAAATCCACTGCATACATATTACATGATTCTCGTATCCTTCTCTTTTATTTTAAAATAAGTGAATGAGGAATCACTAATTATGTTACATATACCCTTTAGGATATGATTTCCATATGTGATCTAAAGTTTTTTTTTCCTCCTTATATACAGCTGCACCCTTTTCTGATGGTGATTGGGCTTATTTTATTTGGAGGAGAAGGTAAGGAAAGTGGCTTTATCATGTACATGTAGAAAAAGTAAGGGGGTGGTGAAAGACAGAATTATTTTGGCATCTATAAAGGGAGCCCATGAATTTCAAAAGCTTATTCTTGTGTTATATTTTCCCAAACCCCTTTTGCTTTTGTTTCAGAATATCATATTGTAGTAATTTGTAATCTAATATAAACATTGATAAACCAATTGTGACTTAGAAAGAAAAAGAAAAGTATGATATAGTGTGAAACTTTGTATAAAGCAAATTTGCACAAAGTGTATCGTGAGCTTAGTAGCTTACCTTGGTCATTTGGTACAAATTTGATCATAGAGTACACAGTTCCAAGTGTTTTCAAACAAATAAATTACCTTCCATTAGGAGAAAGATAAAGAAAAACAAGTGTTGTTTTTTTAATTTTTTGGATCCAATTGTTGGACATGGACTACGACATGAGGATAGCGCTTCTTTCTTAAATTAATTTATGTATAGTGAGGGAAATTCAATCCTAGAATTTTTGTATGACGTCGAATACTTTATCAATTAAGATAGCTGACAGTCTGATACTCAAATTTCTACTTTTTTTTAATTGAGTATTAGATTGACAATAGCTCCCACTCTGAGCAAGCCTACAAGCATATAACTGAATAGCTTGTTTTATTTAAATTAGCCAAAAAAGTGAAAAGGCTTGTTTTATTGAAAATATGATAAAGGGTTACACCTTACACAGTAAAGCATGCTATATATAGTCGTATACTCAAATACCCGTTTGAATATAAATAGTGTATTTGGACAGGCAAAGTAGTCTATCCTTCTAACATTGAATTTCTAGTGAATGTCCATAAAAGTTAATTAGGGTGAATTACATTTTTCTATTCTAATCTTTCACTCATTTTTAATGTTTCATTTTAAATTTCAAAAGTAACAATTTACCCTCTAATTGGACAGTATTGCATGCCTAGTATATATTCCTTTTGTCGAAATTGAACGAAAAAACTGACTTGTGGGACTACACTGAAATTAAATTTTCGAAAATATTTCAATTAAAAAAAGTAAATCCCAAAAAATGCACTCACTATCCTTGCATATAGCTGAGTTTTTCATCCAATTTAACCTCAATTTAGACGGAGGGGTACTTGGCGTCCAATTCTGTCTAATTGAGGGGTAAATTGTTACAATTGAAAGTTTGGGAGAACACTGAAAAATGAGTGAAAGATTAAAGTAGAAAAGTGTAATTTAGCCTAAAAGTTAAAATATAAGGTATTTGAACAAATAGACATCATGGAGTACTAATCAAATATCATATATTGATTATGAATAAACAGCTATCATGGCATACAAGGCAGTCCCTGCGAAAAGGAAGGCGCAGAAAGGGGTTCATGTGATGTTGCACCTGTTAGCTCTTTTGGCTGGAATTTTGGGGACTTATGCGATTTTCAAATTTAGACATGAATCAGTTGGCGCCCTGAATATGAAAACCTTGCATTCCTGGCTGGGCATAATTACCATATCTTTGTAATGGTTTGCAGGTAACATTTCTACTGTTCTACATAAGATATGTAGTTTGGTCCACACTATTCTAGTGATCAGGAACATTCCGTATTATTCTGTTTACTAGAGGTTTCAAGTTTTGTTAAAGGTGTGGATATTTCCACACCAATTTTTTATATTTCACTTTTATTAGTGCAGAAATATCAAAGAATGGAGTCGAATTTCACTGTCATATATTATATTTGGTGCGGAAATATAAAAAATAGGTGTGAAAATAACAATTCCCTTTATTGATTATATTCATCCAATAAATTTTTGGACATTCTAAATGTGTGGTATTTTTTGGATTGGACTAAACATAAGTACTGCATGATGGGCCATTAACTAATACTAAAATTTATTAGATTGATTCTTATAAAAAGTGTGTCATTGGATGCGTACTCTGTTTAGAAAGTTAGAAGACTTAATTGAAACGAAATCAAATTTAGAGTATTGAATTAAAATGGTCAAAACTTAGAGGACCAAATTAAACTTTAACCAAACTTAGTGGACTAAATTGAAACGGTCAAAACTTAGAAAACTAAATTGAATTTTGACTAAACTTAGAGGGTGTAATTTATAATTTAGCCAAAAAAAAAATGTTGTCAAAATGAATTAGATACTTAGTATACAATCTTTCTAAATCGCATTAAATCTATGTTTTTTTTTTTTAAATATAATTAGGGGTTCGCGATGTCATGTAAAATATTTAAATTTGGAATGTGGTATATTTTAGTAGCAATATGATTTGCTCTCTCTAAAAAAAAAAAATTAAATAATAATTATAACCGTAGTGGCATCTTCGATCCTTAGAATTGTGACTTGTGAATAATGGAAATCAAACAAATATGGAGAAAAAAAAAAATTTGATGTCAATAGCCTGAAATAAAAAGCTTTCTACTTTTGGTACTTGGCAGCAAAAAGTTACAAAATCAGTCCCAAAAAGAAAAAAAGAAAGAAATTATTGCTCTTTTCATATCTACATATTCAAATTATTTATCTTTCGGATTTAACCAAATCTACTCTTATCTTGTTCTTCAGTGGGTGTTTGCTTTCTTTGCCTATTGCTTCCCGGGTGCAGAAAGGATAGCAAAAGCAACACTCCTCCCATGGCACATATTTTTTGGCATGGTCATCTTCTTCTTCGCAATATTAACTGCTGAGATAGAGTTGGCTCAGACATTCATTTTCTTTGTTAAACGGCTCAACTCCGAAGGATATATAGTGAACTTCACTGGGCTTTTGATCCTTCTCTATGCAATCAGTGTTAGCCTCACAGTCATCCTTCCTAGACGTTATTAATAACATTGAGATCTTGATGACATTAATTAGTGCAGGACTATCACTTCAATAAAATATACTCGATTTGTTACCATACATTATTAATTTATTTGTGAAGGTGAACAGTTCCACTTAATTATAGATATTTTTTAATACAGTATAAAGTATAAAATTAGTCTAATCCCTTGTGACTTGTGAGAAATTGTCTTTTTATTAATGGTGTTACCGCGCTAGTAAGTATGACAAAATTTCGAATTTTATGCAGTAATATCAATTCCACACACATACAAGTATGGGTGTAAGCTTCATAGAGAAATAAATATTGTAGGAATAATAATGCGTGTAATAGGAAAACAAGGACCTCTCCGATTACACCCCTAGTATATTATACTTGTATGCTAATGCTATATGTAGGTGATGTTACATTATATTTGTATGCTAATGGTATGTGAAGGTTGAGATTGAGTTATATTTGTATAAAGATAATATATATGTGCAAGTTGAGATTTAAAATTATGATTCATTCAAGATATGTATGTTATAATTTTTTTTTTCTTAAATATTCAAGTTGAGTTGGACTATAGTTAGCCAAATTTTTGAGTTGTTGTAAAGGTGGATTTTTTAAATTCTACGTTTAGACTAGAAGAGTCCACCCAAACCAAAGACCGCACCTACACCGCACCACACCAAACCGCACCGCACCGCGCCAAAACCGATTTAATAGGTGCAGGTGCAGGTGCATGTAATAGAAAAACCGCACTATAAGGTGTAGGTGCATAAATCCGGAGAAAACCGCACCGCACCTCACCGATTACACCCCTATGATACAAAGACTATAGAGAAATAAATATTTAGGAATAATAATTGCAAGGACTATAGAGAAATAAATATTTGGGAATAATAATTGCAAGGTGCCAAGGTCAGTAGTACGTTTCTACACGAAGAACACAATTTGGTGAACATGCAAGATGAAATTTAAATATATATAATCAATTAATTCTGCTCAACAATGGGGTCTTTTAGCTTTATGAGGGTTCTTTTTCTTCCTCTTTCGGCCTTGACATGTATGGCCTAGGTTGTGAATGACTTGTGGGCCGAGTCTGTTATTAGGGGGGAGCCAAGCCCAATACTTTTACGAAATGGGCCTTCTACCCTTCTGTAGCCTCGGTACACTTTCATACTTGCAAGCCTAGTTGGCCTCTTTCTTAAAATAAGAAAAAATGACAAACTCATAAGTGAGGGCCAAATTTGCAAAAAAAATACATTTTTATAGTTTTTAGGCCAAACATGCCCCTATAATTTGAAAAATAGGCTAATTGAAAATCTTCTTTAAGAAAAACAATTTTCCCCGTGAAAATCATCTTTCTTAAAGACGAGTTTTGATTACTTTTACATTTATAATATGTTGACGTGATCGTGTTTTATCACCTGGACTTAATTGAAAGTCGTCTTTTGAAAAAACAATTTTCAACAAAAGTTTTAGATGAAAGTCGTCTTTACAAAAGACAACTTTCACGTGTTTTTTCAAAATTTTAAAAAAAAAATTATATAAAAGTCGTCTTTACAGAAGAAAACTTTCGTATAATTTTTTTTTTGAAATTTGACAAAACACGTGAAAGTTGTCTTTTGTAAAGACAACTTTCATATAATTTTTTTGAAATTTTGAAAAAACATGTGAAAAATTATAAATAAAAAAGATAATAAAAAATCGTCTTTCTTAAAGACAACTTTCACATGAAAAATAGTCTTTCAAAAAGACGATTTGCAATCAGTCTATTTTTCAAATTAATATCAAAAGAGACATGTTTGGCCAAAAAACATATAAAATAAATAAATAAATGTATTTTTTGGCAAATTTGGCCCATAAGTGAGCAGTTCGTGTAAAGGAGAAATCCAAAATGAAATAAGCTTAAAAAATAAAATAAATAAATTCTTCTCTACTAGAGCTTATAGTGAAAAGGCGAAGTATATTGGGCTAAGAAATAAATTTGTAAGAGGCTTTTTATGAAGATCAATGGAGAATAAAGCTCTCTCGGACCTAGTTCTTTCAAGAAAAGGCCCGAGGTAAGATTGGTTTAGTACTTTAGTGAGAAAGAGCTTAATCAAGTTGTATATGATATCCTTTAGGATATGATCTAAAGGTTTTTTTTTTTTTCCCTCCTTATATACAGCTGCACTCTTTTCTAATGGTGATTGGGCTAATTTTATTTGGAGGAGAAGGTAAGGAAAGTGGCTTTACTATGTACATGTAGAAAAAGTAAGGGGGTGGGGAAAGACAGAATTATTTTGGCATCTATAAAGGGCGCCCATGAATTTCAAAAGCTTATTCTTGTGTTATATTTTCCCAAACCCCTTTTGCTTTTGTTTCATAATATCATATTGTAGTAATTTGTACTCAATCTAAACATTAATAAACCAATTGTGCTAATCTGAAAGTATGATGTACTGACTTAGATAAAAAAAAATAAAAGTATATGTACTTTGGAACTTTGTATAAGGCAAATTTCACAAAGTGTATTGTGACTTGTGAGCTTACTTTGGTCATTTGGTACAAATTTGATCATAGAGTACAAGTGTTTGCAAGCAAATAAATTAACTTTCCTTAGGAGAAAGATAAAGAATAAAGAAAGAGAAGTGTTTTTTTGCATCTGATTGTTGGACTATAATATGTTAGAGGTATAATATTTTTCCCAACAGCTAAGTTAATAGTTTTTTATTAGTTTTCATCTAGACTCATTGCTAGCATCATTTTATTATCTATCATTCATAGTTGACACATCAACAATTATGAATTATTTAGTAAAATTTTATCTGCCTCTAAACTTATTGTTCATAAATTTATGTCTGGTGTGAATGGAATTCAATTCTAGAATTTTTGTATGACTTCGAAATACTTTATCAATTAAAGCTCGCTGGCCATCTCATATTTCTACTTTCATTTATTCTGTATTTGATTGACAATAGCTCCCACTCCGAGTAAAGTCTACAAAGAGAATGAATATGAAAAAACATATGCCTTTTAGACAGAATAAACATCTACATAGTTTTTTTTTTTTTTTTTTTTTTTAAATACAGAATAAAGCATAAAATTAATCTAATTCCATGTAATTTGTGAGAAGTTGTCTCTGTAACATAACTCTGGTAAGGACTACAATTTTGTCAATGGTATTACCGTGCTAGTAAGTATGACAAAATTTTGAGTTTCATGCAAAAATATTGGTTTCACACACACATAAGGATATACAGAAACTATAGAGAAAATAAATATTTAGAAATAATAATTGCAAGATGCCAAGGTTAGTTGTTTCTATAGGATGAAGAACACAAGATGAATTAATTTTAAAAGAAAACCAAAAAAAAATCAGTTAAAATTCTGCTCAACGTTGGGTTCTTTTAGCTTTATGGGGGTTCTTTTTCTTCCTCTTTTAGCCTTGACATGTGTCCCCTAGGTTGTGCAGGACTTGTGGGCCAAGTCTGTTATTAAGGGGGAGCCAAGCCCAGTACTCTTACAAAATGGGCCTTCTACCCTTCTATACTTACGTGACACTTTCATACTCGCAAGCCTAGAGCCCAAGTTGGCCTCCTTAAGAGAAAAAATGACAAAACTTATAAGTGAGTACACGTAAGTGTAAAAGAGGAACCCAAAATGAAATAAGCTTAAACATAAATCATTTTTTTCTCTCTACTAGAGCTACTCGGAGCTAAAGTCCCAGCTTCCGCAAACTCTGAGCTTTAGTGAAAAGCCCAACAAGTCTGCTGGGCCAAGAAATCAATATGTAAGAGGCTTTTTATCAAGATCCATAAAGAATAAAGCTCTCTTTGACGTAGTTTTTTCAAGAAAAGACCCGAGGTAAGATTGCTTTAGTGAGAAAGAGCTAAATCAAGTTGTATATGTCCTAGCTAGGTGATGAGATTTAGAGTCTCATTGGATGTGGAAGATTTTCTTCTATTATAGCAATGGGTAATTTGAGTCAAGATAGAGGATGGGTTTATGAGTTTTATGGTTTTCTAGTATGCTCTTGAATAGGCTACCTCATTCCCTCCATGGAGCACACTTTCCCAATTTTGGTTTGAATTGTCTAGGACAGTGAGCATCCTCGTGGCATAAGTTTTATTGTTGAGATTGGCAATTAACAAGGGAAAAGAGTGGTTCATGGCTTCAATTGTAAGGGGAAAGATTCTCCTATTCTATATATTTGAATGATTTCACACCAAATTTTGGAAGTGTGTTGATTTTGGGAAGTAGTGGGGGTATTTGGGAGCATTTAATGTCTGTGGATGACAACTTACATTGATGATTGATGATAGATTTGAGAAGAAGCAAAAGAGACTGGACATGCACTCTTTGGTTGACTTGGGGCTAGCCTCCTTGGTGCATACGTCCCAAACAAACATGATGACTAAGGAGCGTAGCTAATAACAAGTCACTCAGGTAAATTCACACTTCATCCAACCAAACTGATCCTCCTTAGGCTAGATATCCATGGATTTGGCTGCGAGCTAGGCCACCCTCCATAAGTTGTTTAGATGCCCGTTTGTAAGTAGGCATGAGTTTCATAATCTTAGAAGGAAAATTATTCAGTAATTCACGACTACAAATAAATGCGTAGTTCTACTCTCACATGAACAGTAGGTCTTACCATGAATTTAATTAGTGAGACCTACCATTCATGTAAGAAGAGAACTACATATTTATTTATAATTTTAAACTACTAAATAATAACTCAATCTTAGAGTGTCTTATGATGAACTTAGGGCTCACTGGGCCCTCTTCAAGGATCTTTTATGGCTCGGGTCTTGAAGCCCAAAAATAATAATCATGAACAACAATTAACATATTAAAATTACGTTACTATTATAGCACGTGGCTTGCCAAAGGATGAGATCTTGGTTAGAATGGAACATAAATTGAAAATTAATAGCTAATCAACCGCAAGCATGAATGGAAAACTTTCTTTTTTACCCTACCATTCACACTTTGTCTAGTGAGATTTATTTTCAAAAACTTTCTTGATCCCCATCCATCATTTATTATTTTAGTCAAATATAAAAAGCCTTACAATAATCATTATTATCAAGATTCTCTCTCTGTCCAGTCCAACAGAGATAAACAGTGATCATGTACTTTATTGCTATCACAAAAATAATGATCACCTTTTCGTACACACAGGAACATCATTGCCCACAAAGAGCATAACCAAAGTCAGTATCCATCCGATTCAACTTACAAGAGCTGGTTGGTTTAATTGTCACATACTTGATAATTGATATCGAATTGTTCTTTAATAAATAATTTATTGATGTTGTATGGTGATGGTGGCAGAATTGGCCAGTTGAGAATAAATGTCAAAAGAAATTCGATACCTTAGCACCAATTGTACAAGAGCCCGCAATCACCAGCACTTAAATGGTCCAAAGATAATAATACTAACCGAGCAAGAGCACTAAGTGGCGCATTAGGCATTACCTTCCTCCTTTATTCTCTATCCACCAAGATTTCTTGGTACGACTTCTAATGGTGTTACAAATCAAAAGTACTATATATATTTTTTTATGTACTATATAATAAAAATATGATAGAATTTGAAACCCATATCATTCATTTAATAATGATTATTCATTATTTTTTATTTTCAAATCAAAACAACAATGATTTTATTTAGACTAACACATCCTTATTCGAGAACCCACAAAAAAAATATATTATCTTATCCTAGCTAAGTAAGAAATATTTGTGGTTCAACATTGCTTAGCACCGGCAACCACAAACTTCACTATCCAATAAAAATTGACAAAGAAATGATGCCTCGTTGAATTTAACATGAGGGGGAGTCAGTGGCATGAACCAATAAACATAAACGGGTATTAGATTCGCTTTCCTATAGCAAACTGGATTACTAATTCTTAATTTTTGAGCCTATAAAATGAACCTAACAGTACATGCTTTTTTTTCTTTTCTTTTTTTTTATTAATCTAACAAAACATGCTAGTCACAGTACATTCGTATCATTTTACATAGTGTAGACAACTTTGTTTCAAATCCAACATGATAGATGACTAATTCAAATACAGCTATAGCTGTTGATAGAATTGTTATGTGGTCGTAGTAATGAATATTGTTTGGCATCCATGCTGTGTCAAGTTGCCAAGAAAAATGGATGAAGAGGAGAAAAAGCCAGTTCTGAAATTTCACAACTGAAACCATGGTTCATTTTGCATTTAAAATAACAAGCAGAATCCAAAATAATAACATCAGCAAACTACACACTATTAGCATCATTGTTAAAAAAGGAAAAATAAATCACACCCATTGCTGCTTTGTTGCCTCCATTCTCTCTAACAACCCAGCAATCTCAGCTTGCATTCTTCTTTTCATGTTGTAATAGTCACAATGTGAATTTTCTAAAACCTTCAGCTCCTCCAGTTTCTTCCTTCGCCTTTCCTCAGTCTCTTGCAAACATAGTTTGGAAAGCTTTCCAGCATACTCTTCTTCCAAGTTCTCAGTCTTAGTCCTAATCATCCGCCGGAAACCTTCAGCCTCTCTCCGCGCTTCATCAGCCTTGTTCTGAAACATCCTGGCCTCTGCATCCTTGATCCGCACTAAGCTTTCCAAGCTGTCAAACCCATCTTTCTTTGGCAACGACCCTAACCGGAAATCATCCTCTGTTGTCAATTCACTTATGATGGAAGGTTTGAGGTCACTCTGACGAAGATCATTTGACAGTAAATCATTTCGTATGCTAGAAGAGCTCATGTTGAAGGCAGTATATTTGGGGGGTAGAGCAGTGGAATGTGGAAGAGGGGCTGCTTCCTTTCTAAGGATAGATTGAGTTGATACCAACTCATTTGAAGCCACAGGAAAGCCAGACATGCCTTCTTTGTCTATTTGTCAAAAAAAAAAAAACCTTCAGAGTTGGGCATGAAAATATATAAATGTGAATTTATTATTTGCATAATATATATATATATATATTCAACTAATATACATTATGTACATGGCTATCTTGGAAGATGGCAAAGTATCATTCTAGATGATGGTGAAAGATTGAAATGATGGAATTTCATGAAGTCCTAAAACTATTCATAGTAATGGCTTCCATTTTCTTTAGGCATTTGACAGTAAATCATTATGTATACTAGTAAGAGCTCCACAGTATATTTTGGAGGTAGAGAAGTGGATTGTGGAAAAGAGGGTTTTTCTAAGGAAATTTGAGTTGTCACCAACTCATTTGAAGACACACCTCTAGTAGGAAAGCCAGACATGCCATCTGTGTCTATTTGTCAAAAAAAAAAAAACCTTCAGAGTTAGGCATGAACATAATATAAATGTGAATTTGTTATTTGCATAATAAGACATATATTAGTAAAACACAATTTACTTATTCAATTCACGTGGGACATTCCTGTTGAAGATTACAATGGGCAAAATTCTAGATCTCAGAAGGTTCTTCCAACATTAGGATGGTTAAGAAGCTTTTGGAACAGAATTATGGTTTCCCCATTGAAGTGCTCACCCACTTTAAGGCTAAATTGTGTGATGCGGGCAAGCTTTCTATGAGGTCAAGTTAGCACTCTGGATTACATGCATGCAGCACAGCTAAACATAATATTTTTTGAAAAGTAAATTTCAGACACATTCTAGAATTTACCATGAAAACAACAGATGTGAATTACAATGCCATGAAATGTTAATTCAGTTGTTCTGTTAATTTAATTGTGTATTGTGTACTTTCTAACAAATGCAATATCTATCCTTGTTGCAATTCCTCCTAACTAACCCATTCAGTACATATGTAGACCATCTAGAAATTACTTACTAAATAAAAAAGAGACCATCTACAAAACTCATGTTCTGACAGGCACACCAATACAAAATCTTTTTTGAAAAGTAAATTTCATATACATTCTACAATTTACCATGAAAACAACAATGTGAATTACAATGCTATGAAATGTTTATTCAGTTGTTCTGTAATTATAATGTTGTTGTGTATTGCGCACTTAGTAACAAATGCAATATCCATCCTTATTGTGATTCCTTCCAACCCATTCAATACATAGGTAGACCATCCAAAAATTACTTGCTAAGAAAAACAGACCATCTACAAAACTTTTCTTTTTATACGTCCATCGATAAAACTCAGGTTCACACAGGCACACCAATACAGGAAATTCTTCCAATCTTTAGCGAGAGAAAGACTAATAAAACAGCTATTTTGATTGCTTCCATGGATCTGAAGTTTCACGGATACGGATACAATATCGATACGGGTACGGGGGATACAACATTTCTTAAAAACTTATGTGGGCCAATATAAATATCAAGTATCGTGTACGATATGGGTACATGGGCCAAAATAGAGTATCCGTGCATCCTCACTCTAGAGCAGCTGAGTTTACATTGTTACAAGAAAGGCTGTCCAAGCAATCATATAGTCATGGCAATAGTGCTTCTATTATTAAATATCAAGAAACATTTTTCTTATTTCCTTTATAATTTACCACATATTCTTCATATATGAAACAAGAACTCATATTTTTTATGAAATTACACAATATTTGAAATTTTTTTAATTAAATGATACTTATACAAGTTTACTTTTCTGTGTTCTCACAATTAAATATGAAGGTAGGTACTATCACAACCCAAAGTGCTGGCCACCTACGATATAAACCAAAAGGATTTTTCCACATAGATCCTTGATACCACAAAACCCCCCTCACCCTAAATCCCTGACCTCCTCATCAAGACTCGCATTACACTAGAATTCCCCCGTAATAGCAAACTCCCATATAACACCTTCACAATCCAAATCCACACAATTCATATTGCAAGTAACAATAGACCGTAGCAATAATAAAAGGACTAGTAGTTGTAGAAAATTTTCCATGAAAGTAATAACTATCATTCCACATCCTAGTAAATTCTAAATGAAACTACCTTCTCCAGTGCAAATCCGAACTCCAATCAATATTCAGACCCCAGCTAAACCACGAACTCTAATCACCTAATTATTGAGATTAATAGTTACATAATAACTTGTTTCCACTAAACCTAGATATTGTCATTATTGAAGCATCATTCTATGATGCTTAATTCCTTCAAAAGGGCCCCATATCAGCATTGCATCCTTGTTGCACACATATGCATTGGATACATGGGAAAAAGTGTCTGACAAAAATATCCACTCCACACATGATAATATATCTTCATTCCAGAAAAGCCAATACAAAGTTGACATGTATAGGTACTTCTTCATTAATAAGTAAGAGTTTATACTCATACTTGGCAACCAAACCTAAAACCTTATTAACAGCGCAGTGCATAAGGAGAAAATCTTCTAAATATTCACAGCCCATAAGGGCCTTTGAAACGTTGAATTGAGGTCCCACAATTAATATACTATATGATAACATAAAAATGGAAAAGCAACTCACGGTTGAAGAACTGAATAATGATGTTGCACGCATCCGAAGGAGACATTGTTTTGGCCTCAAGCTTGGATAGTATCAGATCAGCGTTAACATGCAATTCTTTGCCTTTGTAATCTTCACTTCCCCTGAAAATTTTCCTGACACAATCAAGCTCCTTTTTAAGAGTTTCCAAAGGCCACTCCTTTGCGAAGAGCAAAAACACATCCTTAACGAAACCAAACATTTCCGAGGCATGACCACACCCAATGCAGTGAAACTGCACCTCAGAAGTCCCTGAAGGTCCCTTCAAGCTAGGACCTGGCTTAATCAGATTCTTCTGAATTCCACAAGCAGCATGGCACCAATGAGAGCACACATCACAACCAACCCAACTGCAAGTATTGTTGGCACAATCAAATTTCAAACAGATGGGACACATGCACTGGCTGCAAAACCCCTTATTTCCCGAGCAAATCTTGCATTCACAATCATCAACTGGCAGTGCGCTCCGGCAATTGACATTTCTACATCTCACATACAAGAAAATGTCC
Source organism: Fagus sylvatica (assembly GCA_907173295.1). Classification (NCBI taxonomy): domain Eukaryota; kingdom Viridiplantae; phylum Streptophyta; class Magnoliopsida; order Fagales; family Fagaceae; genus Fagus; species Fagus sylvatica. The sequence continues at coordinate 7,461,185 of OU015771.1, read as the reverse complement.
ACCAACTCATTCATTGACAAGCGAATTTCTCTAGATAAGTAGCTTCCAAGCCCCATCTTCACAGCAACCAAAACTTCCAACTGCCCCTTGTGGCACTTAGACAGAGTCTCCTTAGTAAGATCAGATCTGCGTTCAAGCAAATTCTGTAGTCCCAGTAATTCCTCTTTCTTCTCAGGCATTACAATGATACAATTCAAGTAATCTTTAACCAAAGCAACTGTCTCCTCGGGAAGCTCCTGAATTATCGGAGCCATAACTGGAACAGACTCTGATACAATCTCTCTAACAATTCTCTCATGTCTAGAGAGCTTGCCAACCCTTCCACTACCACTACCACCACCACCACCATCCACACCCTCCAAATTCCTCAAACCCTCTGAACCCCGCCCTCTCGAATCACCAGACAGCGTATCAATCCTCGGCCTAGCGGGGAGCTCAGACGGGAAAAGAGAATGGGTTTCAGAGCCAGTGGTTGTCCTATAATGACTACTATTATTATTATTATTGTTATTGCAGAATTCCCTATTACGAGAAGCAGCCTGATTTAACTGCATCATCGCTAAAAGGCCTCCTCCACCACCATGATTGTGATTCGACAAATTCAAACCCCCATCACCAATCGGCTTAAACCGACTATGAACCGAACCATTAGTCCCCTCCCCACAGTTCCAAATCTGGTCATCGTAATTTTCTGTGGAATTACGAGTGAGAGAGCAACTGGGGTTATGGGAAAAGGGTAGAGAATAGGAGTAGGACATGGAAGTAGCTGTGGCAGTGAAATCATTGGAACAATTGTTAGAAGGTGCCAAAGATTGCACACTCCTAGCAGGCTTAGGCCGAGCCATAGGAGGAGGATCAACATTCTGTGAAGAATTGTGGTTAGGATTCGGATTCAGATTCGAAGCAGTGAGAGAGAGTGAGACATCAGGCAAAGCTAGAGACAAGTTCAAAGTCTCCAACTTTGGCTTCTTATCAGCTATCATATTCTCTCTCTCAAGCTCTTCCTCCACCTCTCGTTTCGAGGAATTCCCTCTGGTTTCGTTCAGATTGAGGAAATCCCTCTCGACCCATTTCTCACCATGGTTTGAATTGTCGGGAATGAGGGTTTCTCTGCCTTTGAGGGTCACTTTGTCGAAGGAATTGAACAAGTTTTTCCCAGAAATCTCTTTCTCAGGAAAACCCAGTTTGGAATTATCACAGAGGTAGCTTAAAGTGAGCTCCTGAGGCTGAGAACTCCCTGTTTTTGTTGGTAACTTTGATCTGAAACCATTAGAACCCACCTCTGCGAAATCCATACCCTTTTCAGAAAAACTCATTTTGTCATCTGGGTTCTCCTTCTTTTGGTCAGAAACGTGATGAGACTTTGAGAGCTTGGTCTGAGAGCTATTATCGCCCTCAGAACCTACAGGACCATTAGAGAGATCTTTCTCTCCAAACATGACCTTATTCAAGTCTCTGAAGAGTACAAAGAAAGAGAGAGTGAAAGAGACGTACCAGAGATAGAGAAGGAAAGCAAACAATACTAAGAGAACAGAGGAGAGAAGGGCAGTTTATCTTTTTTCAGTTCATTTGCTTTGATTCTTCAGCACACCATTGCTCTCTCTCTCTCTCTCTGCAACGGCTGGATTCCCAATTCCAAGACTAAAACGGCGATGCTTTTTTGTCTCTTAAAAATGACCAAACTGACCCTTTGAATTGTAGGGAACTACAATTTGCAGACTTGGTCCATTTCAATAAACTATTAGTATAAGGGTAAGTTTCCTCTGTTTTTTTTTCTTCGAAGAGAAGGGGTTTTTGTGTGAACACAAGCGTGATCGTAATTAGTGAGTAGGGGATGAGTCCTAAAAAAACCACCAACTTTCATTTAGACCAAATTCAATGACAGCTTCACTCTACCCAAATAAAAGGAACTTTCTCCATCTTTGAATTTCAATTTTCAAGTCAAACGTCCAAAGCTAATATGCCTTAGCTGGTGTAGGAGATAAGTTCCCTTTTAGTACTATATTATTCACCAGAGATGTTACAATTATTTACCTTTTAGTACTATATTATTCACGGGCTATATTAGAATCATTGCATAGTTAATCTCCCATCGACTTTATTGAGTGTCAATTAAATAGACGGGTTATCTTAGAATCATTACATAGTTAATCTCCCATCTACTTTATTGAGTACCAATTAAATAGATAATTCATGTGTATTATTTAAACACGTCACGTAACTAATTAAAAATGTTATTTGATTAAAAATACATGTAGGATGATCTATTTAATTGCCACACAGTAGACTGGAGAATGATTCCTCCAAACCGATTTGAAGATAAACTTATTTAATTAGCATTATTACAAATTTTACTACTTCAACATGATGCGTCAAGTTTTAAATATCAAATAAAAATAAGGATAAATAATGACACCCTCGATGTTTAGTAAAACTAGACTCTCTACAATCTATTTTTAACAAATGACATTCCGCTCCAAAATTCTCAAAATAATTACGCTCCGCTCCAAAAATTGAGTAAAGTGTGAATCATTTTGGAGTTGAGTGTCAATTATTTTGGAGATTTTGGAGCGGAGTGCCATTTGTTGAAATTAAGGTGTAGAGAGTCTAATTTCACCAAACATCGGAGGTATCAGTATAATTTACCCAAAAATAATAATCTATAAATTTATTTATTATGTTAGTGATATCATACTAATGGTGCTCCTCATCCCCACACACTGATGCAGTCTCTATTCTCCACCCAATTGGGCGTAAATTCGATTCCTCTTTCCCCTTATATAGAGTGTATGTGTGTGTTTAGAATATGATATCTACCTTAGGCTTCGTTTGGGAGTTTAGAGGGGAATGGAATGGAATGAATAAATTATAAGGGAATGGAATGAATTTAATGAATGGAATGGAATAGAATGGAATGGAATGAAATGAAAATAAGTAATCTTGTTTGGATGTTTTAAAATAGAGGAATGGAATGGAATGGAATATAAATAACCTTATTTGGGATTAATATTAGAAGGAATGGAAATGAATCATTTTATAACAATATTACTATAATACATTTTATTTTTATAAAATGTAAGATTAATCTATAGAATAATACTATAGAATTACCACACCATATATGACACCTTGTGGTGTCACAATAATATTATAAAAATACCATGGGAGCTTATTTCTATTTTTCTGGCTCTTGCTAACAGAGAAAGAAACCAGTATAGGACAACAGGTGGTATAAAATCTGTTTAATTATAAACAAGCACAAAATCTAAGCAATATAAACTAAAATATAATCCCAATAAATGAAAATTCGAAATTCATTGTCAACAAAATAAACTTTTAGAAAATTGACATTGTTAAAAGTCCATGCATGGTCATTTAGAAATACAATATTATAGAAATATCATGAGAACTGAGGAAAATAAAATGTCAAATCTATATGGGTAATTTAGAATTTTACAAAAATACTAAGGGCATTTTGGGATGTTTGGTGAAAAAATCATTAAACCTAAATTCATTCCCTCCTATTCCTCCCAATTTTGGAGGGAATGAAAATTTGGAGTTTGGAGGGAATAGGGAGGAATGAGTGTTCCATTCCATTCCCTTCACTTTAACTCACAAACAAGGGAACGGTCTTTCCATTCACTTCCATTCTCTCCTACTTAAACTTCCAAACAAGGGAAATGAGAGAATATTCTTAAAATATTCTTTTTTTTTTCCATTCCTTTCCTCCCTCCCAAACGGAGTTTTAATAATATATATATATATATATATATATATATATATACAATATTATTGCCTAGTCAATATGTAAATTTTTATAATAAATTGATAATAAGTTTAGCATTTTCCATATTTTTACCTTGAGAGTTAAGTTTTTATTTCTTGTCTGAAACTATTTTCGATTATTTCTATTTTTTTAAGGGCTACTCCATCCTATTATGAAATGTTAACTAATTAACCTTCACATTGTCGTCCCTTTTCTTTTCTTTTCTTTTTTTCTTCTGGGAAGTTAGAATTTGCACCATTCATTTGAAATATATTAACATACAAGAGATGTTAAGAATTTTTGTTGATTAGTATTATTATCTACTCTTTTTAGAATCGTATGGCCAGCTCAAGGGCTAGGCCTAACGCCCCACCTGCCCCAAGCATTTTAAAAAAATTCTAAGACCTCCCATTACAGAAACAAAAAATCCCAAAATTGCACAAAAATGTCCCAAAATTATAGAATGATAATTATTTTTTATTTTTTAAGAAACAAAATATAAGTGGGTTTTGCATTCTTTCCCCCACCTTCAAAAGATCCTCAAAACATTGCCAATAGAACTCCAATCCAATTGAAACTCTATCGTTTCAACAAAATAAATTGCTAAAGTGGATTGAATAATAAATTTGGCAATCATTTTTTCTACCAACTTGAGACTTTAATTTTTGTAAATTAGTCTCGCATACTATAGATTATATCATTAAGTGAACTTGCAATAGTGTATTTAATAATTTAGATCTTATTGATGAAATACTACTTAAGATCAATTATGCCACATGAAGATTAAGTGCATTAGCTATTATCAATTGTAAAAGAGATATTAATCAAACTTAATTAGTAATTTTGTATCTAAAAACCGTTTTTTTTTTTTAAATTATCATTAGATTAATTAAGATACAAATTGGTTTTTGTGTAGACGGAATTTGAATCTAAATCTTTTATTCGAGGATAAAACCTTTATCAGTTGAGCTAATTAGAACCAAAACATTATGTTATGGGATAAACTATCATGAGTACCGCCTTATTACAAATCATAAGGCATCACGTCCATAGCCATCGATCAAGTCCTTTTTTATTTAATCCCTAACACCACAGTCCACTCTAAGTACTTGAATAATTTAAAGTAACAATATCATTTTTATATCAAATTTGAATATTTCCTATTCTCATAGTTTATAAATTTGTTTAAATGGTTTAGATCTATAAATATATCGTTGTCATATGTTAAAAATGGTGTATAACCAATAATAGCTTATAAGAAAAACCAAAACAATCATTGAACCATTATTAACTTTTGGGACCAAGTCATGTATAGGACAAACACAAACACAATAATATTTCGGTACTCTTTGTCTTGATAATGAATTTTGATAGAGTGTGGACAAAGATATTTATAATTATACTAACTAAATGTCGTATGTCAAGAAATTTGAGCTGCCAAGTTCATTATTGGATTTTCTTTTATAATTAGTATAGTCAATATTTAAGCCCAAGATGGATGAAACCTGCGTGTTGAAAATGATCGAAAATGGTTAACAATTTTCTTAGACGTCGTTTTTAAACAATAATGAAAGCGTGCTAGCACGTAGGAGAGGGCATTTTACATGCTGTGTCCCACTCTCACCATCGAGGTCAGCTAGACTTGGTCAGAACGTAGTCACAATGGAGATTATTCAAACTTACCGTATATATTGTTTTGTTTATAAAGACAGGATTGTGACAATTAATTGTTTATGTTCTTGACTTTGTAGGTTGTAACTAGAGAGTCAATAACAATTAAAGAAACTGTCATTGGCAGTATGATCCAAGCGATGCCAACAGGCAAGTAGCTAGCTAGGCAACAAGGACGGATTAGTTAAGTTACAGTAAGATTTTTAAAGGATTTATCATTTATGTGCTTTTTGCCTTTGGGTTTTTAATGTTTTCCTCACATGATTGATAGTAATCGTAGAATTACGTTAAAGTCATGAAAATCTTTTTATCTTGTTATTCTATCATATATTGACAAATTAATCCTAAAAGTGAGGAATGAGAATATCCTTGAGCGGACCCATTTGACCTGAACCCGTATGGATCGAACCCGAACCCAATTGACCCGACCCGTTTACTAGGTCTACTTGAGCCCTATTAGGTTATTACTGATGATGCCATTCCCCAGTTGACTCGTTGAATCTAATTCCACATGTATTGTAGAGTACTTAAATTTCTATTTATTTATTTTGAAATTATTGTATTAGATTTGAAATCACTTATGAGTTATGAGGTTTGAGTTAATTCCAGGTACTCGCAAGAAATTACTAATTCCACGTTTGTGAACTTTTCTAAAAAAAATTACAAATTTTATAATTGTTGAGTTAGTATATTATGATTGATGTACAATCTAGTAACGTAAGTGTGACAGTAATGTTACACTAATCACAATTTGTCATTTCAACAGTTGTGAAATTTGTTTTGTTTGTAACATTATTGTAAAAATAAAGATTTTCGTGCACGTTTTGGTTATTTAAGATTACAAATTAGTTTTTACTTTTTAAGGAAAAGTACATAAATGGTGTTGAGTGCTATTTTCCCTTAGGGAGCAAATTATATATTTTTAAAAACTCTTTATATTATCTATTATTAGCTCAAACCTCAATGATGGTTTTTGTAATTTATCGATCTATTTATTTATTTCAAAATATATGAATAGATTTTATGAATTTTATGGTAGAATTACCTTAAAAACTTTAAAGGATCCTAATCCTCTTACTTTAGAGTTCTTTGGTTACCGAATTATAAAACTGCTTTCATGGATTTAAATCCACAAAATGATGGGTTCCAAAAAAAAATTATACTCTTTTTGGTTGGTGAAAAAGATGACTCATATTAGTTTCTTATTTCTCTTTTTGTGCATTCGGATGTTTGCCGATGTTTAAGATTGAGATTGAATTACAGCTCGAGTTATTACTTATTAGTGAAGCAAAGAGCCGACGTCAAGCTTAATAGTTTTCTCATGAGTTGAGTCTACATAAAGCTCGATCCAAAATTTCAAACCAGAGCTAAGCCTTGTGATTTCGATATTGTTTATGGAGCTCGTGGCATGAATCTTGCGGTACATAAAACCAATTAAATGACATTGCGTTGCCTAGAAGTCTAGAACAAAAATATCATTTGAAATAATCACAGTGGCTAATGTTAATTGGCTAATTATATAACAATCATCCAACTACATTTTTCATTTTATCTAGCATAGTCCCCCGTAAACTGTAACGCGCTGGACTAATCAATGTTAATGACAATTCTATAAATCATTAGCCTAAAATTTAAAACAAATATTTTATCAAGTGATCTTCCGCTTCAATGGCTTAAATAAAATATGTTAGGTGGCATGTGCATAATTAGATTGATATAATCAACCCTAAGTCCCTAAGAGATTGGTTTAGAGATCATGAGATCCATGAGATTTGCGTTCAAAAATTTTAGCCAGAATCTTTGAACCAATCTAAATGATTGAAATAGTCAAATGCTGGAAATTTTTTTTTTTTTAGCCTCAGGTTTAGGTTGGATTCAGGTTGATAGTTTTTTCAACCCATCTATCCCGACGCAACCCAACTTATATATAAGTTTATTTTATTACCCTTATTTTAATTATTTTTAGTTTGATTTATATTGGTTTTTTGAGAATTAGTTTGATGAATTTAGAAATGTGGAATATAATTTAGGCATATTATGCGAATTGTAATAATTTTTTTAAAAAATAAATAGTTTATGAAAACCCATTTTTTATAGGGTAAATTACACTACCCTCCCTCAGATATTGTGGAACAACAATAAACCTCAAACTTGAGCTGAAATGACAATCTTCACCTTTAGGTTTGACATAAAATTGTTATGAGTCTTTCCGTTATTAATCTTAACAGAATATTCTATTTTTTAAAAAGATTTTGTTAGGGAGAGAGTTTTTTTTTAAAAACGGAATATTTCATTAAGATTAATAATGGAAAGACTCATGATAGTTTTATATCAAACCTAAACGGAGAATTGTCATTTCAACTCAAATTTTGGATTTATTTTCATTCTGCACGTGTCACTTACCCTTTTTTATAAGACAAAGAACATTTAAGCACAATCATGGGTTGATTGGTTTCTACACATGTAATGGATTGGCTGAGAATCTCTCAAAAGTTGAGTTGTTTCAATCAAATCCAACCGGGCCCATGTACACCCTTACTCAAGGAACAAAAAAAGAAACCCACTAGTCTTTTCTGATTACTTGAAGTAAACAAGAAGGGCAGAAGGCGTTTCTACGTTATTGTCGTTGTTGATTGTTTATCTTTTGGGTTTAAGTCCATTGTCGTTGATTGTCATAACTTATAACCATATGTTGTCGAATTCCTTTTCATTGTATATGCAAAGAAGGCTCTCGCATGATATATGAGAATATTATGAGTTATGACAAAGGGTACTTTGGAGGTGTAAAGTTGTTGGCTTTTTCTAGATTCGGAAATGACTTTGAAACTGTCCCCCTTTGGGTACAAATTTTGTGTAAATAATATCTTCGTTTGAAACTGCTTTTCAAAAGAAAGATATCCACGCCTCCCTCTTAATTGCATGATTTTTCTTTCACTTTTGTGTTGGACCAAAAAAGATAATGAACAAAAGGGAGAAATTTGTTTCATTTCATAATCAATAGATTCAATACGACCATTGGTCAGTTTGGGTGAAGCAGCAGATTCCGAATAAGAATGATTGAATTTTCAGTTATTTCAATTCGTGTTGAATTACTAATACCATAGATGTTCCTGGATAACTTGCGCCGGTGGAGTGGTGTGAAAGTGGGAAACATCCATTTGGTTCTTAATTCTTATGCATGGGTTGGATTTGGTAGGTATAGGAATATGGTGGGAGTTTGAGACTGCATAGATTATTTTCGAAAATTAAATTCGAGTTAGATTTGTAAATCAACTGCATAATAAAATATAAGTAATTAATTGCAAATCAATTTTGAATGATTACCAATTTTCATCACTCATCACCAACATGAGGAAGCGATTTTCCATACTTCGTAAACGGAATGAAATTACGTGCCATACGCCCATACCTATCATTTTCATACAATTTTTGTTTTTACTTTTTCACTTTAATTTTTAATTTTTAACTTATTTTCTTTTCAATTCAATAAATGAGATTGAAAATTAAGGATGTCCGAAGCATTTGCTCCGACTAATCCAAAGAGTGCGCAAGCCCTAGACAAAGAGTTTCCACTTTCTTACAGTCAGATAGTCCTAAAGGATTGAATGAACCTCCAAGACCAAAGTCTTCACCACTTGGACCACCCCCTTAAGGTTTAGCTGCTTTAAGTTAAGAATTCATTATTTCCTTTTAAGATTTTCCCCTTGTATTGTTGTATATACGTACATAATAAGTAGAAAGATTATCTAGCCATTTTCTCTCCTTACCCGTTTTTAAGAAGAAAAAAAAAATGGCCAATAGTCAACCATTTAAATTTTATATAGGAAATTATCTAAATTAATTGTATATATATAATCAACGGCTTAAATTTAGGAACTTATTTCCATGATGTAATCTTGGGATATTCCCTAAATGTTAAACACAATTGGATTGAATAGCAAAAGGATTATAGAAGATATGATATCCTGCAAAAATTCATTGTCGTTTGGATTGTTTAGCAATCATTAAATTATTAAATGTAGCATATATACAAAGTTTATAAAACTTTTTGTGATTCGGTTCCAATGGAGATCGAATATTACAAAGCGAGATAGAAAAACAATTTTTTTTGCTAAAACATTACCCATTACAAATAAGAATAATGGTATAAAAAGAATCTCAAGTATTCCTTCCACATATATAGTTTTAACTTTTAACCTAATAGTGTGGAGCGCATATTGACTTTTCATCTCAAAATTGACTTGAATTGGAAAAAGTTGATGAATGAATAAATTGAAATTGAAGTTAACGTACTACAATTTCTGGTGAAAGCGTGTTTGTTTTTTCAACATACTACAATTTGCAAATATAAAACGATTTGCGCGTGGAGAGAAGAAAGTCAACGCTGTCGGCCATACAATCTCCGCGGTTTCCTCACATGCAAGGAAAGTCCTAAAATGCTTGTCTTTTACTTGTTTTATTTACTCAGTCCTTTGAACTTCACCCGCAACCGGCTGCTCCTTCTCTCTCTTTTCATTTCTTTCTTCTTTTTCCACCTTATTTCTCTTTTTTTGTCTTTCATTTCCTGTTGTTTTTACCTTGATAGCAATGTATCTCATTTGTTTCTCTTGAGGGTGCGTATCTAATTAATGGATGGCGACCAAACACAATCTTTCTAGATCTTGTTGATTTTTAAGGATATAAAAAACAAATAGAGTTTGGCTATAAACTAATTTGTAGTTAACTCACTACAACTTACTACGTGTCAACTAATAAGATCATTCATTTTTATTTTAGTCACGTGTCCTATTTAATAAGTCATGTGACTTCTTTAAATAATATATGTGAATGGTCATATAACCTTCCACATAATGGGTTGTAGAAAACGGGCTATAAACTGGTTTGTAGTCAAACCTTGTCCAGTCAATAATATTCATTTAAAATCCGAAATGACTGACAACTTTATAACATTGTTTATATAAGGCACTTAAAACCCTAGGTTGCGAAAATAGAAAATATTAAATAATTAAAAACTGAATTTAAAATAATAGCTAAAATTGGAAGAAGAAAAACGTCTTTTTCAAGCCAAACAATGGAATTTGGCCTAAAAACAAAAGTTCATGGCTTTTCCAGGATTTTGATTGAACTCCTCGTTTCCAATCAAACAAAATTTGATAGTTATATTCCTAATAAAAACAAATGTTTGGTGACAAAATTTGATAGTTATATCTCTAATAAAAACAAATATTTGGTGACATTTAGTCTCTAGGAGAGCCTATATTTATTAGCTTATTTTATTCAAAAATGTAAGGTGGATAAAACTTTTTAATTGTGGGTACCAAAATTAAAACTGATATATACAAAAAATCGATAGTGAATATAAATTGATCTTTATTGGATTAAACTTGGATTTTAAATTTATCTAAACACATACTAAGCTGTACATAATTAGTGGTAAGGCAGAAAAATATAAATTAACCAACTAAATTGATTCACTTCCCTTCATTTTCGCCCAAATTGGGTGGAAAGGAAATGTTAACACCCCGAATTTCCTTTCCTTCCTTGTCTTTTTATTCAATCAAACAAAGAATTTCCTTTCCTTCCCTCCTCTTTTTTTTTCCAACTTTCCTCTTAATCAAACATAACCTTGACTTACCTAATACCTACCACTAGTTGGAGAGGGACAAGTAAAAAAGAAAAAAAAAAAAAAAAGGAATGGCAGACTGGTGATTTGGTTGAAGGGTGAGGATTAGTTTGTCAGCAAATCCACCAGGTATGGTAAGAATTAGAAACACGAGAAAGCATTTTTGTTATCCTATTCCTCGGAATCCTTCGCGTCGAAATGGCACATTATCAACGCGTTGTCTCATCGCTTAACATTATTATATTATATTTATATTCATCAACTTTTATTAACATGTTTAATTACGAGTATCTTAGAAAGTAGAATACTAGCTTTCAATTATATTTTATTCCTCTTTTAATTTTTGGTCATTGATAGGAAACTGACATTCGTTGCTTATACACAATAGTTATATACTAATATTAGCATACAATGAGGTGGCCATATATCTCGAAGAGTTGAAGAATGGGTCATATTCTGTCACATGATTCTTTTTGGTAAATAACTTATATACGTATTCATAGGGTTTAGTTATTAACCAAGATTACAAATTAATTATGTGACAACTCATAAAATCATTCACTTGTGTTTTTAATCACATGACATATTTAATTAATCATGTAACTTGTTTAAATAATACATGTAGACAGTCTTATAAGTTGTTACATAGTTAATTTGGAGTTCTAACTAAACACTGTCGCATACGTAATGTGATATTACTATAGGTTATAAGAGGTGAAAAATCATTATTTGACCCTAACATTATTGGCCTTGTTAAAAAATAAAATCACCATTTGAGTTTATGTTTTTCTAAAAATAAAAAATAAAAGAAAATTTATTGCATTCTAAATAATTGCTCAAGATGAAGAGACAGCCTAAGAAAATAGTGATAGTGAATTAGTGATGCGTCGCATACTATCCCAGAAGGCCCAGAACACGATACAAATCCTTTTTCTTTTTCCTCTTTATTTAACTTCAAGGTAATTTTTGGTTCCTCTAGAGGCATAGATGGTATAAATTATATAACATCATTATGTCACAATTTTACTCATTATGCTACCTTTCAGCTTTGGACTCTTATCCGGTTAAGTTCACAAATTAAGAAGAAGCACGGTGTGACAATCCATTATAGAACTTTTTACTTTTTAGAATCCCTCATTCCAAACATCAATTATTAATATTGTACTGCCCAGGAACAAGAGGAAGCAAATTAAGCAATGCTTGTAAGGGATCACATCAAAATTCACTCCTGGGTAAAATTGAGTGTGAATATTCACCAGTTTCTCTCCTCAATCAAACAAAATTAAATAAATAATAATAATAAAAAAAATCATTACCAACAAATAATTAATTATTAGGAAACCAATAATGAAACATTTTATAGCATTTTAGAGAGGTCAAATTGTGCACTCATGGGAAGAAGTTATATAATGATTGTTACCACTGTAACATAGCTGCAAGAGAATTGCCTAATTCAAAGCTGATGAGTTCAAGCTTCAATGCTTCTCACTTGCCTGCCTGAGCCAAATTGGGGTATGGGATTTCAAAATCACTTTCCAGCTACTGATAGAGAGACCTGATATGTGGACACTAAAATAAAATAGGGGGAATGTTTTTTTGTGAAAAGCATATTGAGACATGCAAGTCCAATTTGTAAGAAAATAACACCTTGGTATAACATCTAATATAAAATTAACTGATCACTGCAGGATTCATGCAAAATAGTTTGTCAAAGCATATTGAGACTAAACAGGGGACTAGTTCTTCCATCTAACAATGGTAAAGTTAAGCACATCATCCACAAAAAATAAAGTAAATAAGTAAAAATTATATAATTGCAAGTTTATCAATGAAACAGAAAGAGGATATAACAACATAACCAAAATAGGAAGAGGTTAACAACTTATCGAGGTGAATCAAACACTATTATCAACATTACTTGGCAAGCTCTATCAATTAATTTAATCCTCCAGAACTTCTTATACAACAGCTGCAACATCTTTAATAAACCAGAACAGATGGGAAAGGAAAAGAGTTCTGATTAAAAAGAAGAAAAAATATTTAAGAGCTCATAGCCGTTGCCAATGCATACCTCATGTACAAAGCAAACACCGTCTAGAAGACAATAAAATTCAAACAAAAAATCTCAAAGTTTCAAAGTAAGATCAGGTGACGAAGATGTAGTTGTCCTCGGTGGGGGTGCTGTCATCACAAAATTCATATTTGGATTTTGAGCTAATTCCAAAGGCATATTACCGCCAACTGATCCTACTGGCTCACTCACCTGCCGGAAACTCCCAGGCCAAAACAGTCCCACATCATCTTCTTCCATGAACATTGGCAGTCCAAAATACCCTTGTTCAAACCTTGCCCCACCTCTAGGAGGCCTTTCTGAAGGTAGCATTCTTTGGTGCATTGCAGCATGAGCTTCAATCCCAAGGGACCGAAATGCAGAACCATGAAGGGGAAGAGATGCCAAGCTAGTATACCTATCAGAGAACATTCCCATCCGCATAGCACGTTTTGCCATTGTCCTCTCCCGCTTATGAGCATTCTGATGGCCTCCCAGCGCCTGTGAACTGAAGAACTTGCGCCGGCAGTAATTGCAAGAGAAAACCCTTGGAACTGTTGCTGCAGAATTATGGGCTGCTACTTCACTGGTCTCATCTGTGCCCTTCATGTCACCATCTATGGTGCTGAAGTGGAGTGTCAAGTCGAGTGAAACAGGCTCTGCATCTGGGTGACGCTTGATGGCATTTGTGAGACAGGATGAATTGGTCGTGCTGTCCTTGGAGAAATCAGGAGATGCTTCTTGCACAGGTACATTTGAGGCTACTTGGCTGCTGACTTCTGACTCATTTTCTGATTCCAAGTTAGAGTTTGGTTTTGCCATGATTGGGTATTGCATGAGGTTGAGAGCTTATTTCTTATGACAACGAGTAATGAAGGAATGATAGAGCCAATTGCTGACAGCAGTCACTTAGCTCTTCACCTGCATGTATGATGAAAAATCTTATTTGCTGTACATACAGTGGCCAATACTACTCAAATTGAATATTGAATGTACCCATGTGGTTCTTCCATATATACAAAAACATTAGCTGTGCTCCATCCATTTACTACAAACAAAACCCGCAAACACGCATGCATGTGGTTGTCATAAAAAATATAGACAAACAAAAAACATACCAAGTCGCCCCAAGAGATCAATCATCCAATGAACCACAAGGATGATCCTAAGCAGTTACTTTAGAAGATACACCTGATGCAATAAAAAGTTTCAAAAACCCTCAATGCCTGTTTAACTTGTCATCCCAACAGGTGTTTAAAATTTGCAGGCGGTCACAATATGATAACATTACTAAGTCTCCACAAACATAATTCAGTTGAATCCTTCACATAAAGGAGCCTAAAGCTCACTATCTTTCTATTGAAAGAAATCACATCTATCACTCTATTTGACCATGGAGAACAAGCTATATGTAGTATTTGAAAATTCACAATAAAAGCCCATCAGTTGGATTTTGCCACATGCAACTGCTTCACCTTTGATGCTTTCACTCCAAAGAGATATACTTTTAAAGCAATACAAATTTTTCATGATTCATCTAAAAAAAGGAAAAGATTCTATCAAGGTTCATTGTTTTTTTTATTATATTTTCGATAAAAGATGAAGACTGCAATATGAGGTTATGAAAGTGAAAGGGGGGAAGAAAAAGCATAAGTATAACAGCAATCAGAACAGTAACTTAAACGGTCAAACCAAATTATCCCTAATAACCGCTCCTTGTGAAGAAGATTATCCAGGCTGTTAACTGACATAGCCACAAGAATTCTAGATGGTTAGATATGACTCATATGCCAGTTATCACCATGACATTTACTTTAAGTTTGGGCATATTTCTTTCTTCCAAGCCTTACATGTTCTTGCATCACCCTCACACATGCAAACCCTGTCAATCTGCTCCAAATAAACTTGAGAGCATCAAGTCTTAGATTCAAAAAGAAACAAAATGCTCTTCCACCCACTTCTATTTACTCTAAAGCTCTTTGACTGAATTCATTCTCATATTGGCTCTATGTTCAGGACATTCCAACACCAACAGCAGAAAGAAATTTCTTTAATCTAAAATTTAAGCCATATAAATCTTTGAAACAATTAGAACAGGGTTTCCAACGATTAGAATGAAATAATTTATTCTGAACAATGAAGTGTGACTTATCATGTCTAAGAGCATGGTTTCCAACAAGCCAAACAAGGTGCTCTAGGGAAGCACCATAGCTGTTGATTTGAGCATTTGTTTTCATCAAATCAGCATCATGACACTAGCAACTAGTCATACCCATAAATTTGGGAGAAAGGTCAAATAAAAAATTGCAGTGCTCCTTAGGACTCACTTTAACATGAATTAGAATGAGTGAGGCTTTGTCACATAATTTTGGAGGCCATATACGCATCTATCTAACAGCATTAAACCACATGACAACAAGTGTCTATTTCTCATATCAACTAAATAATAAATTGATTCAGATGGCTGACAGAATTAGGTAAGATTACAACCATTTTCCTGAATATTTACAACAATATTTCATTGTAAATTATCTAAGAGTATGGGTGGGACCGTTCCTACTTGTAGATAATTTACAATGGAATGGTAAAACAAGGTTTATGGCTTTATGCTGCATTGTTTACGAAAAGGCAGTACAAATAACACTGAAAATAGTTATTCTCATAGTCTTGTTGCTGTTGAAGTTATTTTGTAGTTGCTGATGTTTTGAAGTTTGCAACAGTTATTATATTAAAATCACCAACAACCACGATAACGATTACTATTAATTACAATGAGCTACTCTTAAAACATTGGAATTCAGTACTTTGAAGGGTCAATATTAAAATAATTTTCTTCAATGTGTAATATCAAGAATGTAAAAAATTCCTAGCAAGATCAGCAGGGAACAGCATATTCAAAAATCATATAATCCAAGATTCCCTCATCGTTGATATCAGAAATGAAATGCAAATGAATTTGATCGACCGTAGATGAACTGCTTCATCATAGAAGATTTATTTCTTTATCGAAAGAATGTATTATCCAGTAAACTACTAATAAGGTATTTCCCACTCTAACAGCTCAATTTGACATGGCATGACTTGGAACCTTGAACTCATCCCATGGGAGGTAGTGAACATGGACACAAAGAGACATTAATAAGATGAAGTAATCTTTTTAACAAATCTTACATATGCAATAACAACCTTTTCTGGAACAAGGACATAAAGGCCATCCCTAGTATTCCAAAATTTAACACTACAAGTGCTAATTTAATTGTTTAAAAAGAGTGGAATACCTCCACTTTACTGAACTTCATTGTAAGATAGAAGCAATTAAACCCAAAGGGTAGCACAATCAGCTGATGACCACGCCCAAAAATGCGGAGGTAACTAGTTTGAATCTCCCCTTCCTTCTCCCATTTGAAAAATTATCTTATGAGAACTTCTAATGGAGCACCCCTCTCACAACATGTGGGTCTCATAGGTACGTGGAACCCATCCAATGTGAGAGGAGCGCTCCAGTCTCATGAGATACTTTCTGCTACCCTTAGGCCAAAACTCACTTTAAAAAAAAAGGATAGCTGCAATTAACTAAACTATTGCAAAACAAACGACCCAGGGGAAGTCTCAAGAACTATATCTTCTATAAGCCTCTATCATGTACCAAATACAGCCAAAATGATGGAAAACCCAAAGCCAAGAAGGAAATACCCTTATTATGCAGAGAATGTACAGTACTGAGCTTGTATCAGTGAATTTTACATGTATGGAACACTATTACTGGTTAAAGATCAAACCTTGCAACCTAAATATTCTCCAACTATATTAACATGAGATGGTAAAGGCTAGCAGATCTCTAAAAATGTATTTACTATCTTTTATAATGAGTGATGATTCCTTAACAAGAAAGACCCAGCACTGGGGTAGCCATTTGGTGAAGCACTCCTCATGCTCACCACAAGTCAAATTGTTTTTTTATAATTCACTTTATGCAAGCAAATTAGCACTTACCTAAAGGAAAATTCCGTCTCTTTGGGATGATCTACTTGAAATTAACAAGTAGCACCTTCCCTTCTTAGCTTGATTATAACTATACAGTGAAATCACCACAACTCACCACTACCAAACACATAAGAAAACATAGGAAAATTATAAAAGGAAAATAAAAAAACCAATCAGAGGTTGAACTAGATGATCAACCCAGTTACCCATAACAGAAACACTAAAAAATACTCAAATTCAGTATATACCAAAAAAAAAAAAAACACACACACACACACACATGAGAAAGCAAAGAATTAAAGCAGCATAACCCCAAATCCATAGTAAAGTAAGAAACTTTGAGCTGCATGAACAATCATACATCAACAAAGAAACACAGAAGCAACACAAAGCATAGAAAAAAGTTAGATGGGGTAGTAAGAGTTGCTCACTCAGCCAGTACCTTAAAATTGCAGAATTTGCTTCAGTGATGTGCTTGCTGAGGTTGAGTATGAGTACCAAAAGAGTGTTTAGCCTTCTGGGTTTTCTTGTTTTTACCACTTTAAAGGTACTACTAGGTGGTTAGGAGAGGAACTAAATATGGAGAGACAGAGAGAGGGAGAGAGAGACAGAGAGATGATGATGGTAGGAAGAAGTCAGTGAAGTCAGAGAGAAGAAAAGTAGACAACAGTACAGTAGTTAAGTGTTTAACCTCTTTTTTGTTGAATTTTGGGCTCAACCCCTGTCTTCATGAGTAGCTCTAGCTAGCTACTAATAATCAATGAGAGAGAAGAGAATACAGAGAGACAGTGCCAAGAGTACTTATTAATTAAGTCTTAACCCATAAGTCCCCACAAAAAGAAGTTTTGTGTTGTTGTACTAATGTGAACTGCTAAGTTATGAAGTGTCAATTTGCTAAGTGCTCTCATCTTCTTTCCTCCACTTGAAAAAAGAATGGTCAGATTCTTTTCTAAATATATTATACAAGTATTTAATAAGTTACCCAATTCTACTTTTTGTCAGATGGACTCCCATAACGCCTCCATCTTCTTCCAATTGTGCTCTGCAAATTAAATGCAATGCACATGATGATGAGCCTTGCTACACAATTTGTCTTTGTATTTTTTGTTTATTCAATGTTTGTTTGTTTTTTTAAAAAGAAAGAAATTATTAGGGGACCTCATCTTTTTTGAGAAGGTATATTTATTGGTCATGTTCAATTTGCTGCAAGATAATGGCCTGATCCATGTCGTCACTAGGCACTATGAGTAGGAAAAGGAGTTGGACAACAAGGCCAAGAACCTAAGGTTACCTTATGTGGGCCCACGCAATTTCTCGGAAAATCTCATCTTGTACTGTGACATGACCTACAAAAGCTCAAGAAACCAAGCCAAACCTTCTTGATTTCTATTTTATGAAAAGAAGGATTGGATGTGTACTTAGCAGAATTCTTTTTTTCCTTTTTCCGTTGTACTTATCTTACCCAACAGTTTAAAACTATATATATGAAAAATACAAAAATACTACCTCAATTGAACTTTAGATTTAAATCAATTAAAATGTTATAATACTTTTTTTTTTTTTGCTAAATTAAAATATTATATTATTGATCTTTGAGAAATATCACAATGACATATTAAGAGTCAATCACATTGTTTAATTGTTGTCAATTAATTCCATATGTGAAAAAGTTTATAGGTTTATTTCATAATCCAAATATATTTCATAGGAATGCTCTTTTTACATTTTTGAATACCATTATCTTGATTTTGGATAAATTGAAATTCAAAATACGAGCTCATAAATCCCTATGCTCCCAAATGTAGTGGATTCATTAATTTAAGCCAATCAAATCATCTTGGTATTGGGAGGGTGGAAAAAAAAGATGGATGGAAAATAAAGGGATGATAGAAAGTGGGAGGAAAGAAGAAATTTTTGTTTTCACTCATGTGTTTTCGGTAAGAGTTTTGAAAAGTAAAAAAAGGAACGTGAATTACTAGTATGCCCTTATTATATAAAATATAATTTTATTTATAATACCCCTAATACATTTTATTAACACTTTAATACTTAATAGATACATATAATTAATTATGGTCTAATAATATTTCATCCACCAATGAATTTTATAATGCATGATTAAATATATTATGTAATTGTAAGTATCAGAAGACGATCATGGCTCCATGAAGAATTAGCCATGACTCATTTGAACTTGGATGGGTACACTGAGCAGTAATTTTGTAAATTTGTTTTAATCAATATCATTTCTCCGTCCATTTTCTTTTGGATTTGGAAGGAACAAAAATGGTTGGCCTATGTCGGAAATTCATAGCCACCCCCATTTTTCTTTTCTCTTTCTTTTCATCCCAACCAAACAAAACCTTAGAGTTTACCATTATAGTGACTAAAAATAGTTTGTCTAAGACATCACTTGGATATAGCTTTTTGTTGAAAGTTTATTAAATAAAAGTTGATAAAAATATAATTGTACATAAAAAACGTGAAATTTTAAAAGTTATACATAAATAAATAAGTTAAAAAATGGAATAAAAAGCCAGTACCAAACAGAAAAGTGAAACAATGGTAAATGCAACGTTGATTTGCCTTGAGCTTTCAAGCTTTACATTAAAAGGATCTTCTCCTTCAATTTTTAGTTAAATGAGAGATATAGGCATTTTAAAAATTCATATAAACCACACAAAATCAACAACATGTCACAAATTTAGTTAAAAACTAAAGGGAATTGAAGGATTTGATTGGGAGGGACCTTCACCCATTATTCTCTACTTAATTATCTGCTTACGAATTGCTAAAACCTGTACCCTACAACAGGTGGAAAGGTGGGCTTTGAATCTAAGGTCCAATCCAAGGTAGACTACCAAAATTCCCAAGAAGAGAAGGTTGAAAACCGAGGCAACAACTTTGTGCTTTTTTTTTACTCAATGTATGGTTATGTTTTGATCTTGGGCTCTAATAATAGAATTCAGAGATGCTCAAATTTGGGCCAACTTGATGCAAGTACGGGCCGAGAGTAACAAATGGTCTCTCCAGGATTTTTACAGAGAAATGATCATGTACTATGCTACTCTAAAAAAAAAAAAAATACAAAAATGTTTTCTAATCTAAAGCTTTGAAGGGTTCAGCTCAGTAACATTGAACGATCTTTTTTTTCAAAACATACCAACTTACCAAGCATTGCATAAATGAGTTGGCGAGAGTGATTTTATTTACCCTGTTAAACAGTGAAAAGAGTAACGTTGGTTGAGATTTTTTCAGATGAATAACACAACAGCTCCTTATCATCACCATAATTCTCACAATCATTCAGCTTTTGGAATTGGATACATGTCCATGCTGAAAGTCAATTTAAGTGGGCACTAATTGGGTGGTGAGCTACATCACATGCATGTTGATATAGCTATAGAATAGATGACAAAATTTTAAGATAGAAACACAATATTCTTGATTCCCAGGCATGAGATATCCTGTTTCTGTTTGCAAGTACATATGTGCCTAGGATTGCAGCGTGGTGTAGACTGTCTAGTTCTATGAAATGGACATAAATTTCCCTGTGACGTCAAAATAATTAAAAAGCGCACGTGTTAAAACAGTATTAAATTTAGGATTTAGGACATAAATTATTGTACTGTTTTTTTCCCCTTGAATCACAGATGATTTGTATGTACTTCCAGAACCAAATCAGACATTTTAGATCACATCAGCTTAATCTAAGAAATTACTATTATACAGTTTATACTAATATTCTCATTTAGGTATGACTTTTAATTCTCACTGTAATTGAAGCCTAACGTATGAAATTTTTGATTTCTTAATACAAGAGTCTGAAGAGAAATGTTACGAGTACATGTAATTTGATTGGAGGACATCCCTTCCCCATTGTACAACTTCTTTGAGTTATTAAGAAAATAAATAACGTTTTACATTTAAAAAAAAAAAAAATTAAACAAGTAGGAAATAGTCAACTGTAACTTAATCATTCATCACAAATATTCTAACAAGGGAAACAACAAAATAAAAATTAAAAATGACTAAAAGATAGAGGATGCAATGGTCATCCAAAATCCAACCTCTTTCTGAAGATAGAGCAAACACCGCAGCCCAAAGCCTTTAATAATATTAGGCTAGTGGAATGGGCTTTAAGATTCTTACTCCTTACTAGTTTTATAGTGCCATATTCCAACATTCTCATCACAAGGTTTGTTAGATATATATATATATATATATATATATATATATATATATATATATATATATATATATATTATCATATACTATTTTCTTTTAGTTGTGGTTGTTTCCAATAAATGTCCAATCTTTTATGCCATATATGTGGATTGTCATTTTGTCCATTTCTTTTAGGCCAAATTATATAATCACCCTTGGGGTTTGGTTCAGTTGCAAACAGACCCCCTGAGGTTTTGATTTTACAATATAACCACCTAGGTTTTTAAATTGGTGAAATTGACTCTTCTAAGTACTTCTTTTGTCGATTTTGCTAGTAGAAATTTGTTACGTGCATTACATGTAACCACTTTATAATAAAAAATTCATTATTATAAACCCAAGTACAATGCATGTGACAAATTTTGTTAACAAAATTGATAAAAAATGTACTTAGATGGATCAATTTCACCAATTAAAAAACCTCAAGTGGTTATATTGCAAAATTAAAACCACAGGGGGTCAATTTGCAAACAGCCCAAATCCCAAGAAGTGATTATGCATTTTAGCCTTTCTTTTACATAACAGTTGTGGTACAATAATGATCTTTCGTCATATAACTCACTATAAAATATATCATATTATTAAGATCATTGATGTGAAATTCTATTATAAATTTCAAAAAAGTTTAAAATACTATTTCAATTAAAAATATGCTACCAAAATTATTCCTCAAGTTGCATTGCTTGAGGAATCTAGGTTTTGGCTTCTTGAATGCACTAGATGTACACCATCTTATCAAGGCGTATATTAGAATGAGAGAGTTGGTGTCATTAGGCATTATTAAAGTGAGAATCTTGTTTCACATTGACCAAGTATTCTTGAGTTGTGCAATTTATAAGCTATGGACATTCATCATCTCTTAAGGCGTTTTTTGAGATTGAGTTAGGCTCATTGGACTTTAACGTGGTATCAGAGCCACCCCTTAAGTGTTGGGCAGATCTCCTTCCCTATTATGGTCCACATGTTTGGGTTGGTATCCCACACGTTAGGGGGCATATTAAAGTGAGAATCTTGTCCCACATTGACCAAGTATTCTTGGATTGGGCAATTTATAAGCTATGGACATCCCTCATCTCTTAAGGCATCTTTTGAGATTGAGTTAAGCTCATTAGACTTTAACAAGCGTACACCCTTCCGTCAGAATTTGCCAAGACTAGCTTTTCTTAGCTTCAACACATTTTAATTTTTATTCCAAGTGCTCGAGGCTACTGTGAACAAGTGAGAAATGAAATGAGCTACAAACCACATAAAATAAGCTAAGGCAATCATTTAGTCATATATATCCAAAGATAATACGAGTGAAAGTATGACATTCTGAGAGAGAGAGAAAAAAAAATAATAAATAAAAATGGAAGAATCAATACCCCCTCTCCAAGCACTCGTATTGATGTATTTGACCGGTCTCTCAATTCATCAACCACCACAGGTCCACAATTTGACTCTAAGCAAGAATGGGTTTGGGTTCAGAACTAGAAGCAAAACAAAACTTGGAATATGGTTAGTTACTTCGAAGAATAAAACAGAATCCAATTTTTCTAAGGGAGGTTTTCTTTAACCTTTTAGAAAATCCGTTTTTATAAGGTGACAAAAGAACTCTTTCTTGCTTTTGTCAAAATATGCTACCCAAACTTCTTAATTGTGAATTATGATAGATCTCTCTCTGTTTTTCTTTTTCTTTTTTTCTTTTTTCTTTTTTTATATGAGTGAATTATGATAGATCTCTCTATTCAACAAAAACTTGGACTAGCCGTTCTAGATCATATGCAATCAAACAGATTGAGATCCCATGCAATACTAAAAAAATATTGCATTGGTGCAATTCATTTTTCCCTTTTATAATTTTTTAACTTTTTGTTTTTGAATTTTTTAATAATTTTTATTAAATGGTTGAGATAGAAAGTTAAGAAGTTAACTTTCAATCTTAATCACTCAATTTGTATCGCATGCAAAACCAATTATATGGGATCTCAATCCCAATCAAACTTCTAAAGCATTTGATGCTAATCATTCTAGAGCTAATGTGTAGTGTAGCTCCCTATGAGGCTATGACCAATTGATTACAAGTTTCCAAAAAACAGTTAGATGATAAAAAGAGACCGTTCATAAGAATAAACGATGGCCTCAAAATGCATGCATTCTACTTTGTTGAGATTTGTGAGGCAATGTACGTATTTTAGTCACCAAGCATCTCCTTTTTTGTTCACAACTTTGTCATTTTTGATCATGGTCCCATCCCATGACCTTTTGGTACGAAGTTATGAATACCATCTTGACTTGTAATTGATGGTGTTTTTGTCTTTTACAACTATTTGACCCATAAATTAACAATGATAACATTAAAATATTATGAAGTGCTAGGTAGAATGATATCTATGGTAATTATAAAATCAAAGAAAAAGTTAAAAAACACCTAGGTCCACTAATCAGGAATGGGTATCGTATCTGTATCTATTGGTAAGCTTAAGAATAAAGAATAACACGACTTTAATGCTATAATAGTTCATTTGTAAATTTCAAATAACCAAAATTTAGATGCAAGAGTCTTGTAACATAACTAGTTGGCAATTCTTGATATTTTCTAAATGAGACATCTGATATTCAAATCTCTCTCATTCAATTTGTGGAAATGTAATTGCTGCAAGTACAAGAATGGAATCTAAAGCCTCGGTAAGCGTAGCAGAAGCAAAGAGTTTAAGATGTGCTTTAGTAATGGCAAAACTGCTAAAGTTAAGGAGAGTAAAGGTGGAAGGAGACTCCAAGATCTGCATTGATGCATTGAACAAAGTGTCCTTAAAGAATCATGATCATATAGATAAGTGGGAGGCTAGAACAGTGTTTGAAGATATTCTAGACTTGGCTAATGAAATGGACCATGTAAGATTTAATTGGGTAAAAAAAGAGGTGAATGAAGCATCTCATTTGTTGGCTAAGTGGGGATTAGTAAATAAATGGAATGGTTTTGTTAATGTTGCTGCTTTACCTGATCAATTTGTGTCTGTGATCAAGAGAGATGCTCCGGATTGTTTATGTTCTTTTTGCTAAATGAAGCTTGATATTTGTCAAAAAAAAAAAAAAAATCAAATTGTAAAAAATAATAATAATTTGGATTGGTCACACATAATGACTACATGAGAGAAAGCTAGGTTTCACATTGATTTGACACATACCCGTAAGGAAACTATTATTGGAAAATCTCAAACGATGCTATAGGAGAACTCACACAATGTTTTCATCATTGTAGTGCAATTGATATTCATGTAATTTATTATTATTATTATTTTTTTATGATTCTGGTGTCTGGACCAATTTGCATGTTTTGACTAATTTTAAGAGGATATGTAATACCTAACTAGTCATGTGTACCGTGATAGTTGTAAGGTTTTGCCTTGAATGGATAGCCTTGAGAGAACTCGAACTAGTGACTATTAAAAAGCACACCCAAAACCCGATCAGTTGAACTATTCTTCACATGCCCGGCCCTACCTTCAAGCAAGATAAGCCATTGCTTGAGGCCCCAACCCAGAGCAAGGCCTCATTTTTATTTTTAAGTAGGTAATATATATATAATTATTATATCTTATATATATTTTTTAATATGTTCTTAAGTGATCAAAATCCCTCTAACGTGTTCCCTTTCTTTCTTTGTTTTACAATTCCCAGCAATTCTATTTTTGTTTTGACCATGTCTATTTTTTTTTTTTTTTTTTTTGTCAAAGAGAGATTGTGAAAGGTCTCAATTTATATATATATATTTTGTTTTTATCTCATATTCCTAACAATTCTCGCTCTCCAAGGCCCCTCTCTCCTTTTCTCCAGGGTCCAATTTTTTTTTCTCTCTCTTCTATGTAATAGACTAATAGACACTACCCTTCTCTCTCTCCTGTAAGTTTTTGAAATGGGTTTCTTTATCTTCTCAAATTTTATCTTTTTGTTTCAATAAAAATCCATCTAATAATAAAAAAAAAAAGAGATAATTCTTTGATAAATATATTTGTGATAAAAGATATTTTATCTTAAAGTATGCAATAAAATTTGTGCCTAAAATCAAGTGAAATTTTATATGAAGATGAAGTTATGACCTTTGAGAAGAATAATTTACCTACCATTATTGAGCATTAGTGTGTGCATTTTGTGCAATTAGAATCATCCTCAAAATATTGCAAAAATAAAAATAAAAATCATTACTTATATTAAAAAAAAAAAAAAAAAACTCATTTTGAGATTTGCTTGAGTCCGCAAAATAATTGGGCGGCCCTAATTCTTCATTAATATTCACGAGAACTTTGAAAGCAATAATTTTCATTTTCCTTTTTTCGTTTATGCAATAATGGTTCCCGTTAGACAAGACAAGGAGAGGGCTGGTGGAATTAGTCAAAGTCTCAAAGGAGGCGAGGTCCAAGTAAGCGTTACACTTTTGTAGTAATAACTATAAAAAATAAAAATAAAAAAATATTGAGAAAAAAGGTAAAGACTATATCACTATAGAGGCACCCAAGATCTTGTTTATTATAAAATACTTATATATGCGTATCGTATCTTTGCTTCACTAGGTTTGAGAAATCATGTTGGCAAGGCCTTGACTCTATGTGTAGGAAAGCAACAAAGGCAATTTATTTGAACCTTGATTTTTTTTTTTTTTTTTTTTTTTTAAGGCAATGTCTCAATTGTACTTGGAACTTGGAAGGTCACATTTGCTCCCCTTTTTTTCCTGATAAAGAGGAGACATAAAGTTATTCACACGGCATGAGACTTTACCCACTATATATGGCCACTATCACTATGCTATATATATGTTTGATCTTATATATTTGTACCTTAAAACCAAAGAAATCAAAATACAAAATTGCCAGAAAGTAGCCAGACAAATTAATATGACTTAAATAGTTAAATGCAATTAATTTCGTTTGAGGGTGAGCAACGATATCGTTACTTGTTAATCAATTTGGTCGAATCGTATGCTTGGATTAAGAAATAAACAGTTGTGAGTTGACCCACATTCAACTTTCGGTTAAGATTGATAGAAGAGAGATTACATCGAAAATTTTATTAACATTGTGTTGAAACTTCCACAATAGGACCTACTAAAGAATTTTGTGCACGAAACGGTATCACAGGAAAAAAATAAAAAAATGCTTATAATATGATAGCACTAGTGACTTGTGAACCACGCCTCAATAGAATTTAGATTTTATTTAGTTTTGAAATTAAAAGCAACTTAATTTTAAATGGGTTTACTAGCTAAATTAACAATATTCAAAGCATTGCATAGTCTCTTTGGTAAAATGGAAAAAGATGCAAAGCGACCTAACATCAAGTTGAAGATTTGATTTCGATTTGGTTCGGGGTTCTTGGTACGACGTCAACGAACTTCACTAAATATTAGTGAATCGGTAAAAGTATATTTTTTTAAATACCTTTGTCCTAAATCAAATCCAAATCTGCCATAATTCGTTATCTTATCTAAGCATAATTCTTTGGAATATTACTAATGGCATCAGTAAACTATGTATTAGAATTCAATTTTTTTTAGAATTTTTACAACCATATCAAATCTCCCAAGAAAGTGCATTCAGGTCGGCTAGCACCAATTAGGTCAGTCAATACTTACTCACTTACGTTGGCCATGTGGGTCAGTCAGGACCTACTAAGGTCTACCATGTAGGTCTGCTGATCGATATAATCTATACTATAATGTAAAACCGAAGCTTTTTTTACTTTTGGTTGACCTCATAATATCGTGCCACATAAGCTTTTGAAATCTCACAATTTTACACCTCATTATTTTAATATATATTTTCTAATTGAATATAAATTTTATTCTATAATTAAACCTTCTATTAGAATCTTGACACATCATATTTTTCTTTAATATAAAGAATATATTATTCCATATATATAACACAATCATAATAAATGTCTAATACTAAAATATATTCCATATATAGACACAATATAAATACATTTTAATAATAATCATAATTATCAATTTTTATCAAGAGTTCATTTTTTTTCTTATGTATTTCATTTCATTTTTGTTACTAGCAATGGAGAAAGGTGGATGGATTTGTTATAATGAAACCACGTGAGCTTGAAATGAGTAATGAAAATTATTTAGATTTGATCATTTAATCATGTGTCTATGTATTTATTTGTCATTCTTCTTATTTTAAGTATCCTTTATTTTATTTTTGGATGGAAACATGATCCATATGGTAAATATAAACATGAATCGTGTCTTATAAAAATTGGATTATATTCAAATTATGCCAAAAAAAAATTACATTATATTAAATTTTAATTATCCTATGATAAATATACTTTCTTAGTTATTTTTTTTAACCAAAAAGTAAGATCTATCCTAAATTTTATCCGTAAAATCTCTTTTATCAATCTTGCCTACAACATTTCGAACTACAAAAAAGAAAAAAATACATATTCAACAAAAAGAAGTAAAAGGAATCAAAATTAATTTAGATCTTATATTTAATTATTTTCATGTGCATCGCACAGGTTTGCGACTAGTTATATTTAAAAGAAGTGTCCATTAACCCTCTTTACATTAATATTTATTGCATCTTAACAAATTGACCGTTGGATTTAATGCTATTGAGTGATGTCCCTTCGATTGATTTAACATAGGAGAACTAGTTGACAAGTCTTCTACCTAGTTTTAGGTGATTTCACACCAAAACCTCTCCCTCAGGCATGTAAGAAGCTTTGCACACCGAACTCTATCATTTTCCTTTCTATTCTACTCCACTAGTTTTCTGACTTAGCCATCGAAACTCCTTTGCCACTCCCCATCAGATGGTCTTGATTGGTTTGGGATCTTCTTTAGCATGTGACTGGTTCAGTCCAGAGGTTCACCCTGTTTGGTCGAGAGAGTACATTACAACTTGGTTGAAGTAAATTCTTTATTACAATTCCATCGTGTCCCTCAAATTTCACTCTCCCACATTATCGATTCAATTCATCGACCGTGCCAATTTAATTTTCAATTTTCAAAAATAGTTCCTTCTTCTTTTTTCCTTACTTCCAATATAGAATTCTAGCTAGTAATTTCAAAGAAATTGCTTTGAGATTATCTATAATTAACTTTAATCTTACTAATGAGACTAACGAGTTTGAAAAGGGCAAGTGAAGGCAACGTAATATTGGATTGTTTTCAAAATTCAATATCAATTGATACAATTGACAATTTAGGTAGTCACAATTTGTTAGGTATAGAAAATTAAAAAGTATTAGTTTAGCCGTAAGTAGTGTAAAGTATAGAGATTGGGAGGTGTAAGAAGAAAACCATTGATTTAAGGGAAAGGATTGGGTCTAGTGCACAGAAATACTGAACCCGTTGAGATCTTGACATGTGTTCAATTTTTGTATACATATAATGATCTTAATAGGTCCAGTGCTCCTGTACACTGGACCCAAGCTGCTCTGTTTTATCGAGCATCACGTGGCTCATAAAACCAAAGAAAGGGGACCACAGCGGAGCCATATTAGGCATGCAACTATGCAAGTGCAAAACCTTTTGGAGAGTCTTCCTAGCCCAGGAGCAGTGCTGAGTGGTGAGGCAAGCACCTGGCCATGTGAAGGGGGCATTGCAGGAGGATATGATGATCATTTATTGAACAGAGAAACATAGACTTTTGTTTTGGACAGTGATGGGTGGCCTTGACTAGCTCACCACATGGCCGACACCCCTACGTATTACACACTTTGAGTGGCACAAAAAATAGATAGGCTTAAATAGCATTGCAAAAGGACAAATCAAACCCCTCTCTCCCTCTAGCTTAGTCCATTCTCCTTTGCTACACTGTTGAAATATGGTCCCATGCAATCCTTCCCATTTTCTATCAAAAGATATTCCTTTTTAAACAAATCCATCATCAACAACTATTTAAATCTCATTACAAAGATACACCCATTTCACCCCCACCAACTATATTATATCAAAAGTAGGGCTTTTAATATTTTTGAGATGTTACTTTAATTTCCTATTAAAGTTTATTTTATTTCGAATTTTCAGTTTCACGAAGTTATAGAAAAGGGTCGAGACTTGAGAGACTTGATTTTTGTTGTCTTGTCTCCCAACTTTTATTTTCCTTTTTGGTGGGGTTGAGGGAACTCCATTAATTGTGTCTCCAACTTATAAGCATATACTTGGAAAAAGTAATACAATTTTTACGGTGCTTCTTTCACAATTCATTTATATTTTGTTTTCGTTTTTCCATTCACATCATAGTTGTTAAATTTGTAATTGATTAATTTTAAAACTAACAAAATTGAATCATTTATTTCAAATTAGCAATTAAAAATTTGTGAAAATGATTTTTTTAGCTTGGAAAATTCAAAGGATGATGATAGCTTTTAAAAAAATTCCTAACGAAAGATTTTAGTCGAATATAAGTCTACTCAAAGGCCTAATTCTACTCGCTTGCTAGACTCAATTTGATCAAAAGGGTTGTAGAATGCAGTCGATCATCAAGTTTGGTTTTTGTTTGTTTGTTTTTTTTTTTTTTTTTTTTTTTTTAAAAAAAAAAAAAACGATTTCACAAATCTGTATTACACATACAGGAAAATTATTGAATATGATATAATTAAAAGATATTGACAAAATATTAAATTATTTTATTTCTGATTCGTTTGAGTAGACTCGATCATGTATGTCAATACTCCATTAAAAGATATTGATAAATCATTAAACTTTTTTGTTTTACAACATACCAAAAAGATTAACCGATATTCCAATAAGTTAGCAATTGAAATTACAAATATAAATATGTAAAAGAAAATTGAGATATAATAAGTGAATTTTCTATGAAAAAACTGAAGGAATAAGAAAGAAAATATAAGAATTTTGGAGCAACCCATTAAGAAGAATGATGATATGTAAAATTGTGAAGGAGTCAATAAAAAATCAAACATCTTTAATTTTATATCTTATATAGATAAGGTGGTCGGTCCGATGTCAAAGTGGAAGGAAATTTCACCCGACCAACATGACCTGGATGACAATTTAATACTCTTGTGACTTATCATTTTATGTGGCGTCTTTTGATAGGATCAATATGTAACCTTATCCTTCCACGTCGACCACCCTCTCTCTCTCTCCTTTTTTTTTTTTCATTTTTGATTTTGAGCCTCCAAAATTATATTATATTTGATCTCTCTCCCATCTCTATCTCTAATATACTCTCTTATCTTTTGCTAGTCTTCATGTCGCCTCCCACTCTAGTATTAGTCTCTTTTCTTTCTCTAATTGCACGTGGCCGTGGAGTGGTAATGGTCAAGGATCGATGCCATGAGCCGCAAATTGGCGAGATCGAGTTGATGAGACTTGAGAGATAGTTGTAGATATGGCCTTGTGGTTGCCATGGAAAGTAGGCGCTTGAATATATGTTTTGTAACGTGTTGAAAATTTTTCTTGTACGTTCTTTCATTTTCTCGGCAACTTGGCTGAATTTCTTGTGTTTTTGTTTTGTTTTCCATTATCTCGACGACTAATAGTCGAATCCTTTAGCTTTATTACTCAACTTTCTAACTCTCAAATTTTATATAATTTTTAAGGATAAATTACACAAAACCTCTATTGAGGTTTGACAAAATCAAAATTTTCATCTTATATTACTATTTTGGTACTCAACCACCCATCACTTTTGTGTCAAAATAGTTCTCAATGTTTCAAATGTGTAAATTTGATCATTAACCTTTTATTTTGGTATCATTTAGTCTTCATCGTTAAGTGATGGATGAAAAATGATGATGTAGCTAACGATTTTATTAAAATAATAATAAATATTGACATGGCGCGCCAACTCAAACTTTCCCTCTTCACATATTCTTTAACCTCTTTTTTGTAATATTTTTTTCAATACAAATAAAATAAAAACTCAAAAATAAAGGTTAAATAATGCATAAATCCTTAATTTATAGTCTGATAATTAGTTCTAATAGTTTGCTAGTCTAATAATTCTCCAAAAGAATAAAAGAAAATGTGTATCATGTTATACATGAAACATGAAATAAAGTTAAATCACTTATAAACTAAGTATGCTTTTGGATTAACATTTTATTGAAAGCTTAATAGATAAAAGTTGACAAAAGTATAGTTGTACTTAATAAAAATAAAAATAAAAAGAGAGAGAGAGGTTTTTTAAAAGTTGTATATAAGCAAATAAGCCAAAAAACTATAAGAAAAAAGTTAATCCTAACTCATACAATATGTACGACTTTAAGAATAAATGTAACATGTTAGGTAAAGAAAAAAAATACTAATTAGGAAGAAAATTTATAATGAACTTATGAAACAACTACTCAATGTTAGTAGTAGATTCGACATTGAAAACATTTATATTTGAGAATTACTCATCAAATTAACGAATAATGTCATTAGTATTTTTATCTACAATATAGAAAATTTAATATAATACAAACATACATAAAAATGAGTCAATAAAAATTAAGTTCAATTTTTTTTTTTTTAATAAAGGCTTGATGAATTGGTCAAGTCAAAATCGGGTACATGTCAAATCTTATCGGACTAAAATAGGTTACTATTTCTATTACGCATACCCAATTTTTTCATTCGGGTTTAGGTGGATTAACGAGTTCAGGTCTAATTTTGTTATGTTTAAACCTAATCATCATACTAAAAAGCAGGTTGAAAAGGATGTTAGAGTAAGGTTCTTCATTGTATGCTCCCCCATGTGATAGGTTCTCAATCCAATGAGTACAAACTTGTTTTTCTACCTTTTGAAGTACTTGAAGGCAAAGATAATTTTAGTTGAATCTTTTGGTTAAAAATCCAGTCAATGTCCCAAAAGACTGTGAAGAGACGGATTTATAGCCTTGTAGGGCATTGCCTCCTAAGTCCTCGCATTATATTGGGGGCGTATTATATATATGCAAATAAATTCATTTGAGTAGGAGTTTTTTTTGTTTTTTCGAAAGCAAGATATAAAAATAGCTTCTTCTTTTTTAAAAAAATAAAAAAAAAATATTTTCAAAATGATTTTTCCTGATTTTTTTTTTTATGTCTTTTTTTACCAATAAAATAATTTATTATTTCTTTATTTTGAAAAAAAAATAAAATTGAGAACGTTCTTATTCTTAGTTTTCTTTATATTCTCTTAAAAAAAAAAAACTTCTGAAAAAATAACTAAAACAAACCCTTTAACTTTCATCCTTAATGAAAATAAAATTCAATTTTAGTTATTTTGTGTTTGGGGTTTTTTTGTTGTTAGAACACATGTCATGCTTTGATTATGGTGATAGAGTGATTGCTGAAAATGCTTTAACGTTCTTTCAATTTTGTAGTTTTTCTCAAGTTTGGCAAATTTTGGGTAAGTTGGTGAGTTTTTACGAGACTAACCATACCCTACTTATGATTAGCACTAACTATTGCTTCTTTCTTAGTTAATTTTTCTTAATAGGTCATATAAGAACTCAAAACCTGTCAACTAGTATTTTGAATGCTTGTAGAAATTTGAATTTCTAATGTTTACCTTCACCAAGTTATTTTAATGTTCACAATGTTGAAACTATGATGATGATGATATCATTAAACTATCCTCCTTTGAATTAAATACATGTGTATTGTCGATAAATCACATGTACATGTAATGATTGAATTGTCAATTAGAAAGGCAAAGATATCGGTGATGTATAGACAAAAACCCTTGTTAAGTCTTAAAATAGAGCAAGATTAAATTCAAAGTCTTATTATTATAAAAAGAAAAAAGAAAAAAAGGAAACAAAGTCTTTGTTGATTAATTAATAATCATAACCATATTAAAAAAATTCTCTAAGAGGATAAATTGGAGATTTGCTCGAAGAAAGAATGGGCAAAGATGTAATTGAGATGGGAAAGAGATCTGGGCTTGTGGGCATGTCATAATCGCAAAGATTTGTGATTGCGATTTCCACCCTTTTCCCACGTACGTAAATCCCATTCCAAACACCCTCACTCTCTCTCTCTAACTCATAATTTGCAAAAAAAGAAAAAGAAAAAGAAAAAAGAACCTAGAAGAAAAGGGAGGATTTTTACACTTTGATACACAAAGAAAACATTGTTTTTAATTAAGCAACCAAAATTACTTTCTGGGTTTTGTTAGATGCTGAACAATATTACCCATTTGATTTAAAGCTCCTTTTTTTTTTTTGGGGTCGGACTCATTTTTTTAGCTCCAAACCTATAAAAAGTTGTTCACTTTGGGAAATTTATCTATCAGCGTCAATGGTTTCAGGCTTTTAGCTCAGATACTGGCAAACAGGAGGAGAGAGAGAGGAGACAGAGCGTGGTGTGAAATACATTATTATAAAGAAGAAGCCAGAGGGACACAGGGGAGACTTTAGAGAGAGAGAGGGAGAGAGAGAGGGCCGAGGAGACAAAAGCGTATCTTGGAAAATCCTAAAAATTCGATTGCAGTATTATATTTCTTCTTTGTTACTTTAAAAAGCATAGGACAAATAAAAGAAGTCCCTCATGAAATAAATCAAAGCTTGACAAAAACCAAAAACTCTTTCCCATTTCTTCATTCATTGTACCATAACATAAACCAAACCAAACCAAACCCACCCTTCCCTCAATAGCTAAGCATAATAAACATTAATAACAACCCCATCTCTCTCTCTCTCTCTGCGCTTCTGGGCTCTGTGTGCGCTTCGCTGTTTCTTGTGTGTGTCTGTTTTTTTAGGGGGTCAATCTGTGACATTTGTTGTTATTATTATATATATATATATTAAAAAAAGCAGTGAACGTGCTCTTCTTTGTCTGGATACCTCAACTGAAACTTCACGCTTTTGATTGGAGTTGGAGAGAACATTATTTGTGATTACACTCTGTATTTTTGTATTCCCATTTCTTTTTTTTAATTAATCATTCAAAGCCTATAGACAGACAGGAAGTCAGGAACAGACCCATTTGACAGAGAGAAGAGTGTGAGAGAGAAAGGTTGTTCCTTTGGTATTTGAGCTTTTATTTCTTTCTTTTTTATTTTTGTTTTCCATCTTTTGAGAGCTTTGCTTGTCTCTCAGAATTGAGTTTTCCTCTTTTCAAATTCTGGGTCTCTACTAAGAGATATATATATATATAGAGAGAGAGAGAGAGAGCTTTGTGCAATTATTGAGTTTTGCTTGGTTTTGATTGTGGTGGGTGTACTTATGCTCTTTTTGGAGGTTTGAATCACGCAAAACAATGCTGTAATGAAAAAATTACTTACAGTTTATCAGTACCCTTTTTCTTTTTTCCTATACCAGAAAAAGTTGTGTCTGAAAAAATTGACAGTACTTTATCAAAAGTTGGTTTATATATGCGTAAGCATGACTTGGGAGGGTTTTCTAGCTTAGATATGAAGTGGGTAATAGAGAAACAACAACAAGAACAACAAGAAGGAGTAGAAGAAGAAAAGGCAAAAGTGCAAGAAGAGTCAGAGAGAGCTTTGTTGTGCCGATGGGTTTGAAGAAACAGCAGAGTCAGCATCACTACTCTGTGTCTGTGAGGATGAACGATCAAATAGGGGAGCCCAAAGGAGGGTTCATTCAGGCCATCAGGAATTGGCTCCTTAAGTTTCTGCTAATTTGGATAATGGTGATGGCATTCTTTAGCTTGATGATCTACAATGGCATGGATGCTGATAACAAAGTGAGGAGGAGGGATGTACTGGGAAGCATGTGTGATCAGAGAGCAAGGATGTTGCAAGATCAGTTTAGTGTTAGTGTTAATCATGTGCACGCACTTGCAATCCTTGTTTCCACCTTCCATTACTACAAGAACCCTTCAGCAATTGATCAGGTTTGTGCTTCAATTTTGATCTAAACTTGTTACATTCTATATTTGGTTGCTAGTTTATTGAGGAAAGAGGAAACGAAAGATTCTAAAATCTTTTAAGACCTTTTTTTTTTTTTGCTGTCATTGGTAATATAAAAATCAAAATATTAGTTAAATCTCTTAGTCAAATAATTGTACAAGACTATTGGAGTTGATTTGGGATTTTGATTCACTTCACTCTGATTACTATCAAAAGTAGTTGATTTTGTATTGTTAATTGCAAAAAAAAAAAAAAAAATGTAGGAAACATTTGCGGAGTACACAGCTAGAACTGCTTTTGAGCGGCCATTATTGAGTGGGGTGGCCTATGCACAGAGAGTGATTGATTCAGACAGGGAAAATTTTGAGAGACAACATGGTTGGACAATAAAGACAATGGAGAAGAGGGAGCCTTCGCCAGAGAGAGATGAGTATGCGCCTGTGATATTCTCTCAGGAAAGTGTTTCATACCTTGAATCACTTGACATGATGTCAGGAGAGGTAAACTAGAGAATTTGTGACCTTCACTTTGCTTATCTTGTTTAGATCTTGTGATTTCAAGGAATATATAAATTTGGTTGTTCTTATGGTTTGCAATTTTGCCTTTGGATGGTGTAGGAGGATCGAGAAAACATTTTGAGGGCGAGGGCTACTGGTAAAGCTGTTTTGACAAGCCCCTTCAGGCTGCTGGGATCTCATCATCTTGGTGTTGTGCTTACATTTCCTGTTTACAAATCCAAGCTCTCTGTTAGTGCAACAGTGCAGGAGCGTGTTGAAGCAACTGCGGGGTAAGTTCTCTGAGTTTGTCTTTCTTATTGGAATACTAAGTTTGTCTCTTAAACACTATGGTTGGTTTAATGTTTTTTCAGTGCCTGCGTTTAACAGTTCATGAACACAGATTGAATTTAGATTGGAGATAAACAATTGACTAGACAACCAATCTAAATTGGTTTTGGGAATAATAGGAATGAGAATTTGGCATTCTATTATTGCTGGAGCTTTAATGACACACATTTATTAACTATGGAGTTTATCCTTTTTCTCCATGTGGTTTGTGCCTATGAAATCAATTAAATGGTGGCAGTAATATGACTAGGTTTGATATTAGAGATAAGACGTTGTATGTGGTTGGAAGACTTTGACTGTTATTTTTGTAATTTTTGGTTTTCTAGAATAGGGTATCATATTTTTTGTTTGTGATGGTTTTTATAGTTATTTTAGTCAATCAACTATTTATATGGTATTATATTAATTAGAATTAATTTAGGATTTTTTTCCCTTGGAGAATAGGTATTTTGAAGCCTTTAAATTGACTGGTAAGCTGTAAAACGAAAGTTAATCATCAATAAAATCTTAGTCAGCTTGTATTCTCTCATCTAGCCTTATGAATCGAAGTGTCATTAGGGTCTAGTCATGCAATAACCCTTCTGTCACAATCATGCTATGTGGGGTGATATTGGATCCTTAGCTAGCTTGGTCTAGTGGCCAAATGACAATGCTGATGCAAACCAGTATGTTGACAACGATAAAGAGGTATAGGCCATCTGGACTACAATTAAATTTCAGAAGGCAGCATTATGAACATAAAAAAAGAAAAAGAAAAAAAAGATTGCTTGATGGTCTAGGAATTATGGTAGGAAAAATTGTGTCGGAGATCTTGCTTGTGCTCAGCGTATTTTTAAATGTGTTCCTAGAAATGTTAAAATTCTATTCTTTGATGGAATAGTTCATAAAGAAGATTTCATAGATTGGGTAACTTAGAAGACTAATCTGATTACTAGGAGATTTGTGAAGAGGAAAAAGTAAGAATTATGTCAAATAAGCTATAGGAAGTGATGTGGGCGAATGGTGGGAAGAAATACAAGATTATAAAGTGCATCAAGTTATGTGTGAAATATGTTCTTGGTAAAGAGTGAAAAAAATGTTGGTTGATTTCTTTTTTTCATATGATTATTATGATATATTGTATACAAGTGATGATTATAGACACGTGAATTCATGAACCAACCACCAGATCAAGATTATTGCCGAAGAAATTATTTTAATAAGAAGACACAAATTTGGGGGTTGACAATTTGAAGACAAATTTCAAAGAAAATATTGACGAGGTTGAGGAAGTCAAGTCTTACCCCTGTGAGTTGAAGGATGAAAGTTGAAAAGTATGACATCAAAAAGGAAAAGATAGAGCTTCTTGAGAAGATTCATGAAGGTCTTGATATAGAAAAGAATCACGAGATCAAAGATTGTTTAGAATGCTCCTAGGCATGAGTATAAATTGCTTAGCCAGTCAGGGATGAATGCCCTTGGATTACCCAGCAACTAGTTTTGGCGGGTGGGGTTAGTTGCTCATTGGTGTTACTGCCTAGAGGAGAGTCCAAAGGGCTCTCTCTGATATAAAAAATATTGTTGAGAAAATTATGGAAGATCTCATAATATCCAAAATTAAAGGTGAGCCCATTACCCATTAGCCATGTGCCCAATTATCCAATTGATTTTGTTGACAATTTTCATCAATTTGCTTGATTGGAATTGAAAATTTCAATTTGGTTATCAACTATTAGTTGATTGATATCAAAAAACAATTAAACATTGAATTGAAGAATTTTTGGGTTGTGTTATTTATAGAGATTAAACTTGAAGAGTTTGAAGATTACAAAATATTGAAAATATCTTATCCTAGGGAGTGGAAGGTTTCAATTTGATGTTGGAATCTTAAGGATGAGTTTAAAACAAGTGGACGGGTTTGACGTAGGACATCGTTGGAAGATTCACTACCATCTGTGTAATTCAGTTCTTGAATAGTGTATTATTATTTCCTTGTTTGTGAGTGTTTTTAGAAGCATTTTAGTTGAAATTGAGTTTTATACCATAGGAAATTAATTGGAATTAATTTAGGAATCTTTTTCCCTGTAGAATAGGTATTATGAAGCCTTTAATTGACCCCAAGCTGTAAATAGTGTCGGTAAAAGCGTGAGGCACACACTTAAGTGCAAAGGTTCTAGAGCCTAGGCACAAAGTGTAAGCACGTGCCTGATTGAAGTAAGACGCACATTTTTTATGTTTAGTAAATTTGAATGCAATTATTAATGGACAATATGACAATCAAGTGAACAATTAATCATATAAAAGTGAAATGTAGCATTTTATATAATTCTTTTTTGCATTATATAATTGTACCATCTTTTTTTAAAGGAAAAGGGGGTTAAAAAAAGAAGAAGTTGGTATGGACTATGGGTTTCAGGAGAAATTAGAAAGATCAAGGAAAAGAAAAGGAAGAAGCCGGCATGGGTTTTGGGACAAACTACAAAGACCAAGAAAAAAGAAGGGGGGGTCTCCAAAGACCAAGAAAAAAGAGAGAGAAGAGGGTTATATCAAGAGGGAAAAAAGGAACTGGCTGTTGGGTCAAGTAGAGGAGAGAGAGAGAGAGAGAGACATACGTCGTAAAGGGAAAATGAAAACTTTTTCTTTGGCTCTGGAGTCTTCCATCTGGTGTTGTGTGGTGGTGAGATTGAGTTACTCCTTTGTCTTTTCCTTCATTGAGACAATATTGTTAAGCACAGAATATTCAGCTGTTCCATTTTCCTACATATACCCATGAATATCTTGCAGTTACTTATTTGCATTTCTATCAAAATGAACTGTTCTCTTGTGCCACTAGATGGGATTGACACAAACTGCCAAAGGAACCATTCTCAATAATTTGGATTCTGTTGTAATGGGTATAAAAATAGGTGTGGCCTAAGTAGACCTGTTGCTTTTTAATTAGATTTGCTTAATTGAACATGGAAGCATATGTGAGCTTTAAATTTTGGTGAAGATTTGTTGAGTTCACATGCCATGTGCCATTTACTTCTGGACCATTCATGAGTTTTACTAAGCTTGAACAGACCAAGATCCCTATCTTTCAGTCTATGACATGTGATGTCATAAGTGCCAAGCTTGAACCTCAACCACCACTGGTTTTTCTCACTCTATTGTGAAGACTTGGCACGATCCTTTTTTATCCCCCTCTCCTCCCAAATTCTTTTTTTCACCCCCCTTTTTTTGGTTGGGGTTGTGATAACATGGTCGTTTTTTTTTTTTTCTCAAATAAATAATCCTAGTAGCTAGTTTCTTAGATCCTTTTGAAATGGGTAAAAGTTTGGTGTTTTAAAGCCTTCAATTGAAAGTGTGTTGCACTATCTACAGCTCAAATTGATTTGACAAATTTTATTTGATTTTTGTGGTGCTTTTTCATAAATGTTGTTAAGTCAATTCTATTTTTTACAATTTAAAAGGGTTGAACTTTGTTAATGAGGTGTGTTTTGCATTATTAAACTGTACTATGGCTAGTATTTCATTCTTGAACAATTATCTGTGAATTTCCATGATTTTTCACAATTTAATGACAAATGACTTGTAAGTG
Source organism: Fagus sylvatica (assembly GCA_907173295.1). Classification (NCBI taxonomy): domain Eukaryota; kingdom Viridiplantae; phylum Streptophyta; class Magnoliopsida; order Fagales; family Fagaceae; genus Fagus; species Fagus sylvatica. The sequence goes on along the minus strand of OU015771.1, from coordinate 7,421,652 downwards.
CCGTTGTATTCAAGTGAATACTTTGACATTGTCACCAATGTCAAGTGTCAGCTCAGTTAAAGATGCTACCCTGAGCAAGACCTCTGCCTCCAAATTTACGTTGTTAGCACCTGCCACCCGGGATCACCACCACCTATGAAACCGTCTCTATTGCTGTTATTGCTTCAACCACAATTGCTGCCACTTCTATCAACACACAACCACCTTTACCACCATCACATGGGTAACTGTCACTTCCATTACCCCCACAATTACTACCATCACCACTCTCCAAATGTCACTGTCACCACCATCAGTGCCATTGCCACAATTACCGCCACCCCCACTACTGCTATTCGGTTCCTTGTCACTGCTAGCACTACATGACTTGTATTTTGGTGGTTCTTTGAGACAGTTGAAAGGAAAAAAAATATGTATCACTTTTACATTTCTTGGGGTTTGATTTTTAGTGTTGTAAAGTCAAAATATTAGTGAGGTGTGATTTTATCCTGGTTAATTTTTTTTTGCAGTTTGTTTCCCTTAAAGTATGTTCTGATGGTTTTAAATTGGACAAAAACTAAGAATACTTGGCTTTCATTTTATCAACTTAATTTTGGGCAAGTGTTAATGTTGAAGTTCTAGATGCCTTTATGTTAATGACATTTTGATTCGAAGCAGATATGTGGGTGGAGCCTTTGATGTTGAGTCCCTTGTGGAGAATTTACTTGGGCAACTTGCTGGGAATCAGGCGATTTTAGTGAATGTGTACGATGTCACCAACTCATCTGATCCCCTAGTCATGTATGGTCACCAATATCAAGATGGTGACATGTCTCTTTCCCATGAGAGCAAGCTTGATTTTGGGGATCCTTACAGGAAGCATCAAATGATATGTAGGTAAGTGCACACAGTCATTGATCATAATTTTAGAAGATACACGGAAGACCTCCATTGTTTTTGTGCTTATTGTGGATTTTGAGCAGATATCATCAGAAGGCACCCATGTCGTGGACAGCACTCACCACCGCATTCTTGTTCTTTGTGATTGGTTTACTAGTGGGTTATATCTTATATGGTGCGGCAAGTCACATTGCTAAAGTTGAGGATGATTTCCGTGAAATGGAAACACTGAAATTTCGAGCAGAAGCTGCAGACGTTGCAAAATCTCAGGTACTGATTTCAACATTTTTGTAAAGTAGACTTCAACTCAATCAGCTTCAACCTTTTAATATGAGTATTACTTGATCTTGTTGCCAGTTTCTAGCCACCGTTTCTCATGAAATTAGAACACCCATGAATGGCATCCTCGGTATGTTCAAAGTCTTTTTGTTTTATTTGTTCTCACATGATAGTGCCATGTTTTATTTATTTGAACACTTTGTATTGAATGATGGATTGTTATTTATTGTGTATATATTGCAGGGATGCTTGCTCTGCTTCTAGATACAGAGTTAAGTTCAACTCAGAGGGATTATGCACAAACTGCTCAAGCCTGTGGGAGGGCACTGATACAATTAATTAATGAGGTGCTTGACCGGGCAAAAATTGAAGCTCGCAAGTTGGAGCTGGAAGCAGTCCCATTTGACCTCAGATCCATCCTAGATGATGTCCTCTCCTTATTTTCTGAGAAGTCTAGAAAAAAGGGCATTGAGGTAAGTCTACTAGAAATTCAGTGCATTCATTATCTTTTTGTTGGCTGGTATGGTTGCTTGACTTTCTGTAAGGGAAACAAAATTCCTTCATTTTGCTTAATGTTTTGCATTATTACATTTAATTCCTGTAGTTTTTGAATATGAACTGCCATTTGTTTTGTTCTTCTTGTGTTTAAATTGACTCTCTCTCTCTCTCTCTCTCTCTCTTGCTGGGTGTTTTGATACCAATGAATGGTGCTTATGATGCTTCTTCACATTTGACAATTCTCTTATCTTGGATATGTAATCAATTGGGGAAGTGAAGCTGGCAGCGTTTGTTTCCGATAAAGTTCCTGAAATGGTTATGGGGGATCCGGGGAGGTTCAGACAGATTGTTACAAATCTTGTGGGCAACTCCATTAAAGTAAGTGGATCATTCAAGCTTTAATATCCTATTCTTACTTCTCATATTTATTAATTTATATTGTTAATTTTACTTTGATTTATGATATACTGTACTGGTGGAAGTTTATGGTTTCTGCTTGACCCAAATAAAACTTCTCAGTGTGAACTTTGCATTATTTGTTTTATTTTCCACTACTGAATTCACCTTTTTTTTTCCTTTGCAAATCTACTTGATATAGTTGATATTAATTATATTGAGCATGTGGCAGTTTACTGAACGAGGACATATATTTGTTAAAGTCCATCTAGCTGAACATGCAAAGGCCACGGTAAATGCAAAAGCTGAAACTTGTTTGAATGGAGGATCAGATGGAGGTGTATTTTTATCTGGTGGACGTCAGTTTAACAATTTAAGCGGTTGTGAAGCTGCTGATGAGCTGAACAGTTGGGATACCTTTAAGCATCTAATCGCTGACGAAGAATTTTGTTCTGATGCTTCACAAAACATGATGAATACAAATGAAGCTTCTGAAGATGTCACTTTGATGGTATGTGTGGAGGATACAGGAATTGGGATTCCATTAAATGCCCAGGAACGAGTTTTCACGCCCTTCATGCAGGCAGATAGCTCAACCTCTAGACATTATGGAGGAACTGGTATAGGCTTGAGCATTAGTAAGTGTCTGGTTGAGCTTATGGGTGGTCAGATAAGTTTCATAAGCCGACCTCAAGTTGGCAGCACATTTTCATTCACCGGTGTTTTGGGGAGGTGTAAGAAAAATGCATACAATGAAATGAAAAAACCTACTTCTGAAGATTTCCCTTCCGGTTTTAGAGGATTAAAAGCAATAGTAGTTGATGAGAAACCAGTTAGAGCTTCTGTAACCAGATACCATTTAAAGAGACTAGGTATCCTGGTTGAATTTGCTAGTAGCATCAAGAATGCAGTTGCTCTGTGTGGAAAAAATGGTTCTCTGACATCTCAGTGAGTTCTCTCTCTCTCCTTTTTTTATTTATTTATTTATTTTTTGGACAAGGAATGAACATTGTGTTTCATATAACAACTCAAGAGGTTTTTGAGTGAAACGACACCCCTTGAAATTTTAATTTTGCAACAAATCCCAAATTAAAATCTGTTGAAATTGTAAGATTCAATTTTTGAGTAAAACTACTTTATTTTACTTTGACAGAAACTTCCAGCCAGATTTAATTCTAGTTGAGAAGGATTCATGGGTCTCTGGTGAGGAAGGTGGTCTAAATTTTCATCTATTGGACTGGAAACAGAATGGGCATTTGTTCAAGTTGCCTAAGATGATTCTTCTTGCAACGAATAACAGTAATGCTGAATTTGAGAAAGCAAAGGCAGCAGGATTTGCAGATACCGTGATCATGAAACCTTTGAGGGCAAGTATGGTTGCTGCATGCCTTCAGCAGGTGCTAGGAGTAGGGAAGAAGAGGCAGCAGGGGAAATACATGGCTAATGGAACTTCTTACCTGCAGAGTCTGCTTTGTCACAAGAAAATTTTAGTGGTTGATGACAATAGGGTTAACCGCAGAGTTGCTGCGGGTGCGCTAAAGAAGTTTGGAGCTGATGTAGAGTGCGCTGAGAGTGGCAAAGCTGCACTGGCATTGCTTCAACTACCACACAATTTCGATGCCTGCTTCATGGATATTCAAATGCCAGAAATGGATGGGTATGTATTGAAATTCTTGAATGCAATGTATATATTTAGTTAATTAGTTATTTATTGATGTCTTGGCCTTGGATCCATATGGGTAAATCTTTGATCTGTACCTATACTATAAAGAAAATTATGAAAGCATTGTGATAAACATTTCAACTGGCTTCAATTAAACAGTTGCTACATAAAATAATCATAACTTTATAATTTGTTTGGCAGTTGTTTCATATGCTTCTTTTTGAATTATAATGATATTGAAGAAAAACAGAGAGGCATCTCCCTATCGAAGAGAAAAATAGAAGGGAGGATGTAAGATCAGAATTGGAGAGGGTGTTGTTTATGGAGGAAACTAGTTGGCAGAACAAATCATAGGCTTTGTGGTTAACTGAGGAATACAGAAATGCATGTTTTTTTTTCACCATTTGTAGACAGAATTATGTTCCTGAATCATAACTTTAGTTGTTCAATGTGTAACCAAATTTCTTCATGATAATGATATTTAAAACCAAATTTCTGCATGATAATGATATTTAAAACTTCTTTCTGAAAAACTGTCAATAATTTAGCGCCAAACTCCATATTTACCCAGATATGAGAAATTATATGCATCAACTTCTGCCGGATAGAATTTGGAACTTATTAACTTTTCCAATCTTAATTATTCAGTTCAGACTGCGATGCTTATACTTAGTTGGCTTTAATAACTCAAGTTGTATTAACTGTAGCAATTTTTTTTTTTGGGCTGTGATTAGTCTCCAAATAAACAATTTGAGCTATTTGGTTTGAACCCCCTTTCTGGATGACTTCTGTTCATTCATGGACTTGAAATGTTTTAGGTGCCTGAAATTAAGGGTCCGTGTATCTTATACTATGTATAGATAAAATATAATGGGCATCGGAAAATATTTTTGCTGGAAAATGTGGAACCATTTAAAGGATATAAATCTTCTTGAAGTACAATTCATTAGGTACACTGACTTTGACAAAGCTGTACATATTTCCTATACTTGCAGGTTTGAGGCAACCCGTCGAATACGCCTAATGGAGAGCAAGGCAAACGAGCAAATAAATGGAGCCACAGAGGAAGAAGCTACTAGAAAGAGAGAGTGGCATGTGCCAATATTAGCCATGACAGCGGACGTGATTCAAGCCACATATGAAAAGTGCCTGAAATGTGGGATGGATGGATATGTCTCAAAGCCCTTTGAGGAAGAGAATCTTTATGAGGCGGTTGCCAAGTTTTTCGAATCCAAACCGATCTCAGTCTCATAACAAGAACTTCCACCTTCATTTGAAGCAGGCAAACCTAAAGTGGCAACAATTAAGTGGGCTGAAAGTTACCAGCAATTTTGATACTGCTGATGTATTTCTCCCGCAGATGAAAGGCTACAGTTGGTGTCTTTGAATTTAGAATATTCTCATCCAACATTGTTTACAGGTCCAGCCAATCATTTCTAACCATCTTCAAATTAACATGATTAAAAAAGTACATACTGCTACAAAATTCTCCATCCCCAGTTGTATGTATAGAGCCTTAGAAGGGGAAGGAGCCAAATTGTGTAAATCATATATATTTTTGTATGCTTTTTCCCCTGGAACTTTCTTTTGAGAAAAGGGTCTCAATATCTTGATTCGTATAATTGTCTGTTCTTCAAGACTTTGGTCAATGAACATTTTGTATGTTGAGAAAGAAAAAAAGTTCTTATGATTGAACCCACATCTTAATCTGATGTTTAGTTTGAAACTTCATTTATTATGTATGTATTTTTGCGAAGGGGGAGGGAATAAGTTATGGAAAAGCCTCAAAAAAATCAACTACATCAGCTAACTCCAGCAGGCTGGGGTCCGAGACTACAAAAGTATCACAATTGGAGGAGGCTTTGTTCCTTATCCATTTAGCTAGTTTATGGGCTTCTTTATTACTGTGTCTTGGGATCCATCCAAATGAGCAGTAGTCGAACGGCTTAGACTGACTTTATTTCTCCATATAAAACCAAGAACAACATCAACATACACCATAAAGTTGTGTTCATTCCATATCAATTGGTAGAATACCTGGAGTGGGGATACAATCTTCCTAATCAATTCAAAAGAGGATTGGGCATGGGCCTGGTAGGCTCAGGAGGAGTTAAGGGGTTTTTATTTTTATCTTAGCAGTAGTTAAGTTAGTCGGTGGCCTCTATAAGAAGTATTTTTGGTTTAATTGGATTGAGATCTTTGAATGACATTACTCTAATAATTATATTTGGGCCTATATTTGGTTTGGGGCTCGTGATCTAATATATCTCTAATAATTATATAATTATATAATGGGTAAATTACATTACTCTCTCCCTTGAGGAATTACGGAACGACAATAAATCCCAAACTTGAGCTGAAATGACAGTCTCACCCTTCAGGTTTGACATAAAATTGTTATAAGGCTTTCTATTACTACTCTTAATGGAATATTCCGTTTTTTAAAAGATTATTATGTTTTTTAAATGACTCTTTCTCTCCTTTGGTAAAAAGATTTTTTTTTTTTTTAAACGAAATATTCCGTTAATGGCAATAACGGAAAAACCCATTACAGTTTTATATCAAATCTGAAAGGTGGGAATGTAATTTCGATTCAAGTTTGGGGTTTATTGTTGTTTTGCAAAACCTCGTAAGAGGGTAGCAGAGACAGAGGGAAGGGGGGGCTGGTGGGGGCCATGGCCCCACTAAGATTTAAAAAAAAAAATAAATAGTATATATACATATAAGATTTTGAGGTTTTGGATAAAAAAATAATTATACTTGGCCCTCAAATTGTAAATTGTTCCGTAAATTCAAAAACTAAAGTATGCATTTTGATTTAGTCCATTCCTTCTACTCATGATCCTTTCCAAAACCAAAAAACTCATTTTAGGTAACAAATTATTATAGTATAAATTTGTTTGACAACTTATTTGACTTTTTTTCTTTTTTTTTTTTTTTCCTTTAGTAGTACTTTAGTTATTTGTTGTTGGAAATAGTTTACCTTCAATTCGGTTTGGAGGAATCCTCCTCCAACCCACTACGTGGCAAGTAAATAGATCATCGACATGTACTTTTAGTCACATGACATTTTTAATGAGTCATGTGACTTTTTTAAAATACACATGTAGATGGTCTATTTGCTTGCCATGTAGTGAGTTGAAGGAGGATTTCTCCAAATTGGGTTGGAGATAAACTCTGTTCTTTGTTGTTTAGGACTCGAGTAAAAAAAAAAAAAAATAAATAGAACCTTTAGAATATGGATGTTGTTGTGTTGTTGTTTGACTAAACCTAAATAATCAGTATGAGTGCTTTTCTTATTTTATTTTTTACATGTTAACATATTAGAAGAATATTGGACAATTATAGAATATAATGTTGAGAGATTGAGGTAGAGTAGTTTTGACCCTTTGTTTGTGTTTGAGTTTTTTATATTATATATTTTGTGGGTAAATTACACTGACACCTTATAGTTTATAATGAAATTACACTCGGCACACCCGACTTTTAAGAAAAACATTTCGCCCCCAAAATAATAAAAATAATTGATATTCTGCTCCAAAATAATTTACACTCCACCCCAAAATGGAGCGAAGTGTGCATTATTTTGGAATTTTGGAGTGGATCGTGTCATTTTTTGAAAATAAGGTATAGTGGATTTAGTTTCACAAAATATCGGGTGTGTCAGTGTAAGTTTCTAACTGGAAACACTAATTAGTAATAATGAATATATAATGAGTTAATAAATATGATTTTTTCATGAATATTGTCAAAACTAAGCTAGAAATGGAAGATTATTTTTTAACGTACTATTAATTTGATTTTGTATATTGAAAGGAAAATTGCTGTGAAGTTTGTTACAAATCAATCCTAGATAATTTTTGTAATTCTAAATAAGGTCGAGTTCTATCTTAATAGGTGATTGAGTTGAAACATATTAAGAAATAATTATTTTATTTTATTTTTCTTTTATTCATATATATCTTTTTAATACTGAATAGATGTTAGTTTAAATTTTTCATATATTAAATAATTTAGTTTTGAATCTTAGTATATTTTTTTTGTTCTTGAAATATGATTTTTTTTTTTTTTTTAATTTTTGTTTGTGTTTCATACTTTGGCCCCTGCTGGGATGAAATCATGGCTACATCCCTGGAGGGTAGTGTAATTTACCCTTATATAATTTTATTACTTATACATGAAAAATAATAAATTATTACATAAAGAATTTGAACTCTTAACACTTTTTGAAAATGGAATATTATTATTTTTATTGGTATTTGTATTTTCTCTCTCTTGAATTTAAAATTTTGCACAAAACTCCAGCAAGATATAATTACCAATACGACAGGCACACGATTTTGCTTTAAGTTTTCTTATGCCTAGATCTTACTGAAAAATACTTTTTAATTAATCATGTAAATTTCATGTCTAGATCTTAAGTCTTAACATTACATGACCGTGATGGGCGCACAAAAAAACGAAGGAAAGACGACTAACGTATAACCCTTTGGCATATTCTTTGTTTATACTTTTGTCATCATGTCATGAATAGTAGAAAAAAATTTTCAGGTCGAGGACTTGGTTTTTTATGCATTCTCTAAGGTGATTTGTCTTATTGAAAAGTACTTTTTGATAATGCAATTTCATGTTTAGATATTACGCAACCCTCTTGCCCAAAAAAAAAGAAAAAAGAAAACATAATCTTTGACATATATTCTTTGTTTCAGGGCGCGGGCCTCTTTCGAATGTCAATTTCAGGTTTGGACCGACCATTATATATGGAAGATTTGTTTATTTTTTTTGTTGTTCTTGTTGTCGGGGCTAGGGTATAATTGAAGATCAATTATTTGTACCATCAGATGGTATTATGGTAAATATGTGCCAAACTAAAACAAAATATGTTAGATTTATGAATAATCTCTGTATATTGAAGTGAATAATACAATACAGTAGAGTGCCTTTATATAGGAGGCATATGAGAATATACAAGGAAAGGGAGTGATGCACAAGTAATGTGCTGTACAAGGAAAGGGAGTGATGCACAAGTAATGTGCTGTACAAGCATATACACGGGCTAGAGCCCAAAGCCCAATGGACTACTAATTATAACATTAACAGCCCCCCTCAAACTCAAGGTGGAGGATGAGAAACCAACTGGAGTTTGGAGACCAGATCACGGAAACGTCCAGTGGGATGTGACTTGGTAAAGATGTCGGCTAGCTGATCGTGAGAGGAAACAGAGATCAACTGGAGGGAACCCTGGAGAAGGTGATGCCGAACAAGATGACAATCGATCTCAATGTGCTTGGTTCTCTCGTGGAAGACATCATTGCGAGCAATCTGAATAGCACTCCTATTGTCACAGTAGATAGGAGTAGCAGAAGAAGTGGACACACCTAAATCCTGTAGTAACCATCGTAACCAGAGGAGTTCAGATGTGGTATCAGCAAGGGCACGATATTCAGCTTCTGTACTAGAGCGAGCCACAACAGACTGTTTCTTGCTTCGCCAAGAGATCAAAGAGGAGCCAAGGAGAAAGCAATAACCAGTAGTGGAGCGACGATCAGTAGGATCCCCTGCCCAATCGGCATCAGAGTAGGCTCTCAAAGTAAGTGGAGACTGAGCAGAGAAGTGAAGACCATGGAAAAGAGTGCCCTTAAGGTATCGAAGGATGCGCAGGACAGCAGCATAGTGAGTCGATCGAGGAGCAGACATAAACTGGCTCACCTGATGAACTGCATATGAGATGTCTGGTCGAGTGACTGTGAGATAGACTAGGCTGCCAACCAATTGCCGATAAAGAGTAGGATCAGGCAATAGTTCTCCAGAGGAAGGAGTCAAGCGCGCATTAAATTCGATCGGTGTATCAAGAATCTTATGATCAGTAAGGCCAGCTCGAGACAGAAGATCGGAGGTGTACTTGGCTTGAGTGAGGTAGAAACCATCATCAGAGGAGGTAATCTCAAGACCCAAAAAGTAACTGAGGTGGCCAAGGTCTTTCATCTCAAAATTCTGACTTAGGAAAGCCTTGAGTTCTTGAATCCCACTGAGGTCATCACCTGTAATAATCATATCATCAACATAAAGAAGAAGCAAAATGGTACCTTTGCCGGTGCGACGGAGGAAGAGGGCAGAATCATAAGAACTTATGGAAAAACCCAGTCGAGAAACTGTAGAGCTAAACTTAGCAAACCAAGCTCGAGGTGCCTGTTTCAAACCATAAAGGGCACGACGTAGTCGGCACACCTTGTCAGGTGGATGAGAAAGGCCAGGTGGAGGTTGCATATAGACTTCTTCACTCAAGTCTCCATTGAGGAATGCATTTTTGACATCCATCTGAAATAGCTTCCACTGACGAGAGGCTGCAACAGCCAATAGGGTGCGGACAGATGAAAGGCGAGCAACTGGAGCAAAGGTTTCCTCATAATCAATGCCATACTCCTGTGTAAAACCTTTGGCAACAAGACGAGCTTTGTATCGCTCAATGGATCCGTCAGACCGAGTTTTGATTTTGAACACCCACTTACAACCAACCACAGATTTTTCAGGAGGCAGATCAACCAGGTCCCAAGTACGGGTTCTAGATAATGCATCAAGTTCCTCAGCCATTGCAGCCTGCCATAAAGGGTTAGAGGAGGCCTCACGATAGGAGTGAGGCTCGTGCAGTGTAGCAAGGGCAGTGTAACAATGGAAATCACGTAAATGAGAGGGAAGAGTTGTTACCCGAGAGGAACGACGAAGTGTGGTTGCAGGGGCAGGATCCTCTGAAGGTGCAGGAGCCGGGGATTCAGGCGAAGAATGAGGCGTCTCTTGAGAGGATGAGCCAGAAGAGTGGTCAGATGACTCAGTCTGTGGAATGGAGGTAGACACTTCTGGAGAGGGAGGAAACGACTCTAGAGAAGGAGGAGACACTTCGGGAAAAAGATCTGAGAGAGAAGAGAGGGAGAAAGAGGGACGAAATTGAGATACCTCAGTGAACAGACGATGTTCCCAAAAGACAACATGACGGGAGATGCGAAGGCGATGAGCAATAGGATCATAACATCGATATCCTTTTTGAGTTTCACCATAACCAAGAAAGCAACAAAGGCGAGAACGAGGCTCGAGTTTGTTGTGTTCATGAGGCTGAAGAAGGACGAAACAAGCAGAGCCAAAGGATCGGAGATGTTGATAGTGGGGTGGAGATCCAAAAAGGCGCTCATAAGGAGTCTGATTAGAAATGGTTGGACTTGGAATACGATTGATGGCATGGGCAGCAGTGAGGACAGCTTCTCCCCAAAAGGGTACAGGAACTTTGGAAGATAGGAGGAGAGCACGAACTGTGTCAAGGATGTGTCGAAGTTTTCTTTCGGCTCTTCCATTTTGCTGAGAGGTGCCTGGACATGAGAATTGATGTACAGTTCCATGGGAATATAGAATGTGTTCAAATGCATGTTGGGTAAGTTCACGTGCATTGTCAGAACGAAAAACTTTAATTGTTTTTGGAAAATTGAGTTTTGACCATGTTTGCAAAGTTACGATAAATGTTTAGTAATTCATCACGAGAACGCATAAGAAAAACCCAACTATAACGAGAATAATCATCAACAAACACAACAAAATAACGAGATCCACCAAGACTATTAATAGGGGAAGGTCCCCAAACATCAGAATGAATTAAGTCAAAAATTCCAGTAGACATGGACTCACTATTTTGAAAAGGCAAAGCAGGTTGTTTTCCTAATTGACATGAAACACAATCAAAATTGTCCTTAGACACTGGACCTAATAAACCCCTAGAGACTAGCTGTTGTACCCGGGAAGATGATGCATGCCCGAGCCGAGAATGCCAAAGTGATAAGGAAGGTGAAGATGAGGTAGCAGCAGAGACACCAGTAGCAGGAAGACGAAGACTGGAAATCTCAAACAGACGCCCAATTCTACGGCCGGTCCCAAGTTCCTGCCCCGTCCGGGGATCCTGCACAATACAACCAAAGTAATCAAGAATAATGCGATAACCAAGTTCAGCTAATTGACCCACAGATAGTAGATTATAAGAAAGTTTAGGCACATGAAAGACATCGGAAATAGAGAGTTTGGAAGTAGAAACGGTGCCTATACTACGAACAAGCATAGTGGAGCCATTAGCTGTGTGAATAGTAGGTGCATGACGGGCAGAGCTAGTGTGGGAGAAAAAGGATGGATAAGGTGTCATGTGGTTGCAGCAGGCAGAGTCAAGGAGCCATGAGGAGAACTTACCAGGCAGGACAGAAAGAGCAGAGGAAGAGGATGCATTACCAGCCCGGACGAGAGCCTGAGCGATGATGTCTTCTAATTGATCTGTGGTGAGTGTGATGGCGGATCCAGAGTGTGCAGGAGCAACAGCAGCAGTGGGTGTCTGATCAGTATCACCATGAGTAACAGCAGCAGTGCTTCGATTACGGCGAAAACAAGTCTCAATAGTGTGGCCATGCTTCTTGCAATATCGGCAGAATTTGTTGGATTTCCGATCTGAACGACGAGTATTCGGGCTAGACTGATCAGAGTCGGACTGCTGAAGGGGTGCAAGAGGTGATGTAGTAGCCAAGACATTGAGCTTGTTCTGAGCTTGTAAGGTCTGGAGACGAGTCTCCTCACGAACAAGGTCATTGAGTGCTGCGTCTAAAGATGGAGTAGGTAGTTGGTGAAGCAACTGACCACGGACAGGCTCATAATCATCATGCAAGGCCATAAGAAATTGGTAGAGACGCATTTGATCACGACGGGTAGCATACTTCATTGCATCATTAGGAGTATCCCATGGTGGATCAGAGAGATCAAGTTGGTCCCATATGAACTGGAAACGAGCAAAGAAGTCATTGATAGACTGGCCAGGGTCTTGCCGAATCTGATACTGTTCAATTGAAAGTTGATATTCCCGAGTGCCATGTGAGGAGGAATATCGTTTGGCGAGCATATCCCAGGCAGTACGAGCATCATCAAAATTTCCCAGTAGATTAGAAATGGATGGGATGGAGGTATTGCGTAGCCAAGTAAGAATCTGGTGATTGTTACTATCCCATTCAATCAGACGGATCCTGAAAGCATTTTCATCCTCAGAGGAGCCCTTGACTGGCTTCTTCATCTCACCAGTGACATAAAACCATAGTTTTCGTCCTTTAATGAAGCTGCGCATAGATTGAGACCAAACAAAATAATTTCGACCATCCAAAGTAACATGAATGGGGTGAGAGATCTCAGTTTGAGCCATTTAGACACAAGATATGCAAAAACAGACAGCAAAAATGGAATCAGGACGAAAAACTGAGTAAGAAACACCTGGGTTGCAAAAAGTCAACGCGGTCAAACGGTCAAAGTCAACGCCCAAAAGTCAACGGTCAACGGTCAAAAGTCAACGCAAAAAGTCAACGGTCAAAAGTCAACGCAGAAAGTCGACGGTCAAAAGTCAATGGATGACGTGGCAGTCAACGGTCGCTGACGTGGCGTTAGGGCTGACGTGGCGTGGTGTTGGGCTGACTGCGTCTAGGGCTGACGTGGCGTCACAGGAATGAGCCAGGCGCGTGGAGCGCGTGACGTGGCGTGACGGCGGGCAGAACTTTGATCGGCGCGTGGCGGCGCGTCCGGCGTCGATGGCGGTGATTTTTGCGCGGCTGAGATCGTCTTCGAGAGATCTTTCCAATGGTAGTGGAGGTGTTTCGATTGGAATCCTGGAGAGGGAGTTCCAACGAAGGCAGTGAGTCTTTGGCGATTATTCAACCTTTGACGGCAGCGGGCACACCGGAATTCTGACGGCGGCGGCGGAGCAATACCGGAGATGGTTGAGGCAGCGGAAGAATGCCAGAAAAGACGAAGACTGCACGAAACACTTAGAGCAATGGCTCTGATACCATGTTAGATTTATGAATAATCTCTGTATATTGAAGTGAATAATACAATACAGTAGAGTGCCTTTATATAGGAGGCATATGAGAATATACAAGGAAAGGGAGTGATGCACAAGTAATGTGCTGTACAAGGAAAGGGAGTGATGCACAAGTAATGTGCTGTACAAGCATATACACGGGCTAGAGCCCAAAGCCCAATGGACTACTAATTATAACATTACATGACCGTGATGGGCGCACAAAAAAACGAAGGAAAGACGACTAACGTATAACCCTTTGGCATATTCTTTGTTTATACTTTTGTCATCATGTCATGAATAGTAGAAAAAAATTTTCAGGTCGAGGACTTGGTTTTTTATGCATTCTCTAAGGTGATTTGTCTTATTGAAAAGTACTTTTTGATAATGCAATTTCATGTTTAGATATTACGCAACCCTCTTGCCCAAAAAAAAAGAAAAAAGAAAACATAATCTTTGACATATATTCTTTGTTTCAGGGTGCGGGCCTCTTTCGAATGTCAATTTCAGGTTTGGACCGACCATTATATATGGAAGATTTGTTTATTTTTTTTGTTGTTCTTGTTGTCGGGGCTAGGGGAATATAATTGAAGATCAATTATTTGTACCATCAGATGGTATTATGGTAAATATGCGCCAAACTAAAACAAAATAAAATAATGGATGGATGAGTGAAAATTTTCATTTACAAACAATTTTCTAATGAGTCCAATTTCAGATCTTATAGATTGTACAATATAGGATAACGTCCTCTTCTTTTGTCCACAAGTTTGAATTATTTATTTAGCGTTAGGATAAATCTACATATGCATGAGGATGCCAGAAATATCGATATTGAGAGCTATTCGGACTACAACTCTACAAGAGACACTAAATTGCAAGAGCATACCGTTAGGAAGTATCCTTACAAAAACAATTATTTGCTTTTTGTCAATATCAATTACTCTAAATGAAGAACAAATATATTGTTATGTAGTCTCATTTACCTCTATGATAGATATTAAGGCATATTTATGCATTAGTGGTTCTTAAGGTTTCATGAGATCTATGAGGTCTTGGGTTTGAAATCTTTAATCAGTATCTTAGGGCCATCCTCAAGAGATTCTTTCGTGTAATAATCCGATGTAAGTGGGATGGGAAGACTACATACATTCCAAAGAATATTCAGAGATTCAGAAAACTTAGGACACTCTCATATTATCACCAAAAAAAAAAAACCTTAGTGACTATAAAAACAAAAGAAACTATAATTACAAAAAGATACCTTTCTTTTTTGAACAACATAAAGATACATTTCACAGTCTAAAAATTAATAGATAAAGATCCAATGTGGTGGCATAGAAGTCTATAATCTATATATAAAATTAGACGTTTGACTTTTAGTTAATCTCATAATATTATGGTACATAAAATTTTTAAAAATTTTACATGTCATTATTCTATTATAAATTTTCTTAATTGTATTTAAACTCTATTATATGTTTAAACCTTCCATTATATGGATAAGGATACTCTCCATTTGGAATAAAATGGAGAGTCTCCATTTCATGGTTCTGATTTTATTTCACAAATCTAACGATATATAGACTGCCTTGTCATTTAAAATTTTAAATGATATGGCAATCTGTACACTGTTAGATCTGTGATATTTAATCTAGACCATGAAATAGAGACTCTCCATTTTATTCCAAATGGAGAGGATCCTTATCCCCATTATATGTATTGTCTTTATCAAAAAAAAATAAAAAAAAATCCATTATTATCCTACCAAATCATATTTCCTTTAAATAGTAGAATAAATAGTCCATAAACAAATACAATAATTACCATAATTATCAAATTTGATATTTAGATAAAAATAAAACTAAACATATTTAGTAAAACTTTCCCTGCATTGTACATGCTATTGACTAGTTATATGCGAAGAAAAGGAAAATTTTCCCAAATCTTTTTCCAAATTAATTATTTTCTGATGATGTAAAATAAAACAGTTAACGACCCACCCCCCCCCCAATATAATCCTAGCTAGTACAAGTAAGATTAGTTGGAGAAGAAAAAAAGAATATGTAAATGCCTATAAGGTAAAAGAAAGAGAAAACGAAATAGGAAAAAAAATGTATTTTTTTTTTTGAAAGATAGGAAAAATTGGACCTAACTAAATATTATTTTTAGAAGATAGTGATCATATTGTAATAAAATAATATTTACTTTAATTTAACTTATTTGGATATCACTTTAATCTAAAAACTTCTGCATGTGGCTGTAGGTTTAGATAAATAATGTTCTTGAACTCTAAAAAGAAAAAAAGAAAAAAAGAAAAAAGAAGGTTAATTATGTTCTTCTCTTTTATTGAAAAAAGAAAAGAAAAAAAGATTTCAACTTATCAACAGGTAGAATATCATCATAAAGCAAAATACCGCTTCTATTCATGGCCCTCAGTCCTAAAATCATAATAAACAATACAACTTAATTAATTGATCTTAAATTTTTTTTGACACGCTATCTCAGTTGCAGGCGTCCAACTATGAGACAAGGTGTTTATGTCACATAATATTTAACATGTTCCTGTCCACATTAATACATTTATATAAAATTCTCTGCTACTCATAGTGTACAAAGACCGTGTATATATATTTATAGCTGTTAGGCAATTAATTACAGCATTGCTTATCATTAGTAGTAGTAATTATTAAGCTTCATATAGCAGAAACTAGTGATGGCAACACTGCACCACCCTTTAATTGTCACAACATTCTTATTTTGCTGCTTTTTAGTCACAGTTGATGGAAGTAAAGGGACTGCAACCTACTACACTCCTCCATACATTCGTAAGCATCCATCTCCTTATTATATCCCATGGATGTTTTGTTTTTCGATAAAGTAATCAAACCAAATCAGACTTGGGGATGGTGCTTGGATGATTGAAGCAGTTTGAATCTAAAATTGTTCGATAGAAAATAGCTGGTCTCCTTTTATATATTATATATATATATATATATATATATATTATATATATATATATATATATTATAATTTTATTCGGCTCGAGGATCATATGATATTTTATGTAATATATATATATATATATATATAACTCTCACATATATGTGGAATCTATATGTATGGGTTCCATATACATATGAAAATAGGTTATTAAGTACATGCACTCATTGTATAAGATATTTTTTACGGGGCAATGATTGTTTCTCACAACTTACACTACCTTATTTTACATCACCTAAAAAATATAGACAACATATGTCTACAATTTGTGTTCTACAACACTTGTAATGATGTGTGTGATATAAGATAATATTTTCCATTTCTATATGGTAGGGGAATATTGGTATCAAGTCAATTCATAAACAATTATGCTCATTCTATTCTGTTGCTTATCTATCCGATATTCCGACAACTAATTCAGTGAATTTGGGAAAGTCGGATAAGTAAAAATTTAAGAGATGGGCATCCATGCATATATGTATTCCATGGGTTGGCAACATATGCAATTAGAGGTTTTGAACTATTTCCTTTATAAAAGTAAATGCCTACCAGCTAGATTTGATGATTAATAGTCATAGTAATTATCTTTTTCTTCAAAATAAAAAAGGGTAACGGAGAGATCAACCATGTTGACCTATTTAGATGTGATTATAGTGATTCCCTTCTCCGTTGAAGAACCAATGCATGAAGGAACAAGATAATACAATGGGTCGTAAGTGTTTTCTTAAGTAGGTTGAGTCATAGTTTAACTTCAGTCCCACCTAAAGTATCAATAGTTTTAGGTAACAGAAGGCAATAATCCTTAAATCGAATCATATTTTCGAAGGTTGCCATAGTACTTATCTTACAAACAAATATATGACATGGTGCTCTTTTACCAAGACACATGTGACATGTAATCTCACTTCCATACATCAAAAGATCACATAAGTACAATATACAACACTTTATACAGACCACACCTTAGAACCAGCACATCTAAATTTCAGATGTTTGATTGGTTCTAATAACACAAATAAGACATTCAGAATGCACCGTAACGACATTTTGTAAGAACTTTATGTAAGATTTTATTGTATGCATATAACATATTTTATTAATTTGGATGTAATTAACACTAGTGTTTAAACAGATCCGTAGTTTATACTCCTATGTCATTGGTTGTTTGACAATTAATGACTAGTTTCCTATTAAAATTATTTGGTACTCTTCGAATTCAATAAATAAGTGTTTCTTTTTTTCATATGAATGATGGATCTCACTATGAATTTAATTAGTCGAACCACCATTTACGTGAGAGAATGGAATATGTATCTATTATATTCCTGAAGTACGGAATGATTACTCAGCTTCGTAACCATTTTGACTGATCATGATAGTTTGTACAACGGAAAATTATTAGTTACTCTTGGTGTATAGGATGTGGTATTTCCTCCTCTCACATAATTATTAATGATGAATTTCACCATCAATTTAATTAATTAATAAGACTCATTATTATGTAAGAAGAAAGAATATCAGGTTGTTGTATTACTCGAGAACAAAGGTATTATGATTGCACATTAATCAATGCCTATGGTTTCCATGACCGTGCACCAAATATATACTCATAATTAAGGGACAAAGTCAAAAAAGAACACTAGTCTGAATTTTGTTTGATATCTCTTCGTTTACGCAGCTTCTGATTGTAATGGGTTCAAAGATGATGGTGTAATGATTGCGGCAGCAAGCAGTGCACTCTGGGGCAATGGAGCTGCTTGTGAAAATAAGTACAAAGTTAAGTGCCTGAGTGGAACCAACCAAGGGGTACCCCACCCTTGCAAAGATAACACAGAGGTGGTGGTGACCATTATCAACTATTGCCCCCCGCCTGGGTGTCAGGGCACCCTTGATTTGTCACAAGAAGCCTTTGGAATAATTGCTGATCCTGACGAAGGAAAGATAAACATTGATTTTGAACAGGTTTAAGAAATTAAGTGTTACTGTTTGTTCAATTCAGTATATGTGGACGGATGCAGCAGTTGAAAATCGGCTGCTAAAATATTATGGATAATAATAATAACAATAGCGTCTCTTTTCCACGTTAAAATAATTTAAATGTCTTTGTAATCCAGAATTGTTGCGGATAAACCTTAATGCAACTCGGTTTTCTTATGTCTTCATTTGGCTTAGGATGGTGACTTTAACTCAATTTTATCAATATCTTTACAGACTTTATATATCCGATGATAAGCTGTGAAGAGTTTAATTATCATAGATAATCACTTAACCATCTCTAACTCAAGGAAAAAAAATAGATGAAATGAATTACCCATGTGGTTTATTTATTTATTAAATTATGAGAATGAATGATTTTTATTGGTTCAAAATTGGTAACAAAATGTTGAATGGGATTAAGGTTGATTGATTTTAATTGATTCTTAAAAGTATTAATAGAAGTCAATTGAAATCTTAATTCACATTAATTCAAATGAAAGATAATCAAAGACATGCAAATATTGGATAGACATACAGGGTATATGTTGAATCTCTAAGTTATTTAAAATGTTTTAATTTTCATGAATAAATAATTAATTTGATAATTTAGATAGGATAATAACATTTAGAGTCAACGTATATAGGATAATATAAAATAAAACCATGGATTTATATAAAAAATTATAATAAAATCGAAAAAATGGAAAATGGGAAACCATTCAGAACAAAATATTTGGAGGCTGATTTGGGCATTCTAAGTGTTAATTGACACTATGCTTTCAGCCTCCAAAACTTTTGTTATTTTTTTTCTCGAATTTTCTTAAGTGATTTTT
The DNA here is from genome assembly GCA_907173295.1 of Fagus sylvatica. Lineage (NCBI taxonomy): Eukaryota > Viridiplantae > Streptophyta > Magnoliopsida > Fagales > Fagaceae > Fagus > Fagus sylvatica. Next base: position 7,402,262 of record OU015771.1, on the reverse strand, counting down.
TCCCAAGCCTTTTGTGGGATTGAAAATAACACTTCATGATCTGAAACCAAGTTCCATATGCTTCTAGAACTCTCAATTTGTGTTTTCTATAAATAGGGGAACCATTCAGAATAGAGAGATCTTTAACCATTCTTACTGAAACCCTGTTGAATTTTCGTCTCATCTTCACTTCAAGCACTTAAAAAGCCACATATTGGAAAACATGGAATTTTTGTCCTATGACTCGACCTTGTTTGTTCGATGCACAAATTATGGTATCATCCTTTGCTTGCTATATGTTGATTATATGATTATTACAAGTGATGATTTGCAAGGTGTTAAAAAACTCAAGCATTTTCTTAGTCAACACTACTTTGAAATAACGGATTACGGTCCCCTCAGCTACTTCCTTGGCTTTGCATCTCCTCATCATTCTATAGCTACTATCTCACCCATGCTAAGTATACATTAGATCTCCTCTGTTAAGCTGGTTTCACAGACAACAAGATAGTTGACAAATGTATTAAATAAAATGTTCACCTCCAAGATCATGACGATGAATCCTTTCATGATGATACGTTCTACTGTAACTGGACAACTACTAACTCACCCATGCTAAGTATAAATTAGATCTCAGATCTCTTGGCTTGAGCTGGACAACAAGATAACCTATTGATAAGTCATGAAATATGACTTATTAACCCAATTTTATAAGATTTTTAATAGAGTTATTTTGCATTTAATTTTCAGTTGTATGCAAATCATTGCATTTCTTTTATTTCATAAAAAATATTTTATTTGTATGCATTGTTTGAATTTTATAAAGTCTAAATTTTATGTTTTGTTTTAGGTGCAAATTAATGTTTGAAAAGAAAAAAAAAAAAAATAAGAATTACAGCCACCTGCGGCCCACAAGCAACACCTTTCTTGCCAGCAAAATAGCAGATCATAGCTCCAAAATGGAGCCTTAATGGAGATTCATGTGTCTCCCTTTGAAACATGGAGCCAGCGAGTTGCAGACCTCCTTGTCTTACCGCATCACACACGATCAGAGCTGTAAGCCTGTAAGGAGCTTAATGAAATTCCCCTGGCTTTGGCTAGGAGCTCTGTGGGTTGCATGTTTACCATTTCCCACCTCATCACACCGGATTATGGCTCCAAACGTAACCTTAAAATTGGGATTAAGATCTTCTAGAATTCTTAAGTTACTCTAACATATAGAATTCTTTGAATCTTAACCTTCATTTTATAATAAATGGTCTAGATTATACCATGTCATTAATCCATTAACAAAATCCTTAAAGTAATGGTTTTTAAAAACAACTCCTAAAATCTAAAGTTAACTTTTTATAGCTTAATCAGATTTATTCACATTAATCTATCAAAGCCAAAAAAAAAAACGCTGTTAAAAGGATTTTTTTTTTTGAGGTTGGATTCAGATCGGGGTTGAAGCATTGGGTTTTGGGATTTTGATTTCTAATTCTGGGTATTTTCCTTATTTCCATTAAAAAAACCATCAACACTGAAATGCACTATATATTTGCACGACATCAGGCTAATTAAAAAAAAAAAAAATAAGATTTCATAAAATCAAAAAAAAATAAATGTTTGATAGAATATGTGATAAACTGGGTTTTTTTTTTTTTTTTTTTTTGTTTATAAATATTGGTTAAAAGTAATAATTTGATTAATTTTAAAAAGTTAAGCTTAATTTAGGAATTGTTTAAAAACTATTTTAGGAATTTTGTTAATGGATTGATAACTACACTAGAAAAATCATAAGATGACGACATACTCTTAAGCAATAACGCATCAAATAATATCTAATGCAATTACGGTTTTGTATTTGATAAATCTAGTGTTCTTACATATTTATAGGACAAGCCTGACTGAACTTATGAAATGGTTCAAACTCTAAAGGTTTCAAATAAAAAATAATATAATAGGTATGAACAATCAATAGAAGAAATTTTAAACTTTGAAACACATTCATGGCATTAAAAGAATCAATAGTATCTTACAAAGGGAATTCCTCTTAGTCTAAGTTAAAGTTTTAGCCTTCCATGAAAAATACTAAAAAAAAATCTAAAGAAAACAATGAGAAAGAGAGAGGCTAAGAGAGGCAAAGATAAGTTAAGAGATGTCTTTAAATTTGACCTAATGTACCTTTAAATGCGAGTATATCAGCTACAATCTCTACAATGTGACTTAAGTGGCCTAATTAAAACTCGCCACTTCAATTAAAATTCCAACTCAACTCCACCTCACCCCAGTTACTCACGGTATCCAAACTTTTTCTAACTCCCTGTTAAGGCGTTAACCCTTTCTCTGTCAAACAGTCTGCCAGTCTGCTTTCAACCAAACTTCTCCATCAATCCTCCTCCAGATTTCCATGAATTTTAATTTCCCAAAACAAAATATAATAAACCCAAAACAAATATATAGAAAAAGAAGCAATTTTGTTCAAATGAAAAGAAAAAATATGATAAAAAGATTAAAAAAAAACAAAACCCTTGATGGGGTAGGAGTGAAGGATGGTGCCAGATTCAAGAAGCTTCTTTTTCTTTCCATTGGAGAGAGGATTTAACACCGATGCGGATTTGCAACTGAAAGTGGTGGGATTAGAAGAATAGGAGTTGTACAGATTTGAGGATCACAGAGATTTGGGTGCCTGTATGCCTACCTAGTGCGAGTCCAATCGTTTAGTCTGGACTCGGGTCGATGGAGTGTTTTGGCTTGGTCCGGATCGACGACAATGCAAATTTGGAGGATAATCTTCGCCGGAAGTAGAAGTCCGGTTGAAGCTTGAAAGCAGGCCAACGATGAGAGAGAAAGAGAGAGAGAGAGAGAGAGAGAGAGAGAGAGAGAGAGAGAGAGAGAGAGAGAGAGAGAGAGATGCGGGTTGAGTCATTGAGTGTTAACGAGGAGTTAGAAAAAAATTGGGTTCTGTGGGTAACTGGGGTGAGGTGGAGTTGTGTTGGAATTTTAATTGAGGTGGAGAGTTTTAATTAGGCCACATAAGTCACATTGTAGGGATTGCAGCTGATATGCTCCCCCTTTAAATAGGTCTAGAAGTCCTAATAAAATTAGAATTTTCGTAGATTTAAAATCCAGATTTTCAGCTTTACTTAACTGTCACGTTTGACCCCTTATACGTCTAAATTAGAAAATTCTCGTAAAATACAAAATTGTAGCCCTTTGAATCAACTTTCTATCCTAACTTGAATCGCATCAATCCAATATTTGAGCTGAAAGTTATGGTCCAAATATGAAGACGTATGCAAGCTGGAATCTTAGTACAAATTGGACTGCAGTTTTTCTTTGATTCCTTGTTCTATTTGGGCTCCAATTGAATTGGGCTGACATTCTTTTGCTTCATTAAGACCTATAAACATAACAAACTAAGTTAACACTCTATGAGATCAATATAACTCACATAAATGGTAAATTTCATGTAATGCAATGAAATTAAAGAATTGTAAAATTTATATTGTAATTCAAAGTATCATGCATAATAATCCCATTAAATTCTTTCTAAAACATGGGTAAATAAGTAATATTTCATAATCTATCAGATCTCTAAGCTGACATTTTCCAAGAAGGAAATAATATTATATTGGAAGAGAAGTTTCTCATACCCCAACCACCAAAACCTTACCTCCTTTAAGTATCGTCTGTTGTGCTAAGGCTGAGCTTGGCTGAAGAAACTTGATTCAACATGGCAAGGAACAGGTTCGATTGATCCATTGACAGATCCCTTTTTATTGATCTTACCAATGTCAACAGGTCCCTTTTTATACCAAAGCTTTCGAAACTGTTGTGGATGTGAAGTGGGCCCAAGTGAGAAAGGGTTAAGGTGAAATGGATTGTTGTTGTTGAACCCAACAGGCTGGGCCTTTAGTTAAGCTCAGCAATGCCTATTTGTTAATGTTAAGTGGGCTGGGCTTTTTACAGCCTGCTAGACCCATTGAATTGGGCTTGGTAAATTGGATCATATGTGTAGCCTTTTTCTTGTTGTCCATGTAAAAAAACAGCCCTCAACAATTTGTATATCCCTCAACAATTTGTATATATGAGTAACATCGATCCAAAATCGAACAAAGCTGCAAAGGTTAGCCAATTTTGTCCAATTAGTCTCTGCAATACCATATATAAAATCATTTCAAAGATTTTGGCTACTCAGCTCAAGCCCCTTCTTCACAAAATCATTTCTCTATAGCAATCTGCCTTTGTGCCTGGTAGAGTTATCCAAGATAACTCCATTATTGCTCACGAAGTCCTCAATACAATGAAAAAAAAGAGAGGCATTGGTGGTCTGATGGCTCTAAAAATTGATACTGAAAAGGCTTTTGACACAATAAAATGGTCTTTCTTGCTAAATGTCCTTCGGCTTCATGGGTTCAACACCAAATGGATCAACTGGGTAAACCAATGCATCTTAACCCCAACTTTCTCCTTCCTCATAAATGGCAGTCCTTTTGGCCATTTCAAATCTTTCAGAGGCCTGAGACAAGGTGACCCACTCTCCCCTTTTTTATTTATAATTGGAGCTGATATTCTTTCCAAACTTCTCCAAAATTATTAAAGTTGAAACTCGTGGAAAATTGCATGGCATCAAAATCTCACCAAGCTGCCCACAAATTTCCCATCTTCAGTTTGCTGATGACCTCCTCATTTTCTCAAAAGCTAATTCCTCAAATGCATCCATCATTCTCGAATGTTTTTCCCCTTATCAAGCATGGTCAGGGCAAAAGATAAACTACAGCAAATCAAGTGTCATCTTCAGCAAGAATACTATTGGGCAATCAGCAGCAAATCTCTGTCAGCTCTTGAATCTTAAGAAATCAAGCCCCACAACAAAACACCTTGGTCTTCCCCTTGATCTTAACAGAGCCAAATCGTCATCTTTCCAAGATCTTATTGAAAAAATTCAAAACCGTGTTGCTGGTTGGAAATCCAAACTCCTCTCACAAGCTGCAAGATCAACCCTCATTGCAAACGTGGCTGCATCAATCCCATCCTACACCATGTCATCACTCCTCCTCCCCAAGACCATATGCAACAAAATTGATTCCATTCTCCGTGGGTTCTGGTGGGGTGCAACTCTGGGAAAGAACCATATGTGCTTAAAATCATGGAAATCAATTTGTCAACCAAAAAGCTATGGAGGTTTGAGCCTACGCAGATCCTTAGACACAAACCATGCTCTGATCTCCAAATTGGGTTGGTCACTAGTTGCAGATGAAGATAAAGCTTGGGTCTCCCTGTTGAAAGCAAAATACCTCAAAGGAGTCCCCTTCATGCAGGTCTCTCCATCACTGAATAGTTCTTGGTTATGGAGGGGCATCTTAAAATCCAGACCCCTCATCAGCAAAGGATTATGCATGAAAATTGGTGATGGTCAACATACGCCAATTTGGGACACTCTTTGGATCCCCATTCTTGAAAATTTCATCCCATCACCTTCATCCACAGTCCATCCAACCATCCATAGGGTTGCTGAGCTCATTGTACTTGACACCTTCCAATGGGATAGAGGTAAAATCTCCACTTTCTTTGACCGTATGACTGCCTTTAAAATTCTTAACATCCACCTCTCCCCCACTAGTCAGCTTGATAAATTATGTTGGGTTCCCAACAGTAATGGAATTCACTCAGTAAAATCGGCATATCTCACTAACCAAAAAGAAAGATTTAGCTCATCTGGGCCCTAGCCAAATCAGATTGGAACATCCTTTGGAAAGCTAAAATCTGCCCCCGCCATAAAATACTCTTATGGAAAATAGCTTGGGATATCCTTCCCACAAAAGCCACGTTAGCAGCCCGTATTCCAGCAATTGACACCACTTGCCATTTATGCTATGACCAAGAAGAATTTGCACTCCACATTTTCACTCAATGCCCCATAACACTATCAATATGGCTCACCTCTTCATGGCCTATACACCCAAATCGCCTTCCTCTCACATCCATTTCCGATTGGGTCATCTTTATCCTCAACCCAGGAAAATACTTAAACCTCCAATTGTAGGAGGCCCATTCCTTCACTCTACTTGCATCTGTCATATGTGACCAGATATAGTTTCATAGAAATAAAATGCTCAAGAGTGTCCAATCAATTCCATCACCATCCACACCAATCCCTCTTCCCCCCCCCCCCCCACATCTTGCCCAGGAAATCCATAAAACCTTCCTTTTCCATAAACAAGCTTGGGAGTTCTCTTCCCAACATCCTACCCTCCATACTCATAAACCTTGGTCCCCTCCTCCCCCTAGATGGTATAAAATAAACTTTGATGCTGCTGTGAGACCCAACAATGTTTTTTTGGCTGCTATTTGTCGGAATCATTTGGGGAAGATTACTCATGCATGGATCCATGTTGATGTTCATGGCGACCCTCTTTGGGCTGAGGCTAAAGCTGGTCTTTTTGCTGTTTCAAGTGCTCTGGATGCAGGTTTGGATTCCATTATTTGTTAGGGAAATGCTCTTCAGGTCATCAATTCTATTCAGAATTCTGGCTACTCCCCACATTGGTCTATTTCTAATATTATTAGTGACATCAATGTATCTTCTTTTCTTTTTCATGTTGCTCTTTTTCTCATGTTCATAGATCTGCAAATGTTCTTGCCCACTCTTTAGATGCTTGGGTCCCCTTTTGTAATTGTCCAGGTGCCATTCCCATCTCCTCCCTTCCCGCCCATGTCATACAAGCGGATTTGGTGGATGGTTCTGGCCCCTCGACTCCTCCTTTTTCTTAAGAGTAATGATAGGGATACAACTAATTTTACAACTAAATGCTTACAAACTGACATGACATCCTATATGGAAGTAACACATCAACAATTAATGATTTATTAATATTAAATGTTAATATTGAATTGGTAATTTGGTGTTTTAATTGCTTATGTGTTATATCCATATAGGATGCCATGTCAGTTTGTAAGCATTTGGTTGTAAAATTAGTTGTATCCCTAGCATTACTCTTTTAATACAATAATCTTATTCATCAAAAAAAAAAAAAAAAAAAAAAAAACATCGATCCAATAAAGCTAGAAGAGGCTACAACCTTTTTCACCTGTTACGCACACAAACATTATTATAGAGCTCATTTGACAACTTCCGTGCAGTGCTAACCTAGCATTATGTGAGCTGCGGGGTACCCGTACACCTAAAGTCTTGCATGCAAACTATAATCAAGCCTTCCAACTTCATGAATTGCCCATTTGACAATTTACCAATATTTTGTTCGGGCCACCATGCCAACTTTCCGTTGAATTTTATCATTTGTAAATATTTTATTGTAGCAAAATACGGAATATCTTTCACTTTGATTGGTAATGAATTACTAAACTTGGTATATAATAATGAAGGTGGAGTCATAAGTATGGAGTAGAACCCACCAGCCATATATAATCAAGTTAAAGGAAAATGCACGGGGTTGTGACTGCTTTGTCTTTTAGTCTCTATATTGCTAAAGTGTAGACATGAAACGTGTTTTCTGCCAAACTTTACAGCCACGGGCCGGCAGAAACCTTCTTATGTATTGTCTGTATACCAAAAGCTACACCTACACGCCAAGGGTATGGAGGCCCAACTTGAGCGTGCGACATGAGGAGCGGAGGCAGAAAAAAAATTTAGGATGGGCTAATTGCCAAAAAAAAAAATCTTGACTGGACTATTTAGGTAATTTTTTTTTTATAAAAAAAATATAAGTGAACAAAAAAAGTAAAAAACAAACCTTGACTGGGCTATAGCCCAGCCAAGGCTTGCCTTGGCTACGCCCCGACATCACACTATTTCTAAAGAAGTTATAAATAATTAATATACCGATAAGTTGGGTGTATTGGGAGGGGAGGGAGTTATCTTACAAAAGTAATTCAATTTATTGGATTTCCTATAGAACTGTGATCACTTGCTCACATGCAAACCGTTAGAACATCTAATATACAACTTGATGATTTAGTTAAACTTAAGGGATAGCAAGAGGGTTCCTCTTACCATATTTTCTTTCGTTAATCCGTACATATGTAGAAAGAACTTGGACATATGAACCATTCCAATTTTTGGAACAAGATGACGTAGCTTTTTATGTCATTACATTACGTGAGTCCAATGCGAAAGACACAACATTGGCCAACTATGATCAAGATAGTGTAAATCTTCCTGCAATATGCTTAGAGCCAAATATTAAGTCATCTATATTTTAATGAATGCCACATATGGTATCTTTCTATTAATACGTTAATTTAACGCTATTTGCTAAAAGAGACTCGCTCTTTGTTTAAGTGAACCTTTTGTATTTGATAGTTTGCTTATGGTTAATTAATTAATGGAGTGTATTATGTAGTTTTTCTAAGATAATAATAAATATTAAAAAAAAAAAAAAAACATTAAGATCGACCCTTTTGTTATGGGTTAAATACTATTGCATATCATATTGTGTACACACCAGTTAATGTAAATATATTCACAAATTGTGAAAATCAATATCCACATATTGCAGACCTGTTCACAAATATCTACAATTTATAGATATTTATCTATCCATATTTTAGGTAGTATTTACTGATAATATGTATTGGTAGTAAGCACGTATCACTGTCATTTGTTATATAAAATAGAAAAGATGGTTTTGGGTGAAGATTTAGAGAAGTTGTTTGATATGCTTTTATGTATTTCTCTCTCGCTCTCTCTTTATATTAACTTCAACTTCAAATTTATTAGGGCTACTAAGAGTTATCTACATTGAAATTAAATCATGGCATTCATTTAAATTTTCTCTGTCTGATACATGGATAAGTAGGGTACCTTAACGCTTTGTTGATTGAGATAAACACACATTTTTTTACTTAAACACATTCTCTCTCTCATACAATGGATATGGTAATAAGTGCATCATTAGTAGCTTTTGCTAGTTATAAATAGGCTAAGGATTTTAACCCCTCCTCCCTAATCCTCCATCTCCAATATTAGACAAAACTTATGGGGTTTACTTTTGAAATTTTTTGAGTATGTTAAAAAGTGAGGAAGTTAATGGATGATGATCATAATGTATATTCTGAAAAAAAACAAAAGCCAAGTCATTCAGCCTCAGCCAGCTCACCTTCATTCGGTGCTCCAATCAGACAGGATTACCGACCCCCATTAAAAAAAGGAAAAGCAACCATTCTCATAACTTGTAATAATACAAAACCACGCAGAAAACAACAAAACCTAGCCACCAACTGGGTAGTGCCTAATCATAATCCATATTGCGACATAAAGCTTCATATGATCACTTGTCTTTCTTCTCACCACGCAATGGTCTATTTGATAATATTCTTTATTCTCAATTTGGTACTAGATTTGGCCAAAGAAAGTTTATTATTTACTTTCATTTTCTGCTCCTTCGAATTTTGGACCTCATCCCACTACACACTTCTTTAATCGGCCTCATCAAATTTTTATTTATTTGTCCAATGGTTCTGAGCTTCTATAAATATAGGGTTTTGCTCACTTTGTATGTAAAGAGAAAGATAGCTTTCATAATTTCTGAAGTAGTACTAGTAGTACCCATAAAACTATTAACCATTTTCTCTTCAAGTCATCATGGAATTAAATGTTTTCTTGAAGGAAACAGTTTGTCTCAGGCCATCTGAACAGTCCAAAAGACAAACTATTGAACTTTCTGGTCTGGACAGGATATCCCCTGCAATTCTATATGCTGTCTTTTTTTATAAATGTAATATAAACTCTGAAGCAGAATATAGTATTGAGAAAGCCAAGAGAGCTCTCCAGAAGGTTCTTGTTTCCTGGTATCCAGCTGCTGGGAGATTTAGAATCAGTGATGCAACAGGGAAGCTAGAGATTGACTGCAACGATGAGGGCATAACCATGACAACTGCAGTGTGTGATTCCAAGCTTGAAGAGCTTGGAAAACTGCATGAATACAAACCATCCTATGAAAAGCTGGTTCCACAGCTTTCTGAAGCTGATGATATATCAAAAAACCCACTTGTTCTTGTGCAGGTTTTTGTTTAATTTGCTTATGAACAATAGAAACCCTACTTTAAACATTTTTCTTCATCGATCTATATATATAAATATTATCTCTAATGGCTATAAAATTTCTTTCATGTTGTGTTTTGGAAACTATGTGTCATGCAAGTCAAGTTTTGGTCTTAAAAAAAATAAACCCTAACTTTGTCTTTTGAAAGTAAAGTTTTATTAGTGCATAGTTAATTTCTTTCAATCCCCACCCAAAAGAGAAAATAAAAGTAAAGATTACCATCCAAAGTCTACTAATATTTTTTAGGCTTAATTTAGGTCTTGAAAGTAATCATGTCTCTTCAGTATTAATTGTTCCCCACTTTGTTGGTGCTGATTTATTTTGTTTAAATTTAGGTCTACTATTCAGTGGAAAAAAATTTCTGGTCCGTTAATGATGCATGAAACCCTAACCCTAGACATTAATTTTTTTTATTTGTGTAGTGCTTGATTATAGAGTTATTATCATCTTATAATCATGTTCGATCTAGAAATTGTAGTTCAGCTTATGTATGCTTCTAATTATGAAACCTAGAAGCTTTTCATTCCTTCTAGGGTTTGACTGAACAACAAATTACGTAGAGAAAAATGAAGAAAAAGAAATGAAAATTAAGTTACACCAAAGAAAAATGAAGAAAAAAAAAATTCTAAAGGTACAGCTTCTTGGTTTATAGTTCCCGACATCATAAACATTTCTATGAACCCACTAAAGCAGGATAAGGGTCGTGTGGCAAGTTTCATTGATGGTTGGGATTTGCACCACTTAAACAAAGGTGGTCGTGGAAAAGAAAATGGAGAAATCAAATTTAACTTTACCTTTTTCATTCAAAATCGAATACATGATAGATAGAATATTAATCTTGTTACAACATGTGGGGTGGGGGATTTAGTTGGAATTTAGTTTCTTATAAAGGAGATTAATTAATATCACTAAACTACAACTACAATGCTCTTGATGTCTTTCTTTATATTCTTCTGTTTTTCTCAAGAATTTAACCCCAATTTTTTCAAAGTTAATGTTCCCTGTATATTTGCAGATAACAAGGTTTGTTTGCGGAGGGCTTTCAGTTGGTGTTGGATTTAGCCATGCTTTATTTGATGGCAGTGGAGCATTCACCTTTCTAGCATCTTGGGCTCATATATCAAGTGGGAAAGATGAATCTGACCTTATTGTTCCAAACCATTCAAGAGATGCTATTTTGCATGCTATCTATTCTCTGCATTCAACCCCTGCAGCTGCTTCAATTTATGAACAAGACCATATAATAGCCATTGAAGATCTCTATGGGATACCTATGCAAGCCATGGCATCGGATGACAGGTGTTGGGAAACTGCACTAGCAAAATTCAGCCAAGTTAATCCTCAAGGGGGGCTTCAACTTATTACATTGTGTATCAATAAGGAAACTGTAGAGACATGGAAGGCATTAGCAATCGAGAGGGGCAAGCTCTTGAAGTGTTCTACTTTCGAAGTTTTATGCGCACATGTATGGAAGGTATGTTTTAGAAGCAGGAAATAAAAAATATTTTTCATTCAATAAATCAAAAAGACATTTTTAGGACCACCATGAGTATTATAACTTCAACTTAAGGGTACAAAGCATTATAATTTGTTTTAGAGAAAGGAAATATAATTGCATATACTACTCAAAAGTAATGAACCTAGCTAAACGAGTTTTAAAATTTGCTGGTACACTGGTGTTTGAATGGTAAATAATTCATATAATTAAAATACATATTCCATACCACAAACAGGTGTAAACAAAATTGATTTCCTCACTATTAACTTTTACGTTGTGTACTGCCATTGAGTTCATATTTTGCATCACATTTCACAAAAGGAACCATATATATAGACGTGGTAAATTCTTTGTTTTGATCTCCTTGCAACATTAAATTAAATCAAGGATGAATGATACGATAGCAAATAAATTGCATTATGATTTTGTAGGAGATTACCAGCAAAAAGTAGAAATATATGAAAAAAGGATTATAAAGCATAATAAGTGAAACAATTATTGAGGTGTGGTTTCTTTTATACATTTTATTATCAACAGATCTCCTGAAAAACTTTTCCTCCTATATTGGAAATATTTTCTCTTAGAGAACTAGGGTTAAGGGCCCAGCCCATTATAAACCTAGAATAACCTAGCTACGGTTAGCTAGTTTAGGGTTGGCTAAGGTATATACATACATATATAATTGAGCAAAGATGTAGTCGTCTTGGGTTTTACATAGTAGATGTGGGTCATGACACCAAATTACATTAATTAATTTCATTTGTCTTTTCTCTTTATCTTTCTCTCACTTTCAATCCCAACAATTTCAACATTGTATAGAAGTCACTACCTTCGTTTCCCACAACCCAAGGGCAGTGCCAAGGGTGGGGCAGGGAGAGCCTTGACTCCCATTTTGGGTTTTCTTTTTTGTTTATTAAAAAATAGCATAAATTAAAAGAAAATTTCCTTATGGGCTTCTCCTGAAATTTTTTTAATGGGAAAACTATTCATAATTGATGCATATTTTAAGGAAAAAATTATAAAAATTAGGATGATGCATATTTTAAGAGAAAAATGTACAAGATTGAGAGGTTAATACTCAAGATCTCAAATACTGAAACTTTAGATGTTAAATCCCCTAAAAAAACTCAATCTATTTGATGTTTGCTTCAGAATTAGGAAAAAAAAAATTTATTTTTATTTTTTAATGTTATTATATTCAACTATGCCCCTCTTGAAAATTTTTTCTGGCTCCGCCACTACCATCACCTAGTCACCAGCACTTCATCGTCCAAAATTTTCCACCATCATACCTAAAAATTACCTCAATTTGGCCCATTCTTAACTCTCTCATTTAAAAAAAAAAAAAAAAAAAAAAACCCTTTGTGTAGACTGCTTGAATTTCAATACACCATATGGTTTTTTCAGAATCACTGTATGATATCGCATATATGTGCTCTCACACGTCACCCCAGTTTCGGTCACACACTTCCTATGTGCTTACAGGCCTGCAGCCCTGCACATGCCGCCTATGGTTTTGAGACATATTCCCATTGTGTTAGTTCCATTCCTAAAATGTGTTTCAAATGATCTTCACCCTTACACACCTCACTCTATCACATGATGGCCTGGTTGCACTCAGCGTCTCACAGAAACTCTCTTCTCCCATACGCCTTCACCTCACTTAATGTTGGGGATGCTCTCAAGTGTCACAGCTTTTTATGTGTTGCACGCATTTTCCACGATTTTCCTAATCATCCAACCACCTCTAACAACATTCCGGCCACTATTCAAACATCTCTAGTAATTTTCCAACCACATTTAATGGTTCTCACTTTATTCAATGGGCCATTGAAGAATTTCCTTCCAAACTTTAGTTTTCATCAAACTTCCATTTTGAATAAGGGGGTGTTAGAGAACTAGAGTTAGGTGGCCAAACCCATTGTAAACCTAGGATTAGTCGGGTTTGATTTACTATTAATTTGAGTGAAGATATAGTTTTTTTTTTTCCTCTCTCACTCTCAATTCCTACAATAATTTCAATATTTTCTTTTAAGAATAAAAAACATATTGCCCATGAATTACAGCTACATATATTTGTTGTTAGTCAGTAATACTTTCAACTTTTTTAATAATAATTTCAGAAATTCATTGTCAGGATTAAGAATATAATTATCACCTCTAACCCTCACGATTTCCACCAGATTATATATTATGTCTTGAACTTCTACTGATCTTTTTAGGTTCTAAACCATTTCCAACATTTAAACTGGCCAGCGTAAAATAAAATAACATCTGTGCTCCATCTATAAACAAATAGACTATGGTCGTTAAAAGTATACTGTACATGTATGCCTAGTACACCGTAGATGTAACTAACATCTTTAATTTCTCTGCCTAGTACACCGTGACCTATAACAGATTTAACTAACATCTTTAATTTCTCTGCCTAGTACACCGTGACCTATAGCACATGTACCAACATCTTTAATTTGTATACCTAGTACACCGTGACCAATAAAAAATGAAAGGCTTCCATCATATTGTTATTGAAGGTGATGCTAAGCTGTGTTTTGATGCTATTGGAAACAAATCGGTTACACCATAGTTAATAGGCTCTCTTATTGACAACATTGGTGACAAGAGTAAGCTTTTTTTGTCTTGTAACTTTTGTTGGGTAAGGAGAGAAGCAAATTTTGTTGCCCATGCTATAACAAAATTTGCTTCTGCCTTTGGCTCCCTTTCCCCTTCTTTTTGTTTTAATTTATTTGCTTTACCCCAGGCTGTTTGGGATGCTTGGAATCGTGATGTACTGACTGTTTAGCTTTTATGAATTTATGTTGATTATAAAAAATAAAATAAAAAAGATGTACCTGACATGTTTAATTTCCTTAGTCACAAACATAGAGAACTTACATCATTAATTGCATTCGTGGATGTGACTTCTCGTGCACCTTCATAAATACACACATTAACTGTACACATTATTACTCAACAGTTCTTTGTGCTAAACATTAATAATCTTATAGGCAAGAGTAAAGGCTCTTCTTCTACATCCCAACACAAACATATGTTTGCAGTTCCCAGTTGATTCCCGAAATAGGTTCCAACCTCCACTTGGTCAAAACTTTACTGGCAATGCCTTTGTTCTCGCCTCAGTTTCTTGTTTGGTGAGAGATCTATTACAAGAACCTCTTCACAGCACTATTCGGAAAATTCAAGTAGCAAAAGATGTTATTACTGATGAATATATCAAACTATATGCAAAAGCCCTCGAGTCCTCGAACAAGTTTTTACCCTCTATGCGAGAATTGACAATTATTACCGATTGGTTGAAATTCCCATTCAATGCACTGGATTTTGGTTGGGGAAAACTTTCTAGTGCAGCTCTATTAGCAACTCCTGTACAGGAAACTGCTTTTCTGATGATGAATCTTGAAGAATCTGGAGGTTTCTTAGTTCGGATTGGAATTGGAAGTCAATACGTGGACGATCTTATCAACAACTTCAATAACTTCAACTAATACTGCCGAAGTGGTAGAGCTCGTTATTGTATGTTTCATACTTAGTTGAATTTTTGAAAGAAATCAGTTTTCAGTCTGACTGATGTTGTAGTATAGATATCAGTGTCTTATTATTGTTGTTATATAGTAGTAGCATAAACTATGTAAAATTCTAGTCATGCAAGAGGAAGTATGTGAAATACTATTTGTGAGCTTGTGATCTTTGATTAATAAAAATGTATAATATTATATATGAATTTATTTCTAAATATATATATAAAAAGTGTGTCACTAGCCGTAGCTACAATATATTTTTATGTCACTTTTAAAAAAAAAAATTGAAAGAGAGAACTGTTAAAAGATATATCTATCCTTGATGGTAAACCTAGGCTTTAATTGGGCTTGCGTGCTTTTACTATATAAATGAAAGCCCAAAGTTAATTAAAACAATAAATTAAAAGATGCTATTAAGCAAAGTATTCTCACAATAGATTTGGAGTCTGTCATGACATCACTCAAGTCTATGTTAGAGAACCTTGAGGAATAGTTCAATTGGTTCGGTTTTGGGTGTGTTTCCTAATAGTTGCTAATTTGAGTCCCTTTAGGGTCACCTACTCAAGATAAAACCTTGTGTCTATCGTGATATATATGACTAGTAGAGTGTTACGTGTTCCTTTGGGATTAGTCGAAGGTGCACGTAGGAACGCTAGCCCAGACACCCAAGATTATTAAAAAAAAAAAAAAAAAAAAAGTCTATGGCAGAGTGTGTAAAATATGTTGTAGATTTCTTGCATTGTTTCCAATTTTAAGAACTTATTGAGGGCAAAGACTGTGAGAACATTTATGAAAGAAAGAAAAAAAACGTACACAAAATTTTGTGTGATAAAATTTTTTGGAAATAAAATAAATATAGTTTGCAAAAAGACAAAAATTAATATTTAATTTTCATAATTTTAGTTCAACTTCAACCCCTAAAAATAAATTTATGATTCAACAAAGAACATTGGCTTTTCCTATATCAAATTTTTTGTTAGTATATATATATATATATATAAAATAAAAAAAGTCCAGTTAACGGGTGTCTTTAGGACATCCGTTAAGAAAATATTAAATGCTTCTACTTTAAGGGAGCAATGAAATTTTAACATTAAAATAATAAAAGACAGATTTTTAAGGGTGTTTTAATTTTTTTTTTTAATATTAAAATTTCACTATTTCCCATAAAGTGGAAACATTTACTACTTCCTTAGAGGATATGTTAACAAAATCCTAAAAAAAATATGGACTATACCAACCAGTACTTAACTGTACCTATTTAAAATCTTAGTTAACATATATATATATATATATATTTATATATATATATATCATATATATATATATTACATACATTTACAGGGAATACAAATATTCTATCTCACTTTTGTGTTTCACTTTATACTCAACTAGGATTTAAAATGAAAAGAAATTAAACACAATTTAACACGTGACATATTGTAGTTGGTGGAGTATAAAGTAGAACACAAAAAATGGGATAGAGAATATTCATTTAATTTAGACTTACACATAAAAAGTGAGTGATAAGAATTAAAAATAATACCACTCGCAAAAACACTATGTACCATAGAAAAATAATATATTATATATATATATATATATATATATATATATATATATATATATATATGCCTTTGTAAATAATAGAAAATTGTGTTTGGTTATAGTGGGGTGGCAAAATATGCCCAAACCCATTAACCCACCCAACCCACTCTCTAATTACCCATCCAAACCCACTTATTTAAATAAATGGATAAATGGGTGCTGACCTAATTAGGCCCAATTAAGTTGGGTTTAATTGGGTTTTAATTGGGGATCTAACAAATTTACCCAAGTCCACCTATTAATTATTTTGGGGGTATTTTTGTTATTTTTATAGGGTTATATTTGTCATTTTAGAGATTTTAGAATATTTTAACCATATACATACATAAAACTAGTCGCAAACCCGTACCATGTACAGGAAAGCAAATTAAAATGAGATATAAAAAAATTAAACAAAAAAATTTCATTAATAAAGTTCCCATCCACCATCTTAAGGTGTAGCCATCAAAATAGCCAAAAAATTATATTTGTAAAATTCTACCAAACACAACACAAGAAAATTAAACCAAAAATTGAGTAGCACCATATTCATAGCAAATGCCTACCTTTAAAAACAAATGGTTACTAACATTCTCATTCACCATCTTAAGATGTACCCACCAACTAAAACCAATGCACCAAGTTCATTTTTAAAATAATAGGTATGAAAATTATGCATAAAGCACAATAATTTAAGTCCTTATATGCCTTACCAGAATGTCAACAAATAAATGAGGAAAATAATGATGATTCACATAGATCAATTTTAGTTATGCACCATCCTTGTTCATTTGCTCCTATGCGGTTGGAACTTGTAGATTTCTCTCATGGAAAATGGCATTCTGTTAAAAGAAAAACAGGAGACATGTTAGATGAGAATAAGAAACTAAAGTAGCTCTTGGAGACATTTTGTCGAACACCTAGCAGATCAAATTGCCAACAGTAAAAATGGATACCTTTTTCAAGCTCTCTCTTCCCACTCTTCATAGAACTCCTTTAGAAACTTCTCCATGAACTTGTAACTTCTCTCAACCCTCTTCTACCCAGTTGGAATTTATTGTTAGAGCCCACATAATGAACTTAGATTTATATAACTGTAACCATGCACATGTCTTGTATTCTAAAGTTTATATTAACCACAAACAAAAGATACATGGATGCACACAAATAATAAGAAAATTTGTAACCATGCATATATCTTGTGTTCTAAAGTTTATATTAACCACAAACAAAAGAGGCATGGATGCACAAAAAAATTAAGAAAAACTGGGCAGGAAATTAGGAAATCATAGTAGAATGCCTCCAACTCATTGCTTTTACCTTGATTTTGATCAAATCCTTCAGCTTGAGAACCTTCTCATGAAAATTATTCATAGTCGTAAACTTGTCCCCACCAAGTTCAACTCAGGTTTGGGCCATTTGGGTTGGCATTGTTGATGAAAAAGGAGGAACCTTTGGCGTGGTTTGGGCATTTGGGGTTTGGTTGCGACTCGAGCGATTGGAGTGAGCGAGTACTGGAGGTAGGTGAAGTGGGTGTCGATCATGTGTGAGAGAGAGAGAGAAGCGGTTCTACTTCTACCATGAGAAAAGGACAGAGACAGAATGGAAGGGGAAAAAAAAATATCGGGGGTAACCAAAACTAAAAATAAAC
>OU015771.1:7329442-7383862 GCA_907173295.1 Fagus sylvatica | reverse complement strand
CAGGAATTGGGATTCCATTAAATGCCCAGGAACGAGTTTTCACGCCCTTCATGCAGGCAGATAGCTCAACCTCTAGACATTATGGAGGAACTGGTATAGGCTTGAGCATTAGTAAGTGTCTGGTTGAGCTTATGGGTGGTCAGATAAGTTTCATAAGCCGACCTCAAGTTGGCAGCACATTTTCATTCACCGGTGTTTTGGGGAGGTGTAAGAAAAATGCATACAATGAAATGAAAAAACCTACTTCTGAAGATTTCCCTTCCGGTTTTAGAGGATTAAAAGCAATAGTAGTTGATGAGAAACCAGTTAGAGCTTCTGTAACCAGATACCATTTAAAGAGACTAGGTATCCTGGTTGAATTTGCTAGTAGCATCAAGAATGCAGTTGCTCTGTGTGGAAAAAATGGTTCTCTGACATCTCAGTGAGTTCTCTCTCTCTCCTTTTTTTATTTATTTATTTATTTTTTGGACAAGGAATGAACATTGTGTTTCATATAACAACTCAAGAGGTTTTTGAGTGAAACGACACCCCTTGAAATTTTAATTTTGCAACAAATCCCAAATTAAAATCTGTTGAAATTGTAAGATTCAATTTTTGAGTAAAACTACTTTATTTTACTTTGACAGAAACTTCCAGCCAGATTTAATTCTAGTTGAGAAGGATTCATGGGTCTCTGGTGAGGAAGGTGGTCTAAATTTTCATCTATTGGACTGGAAACAGAATGGGCATTTGTTCAAGTTGCCTAAGATGATTCTTCTTGCAACGAATAACAGTAATGCTGAATTTGAGAAAGCAAAGGCAGCAGGATTTGCAGATACCGTGATCATGAAACCTTTGAGGGCAAGTATGGTTGCTGCATGCCTTCAGCAGGTGCTAGGAGTAGGGAAGAAGAGGCAGCAGGGGAAATACATGGCTAATGGAACTTCTTACCTGCAGAGTCTGCTTTGTCACAAGAAAATTTTAGTGGTTGATGACAATAGGGTTAACCGCAGAGTTGCTGCGGGTGCGCTAAAGAAGTTTGGAGCTGATGTAGAGTGCGCTGAGAGTGGCAAAGCTGCACTGGCATTGCTTCAACTACCACACAATTTCGATGCCTGCTTCATGGATATTCAAATGCCAGAAATGGATGGGTATGTATTGAAATTCTTGAATGCAATGTATATATTTAGTTAATTAGTTATTTATTGATGTCTTGGCCTTGGATCCATATGGGTAAATCTTTGATCTGTACCTATACTATAAAGAAAATTATGAAAGCATTGTGATAAACATTTCAACTGGCTTCAATTAAACAGTTGCTACATAAAATAATCATAACTTTATAATTTGTTTGGCAGTTGTTTCATATGCTTCTTTTTGAATTATAATGATATTGAAGAAAAACAGAGAGGCATCTCCCTATCGAAGAGAAAAATAGAAGGGAGGATGTAAGATCAGAATTGGAGAGGGTGTTGTTTATGGAGGAAACTAGTTGGCAGAACAAATCATAGGCTTTGTGGTTAACTGAGGAATACAGAAATGCATGTTTTTTTTTCACCATTTGTAGACAGAATTATGTTCCTGAATCATAACTTTAGTTGTTCAATGTGTAACCAAATTTCTTCATGATAATGATATTTAAAACCAAATTTCTGCATGATAATGATATTTAAAACTTCTTTCTGAAAAACTGTCAATAATTTAGCGCCAAACTCCATTATTTACCCAGATATGAGAAATTATATGCATCAACTTCTGCCGGATAGAATTTGGAACTTATTAACTTTTCCAATCTTAATTATTCAGTTCAGACTGCGATGCTTATACTTAGTTGGCTTTAATAACTCAAGTTGTATTAACTGTAGCAATTTTTTTTTTTGGGCTGTGATTAGTCTCCAAATAAACAATTTGAGCTATTTGGTTTGAACCCCCTTTCTGGATGACTTCTGTTCATTCATGGACTTGAAATGTTTTAGGTGCCTGAAATTAAGGGTCCGTGTATCTTATACTATGTATAGATAAAATATAATGGGCATCGGAAAATATTTTTGCTGGAAAATGTGGAACCATTTAAAGGATATAAATCTTCTTGAAGTACAATTCATTGGTACACTGACTTTGACAAAGCTGTACATATTTCCTATACTTGCAGGTTTGAGGCAACCCGTCGAATACGCCTAATGGAGAGCAAGGCAAACGAGCAAATAAATGGAGCCACAGAGGAAGAAGCTACTAGAAAGAGAGAGTGGCATGTGCCAATATTAGCCATGACAGCGGACGTGATTCAAGCCACATATGAAAAGTGCCTGAAATGTGGGATGGATGGATATGTCTCAAAGCCCTTTGAGGAAGAGAATCTTTATGAGGCGGTTGCCAAGTTTTTCGAATCCAAACCGATCTCAGTCTCATAACAAGAACTTCCACCTTCATTTGAAGCAGGCAAACCTAAAGTGGCAACAATTAAGTGGGCTGAAAGTTACCAGCAATTTTGATACTGCTGATGTATTTCTCCCGCAGATGAAAGGCTACAGTTGGTGTCTTTGAATTTAGAATATTCTCATCCAACATTGTTTACAGGTCCAGCCAATCATTTCTAACCATCTTCAAATTAACATGATTAAAAAAGTACATACTGCTACAAAATTCTCCATCCCCAGTTGTATGTATAGAGCCTTAGAAGGGGAAGGAGCCAAATTGTGTAAATCATATATATTTTTGTATGCTTTTTCCCCTGGAACTTTCTTTTGAGAAAAGGGTCTCAATATCTTGATTCGTATAATTGTCTGTTCTTCAAGACTTTGGTCAATGAACATTTTGTATGTTGAGAAAGAAAAAAAGTTCTTATGATTGAACCCACATCTTAATCTGATGTTTAGTTTGAAACTTCATTTATTATGTATGTATTTTTGCGAAGGGGGAGGGAATAAGTTATGGAAAAGCCTCAAAAAAATCAACTACATCAGCTAACTCCAGCAGGCTGGGGTCCGAGACTACAAAAGTATCACAATTGGAGGAGGCTTTGTTCCTTATCCATTTAGCTAGTTTATGGGCTTCTTTATTACTGTGTCTTGGGATCCATCCAAATGAGCAGTAGTCGAACGGCTTAGACTGACTTTATTTCTCCATATAAAACCAAGAACAACATCAACATACACCATAAAGTTGTGTTCATTCCATATCAATTGGTAGAATACCTGGAGTGGGGATACAATCTTCCTAATCAATTCAAAAGAGGATTGGGCATGGGCCTGGTAGGCTCAGGAGGAGTTAAGGGGTTTTTTATTTTTAATTTTTATTTTTATCTTAGCAGTAGTTAAGTTAGTCGGTGGCCTCTATAAGAAGTATTTTTGGTTTAATTGGATTGAGATCTTTGAATGACATTACTCTAATAATTATATTTGGGCCTATATTTGGTTTGGGGCTCGTGATCTAATATATCTCTAATAATTATATAATTATATAATGGGTAAATTACATTATTCTCTCCCTTGAGGAATTGCGGAACGACAATAAATCCCAAACTTGAGCTGAAATGACAGTCTCACCCTTCAGGTTTGACATAAAATTGTTATAAGGCTTTCTATTACTACTCTTAATGGAATATTCCGTTTTTTAAAAGATTATTATGTTTTTTAAATGACTCTTTCTCTCCTTTGGTAAAAAGATTTTTTTTTTTTTTAAACGAAATATTCCGTTAATGTAATAACGGAAAAACCCATTACAGTTTTATATCAAACTGAAAGGTGGAATGTATTTCGATTCAAGTTTGGGGTTTATTGTTGTTTTGCAAAACCTCGTAAGAGGGTAGCAGAGACAGAGGGAAGGGGGGGGTGGTGGGGGCCATGGCCCACTAAGATTTAAAAATAAATAAAATAAATAGTATATATACATATAAGATTTTGGGTTTTGGATAAAAAAATAATTATACTTGGCCCTCAAATTGTAAATTGTTCCGTAAATTCAAAAACTAAAGTATGCATTTTGATTTAGTCCATTCCTTCTACTCATGATCCTTTCCAAAACCAAAAAACTCATTTTAGGTAACAAATTATTATAGTATAAATTTGTTTGACAACTATTTGACTTTTTTTCTTTTTTTTTTTCCTTTAGTACTTTAGTTATTTGTTGTTGGAAATAGTTTACCTTCAACTTCGGTTTGGAGGAATCCTCCTCCAACCCACTACGTGGCAAGTAAATAGACCATCATAAACATTAAGTACAGCTTAAATAGACCATCATGAAGAAAAAGAAATGAAAATTAAGTTACACCAAAGAAAAATGAAGAAAAAAAAAATTCTAAAGGTACAGCTTCTTGGTTTATAGTTCCCGACATCATAAACATTTCTATGAACCCACTAAAGCAGGATAAGGGTCGTGTGGGAAGTTTCATTGATGGTTGGGGTTTGCACCACTTAAACAAAGGTGGTCGTGGAAAAGAAAATGGAGAAATCAAATTTAACTTTACCTTTTTCATTCAAAATCGAATACATGATAGATAGAATATTAATCTTGTTACAACATGTGGGGTGGGGGATTTAGTTGGAATTTAGTTTCTTATAAAGGAGATTAATTAATATCACTAAACTACAACTACAATGCTCTTGATGTCTTTCTTTATATTCTTCTGTTTTTCTCAAGAATTTAACCCCAATTTTTTCAAAGTTAATGTTCCCTGTATATTTGCAGATAACAAGGTTTGTTTGCGGAGGGCTTTCAGTTGGTGTTGGATTTAGCCATGCTTTATTTGATGGCAGTGGAGCATTCACCTTTCTAGCATCTTGGGCTCATATATCAAGTGGGAAAGATGAATCTGACCTTATTGTTCCAAACCATTCAAGAGATGCTATTTTGCATGCTATCTATTCTCTGCATTCAACCCCTGCAGCTGCTTCAATTTATGAACAAGACCATATAATAGCCATTGAAGATCTCTATGGGATACCTATGCAAGCCATGGCATCGGATGACAGGTGTTGGGAAACTGCACTAGCAAAATTCAGCCAAGTTAATCCTCAAGGGGGGCTTCAACTTATTACATTGTGTATCAATAAGGAAACTGTAGAGACATGGAAGGCATTAGCAATCGAGAGGGGCAAGCTCTTGAAGTGTTCTACTTTCGAAGTTTTATGCGCACATGTATGGAAGGTATGTTTTAGAAGCAGGAAATAAAAAATATTTTTCATTCAATAAATCAAAAAGACATTTTTAGGACCACCATGAGTATTATAACTTCAACTTAAGGGTACAAAGCATTATAATTTGTTTTAGAGAAAGGAAATATAATTGCATATACTACTCAAAAGTAATGAACCTAGCTAAACGAGTTTTAAAATTTGCTGGTACACTGGTGTTTGAATGGTAAATAATTCATATAATTAAAATACATATTCCATACCACAAACAGGTGTAAACAAAATTGATTTCCTCACTATTAACTTTTACGTTGTGTACTGCCATTGAGTTCATATTTTGCATCACATTTCACAAAAGGAACCATATATATAGACGTGGTAAATTCTTTGTTTTGATCTCCTTGCAACATTAAATTAAATCAAGGATGAATGATACGATAGCAAATAAATTGCATTATGATTTTGTAGGAGATTACCAGCAAAAAGTAGAAATATATGAAAAAAGGATTATAAAGCATAATAAGTGAAACAATTATTGAGGTGTGGTTTCTTTTATACATTTTATTATCAACAGATCTCCTGAAAAACTTTTCCTCCTATATTGGAAATATTTTCTCTTAGAGAACTAGGGTTAAGGGCCCAGCCCATTATAAACCTAGAATAACCTAGCTACGGTTAGCTAGTTTAGGGTTGGCTAAGGTATATACATACATATATAATTGAGCAAAGATGTAGTCGTCTTGGGTTTTACATAGTAGATGTTGGTCGTGACACCAAATTACGTTAATTAATTTCCTTTGTCCTTTCTCTTTATCTTTCTCTCACTTTCAATCCCAACAATTTCAACATTGTATAGAAGTCACTACCTTCGTTTCCCACAACCCAAGGGCAGTGCCAAGGGTGGGGCAGGGAGAGCCTTGACTCCCATTTTGGGTTTTCTTTTTTGTTTATTAAAAAATAGCATAAATTAAAAGAAAATTTCCTTATGGGCTACTCCTGGAATTTTTTTAATGGGAAACTATTCATAATTGATGCATATTTTAAGGAAAAAATTATCAAAATTGGATGATGCATATTTTAAGAGAAAAATGTACAAGATTGAGAGGTTAATACTCAAGATCTCAAATACTGAAACTTTAGATGTTAAATCCCCTAAAAAAACTCAATCTATTTGATGTTTGTTTCAGAATTAGAAAAAAAAAAATTTATTTTTATTTTTTTAATGTTATTATATTCAACTATGCCCCTCTTGAAAATTTTTTCTGGCTCCGCCACTACCATCACCTAGTCACCAGCACTTCATCGTCCAAAATTTTCCACCATCATACCTAAAAATTACCTCAATTTGGCCCATTCTTAACTCTCTCATTTAAAAAAAAAAAAAAAAAACCCTTTGTGTAGACTGCTTGAATTTCAATACACCATATGGTTTTTTCAGAATCACTGTATGATATCGCATATATGTGCTCTCACACGTCACCCCAGTTTCGGTCACACACTTCCTATGTGCTTACAGGCCTGCAGCCCTGCACATGCCGCCTATGGCTTTTGAGACATATTCCCATTGTGTTAGTTCCATTCCTAAAATGTGTTTCAAATGATCTTCACCCTTACACACCTCACTCTATCACATGATGGCCTGGTTGCACTCAGCGTCTCACAGAAACTCTCTTCTCCCATACGCCTTCACCTCACTTAATGTTGGGGATGCTCTCAAGTGTCACAGCTTTTTATGTGTTGCACGCATTTTCCACGATTTTCCTAATCATCCAACCACCTCTAACAACATTCCGGCCACTATTCAAACATCTCTAGTAATTTTCCAACCACATTTAATGGTTCTCACTTTATTCAATGGGCCATTGAAGAATTTCCTTCCAAACTTTAGTTTTCATCAAACTTCCATTTTGAATAAGGGGGTGTTAGAGAACTAGAGTTAGGTGGCCAAACCCATTGTAAACCTAGGATTAGTCGGGTTTGATTTACTATTAATTTGAGTGAAGATATAGTTTTTTTTTTTCCTCTCTCACTCTCAATTCCTACAATAATTTCAATATTTTCTTTTAAGAATAAAAAACATATTGCCCATGAATTACAGCTACATATATTTGTTGTTAGTCAGTAATACTTTCAACTTTTTTAATAATAATTTCAGAAATTCATTGTCAGGATTAAGAATATAATTATCACCTCTAACCCTCACGATTTCCACCAGATTATATATTATGTCTTGAACTTCTACTGATCTTTTTAGGTTCTAAACCATTTCCAACATTTAAACTGGCCAGCGTAAAATAAAATAACATCTGTGCTCCATCTATAAACAAATAGACTATGGTCGTTAAAAGTATACTGTACATGTATGCCTAGTACACCGTAGATGTAACTAACATCTTTAATTTCTCTGCCTAGTACACCGTGACCTATAACAGATTTAACTAACATCTTTAATTTCTCTGCCTAGTACACCGTGACCTATAGCACATGTACCAACATCTTTAATTTGTATACCTAGTACACCGTGACCAATAAAAAATGAAAGGCTTCCATCATATTGTTATTGAAGGTGATGCTAAGCTGTGTTTTGATGCTATTGGAAACAAATCGGTTACACCATAGTTAATAGGCTCTCTTATTGACAACATTGGTGACAAGAGTAAGCTTTTTTTGTCTTGTAACTTTTGTTGGGTAAGGAGAGAAGCAAATTTTGTTGCCCATGCTATAACAAAATTTGCTTCTGCCTTTGGCTCCCTTTCCCCTTCTTTTTGTTTTAATTTATTTGCTTTACCCCAGGCTGTTTGGGATGCTTGGAATCGTGATGTACTGACTGTTTAGCTTTTATGAATTTATGTTGATTATAAAAAATAAAATAAAAAAGATGTACCTGACATGTTTAATTTCCTTAGTCACAAACATAGAGAACTTACATCATTAATTGCATTCGTGGATGTGACTTCTCGTGCACCTTCATAAATACACACATTAACTGTACACATTATTACTCAACAGTTCTTTGTGCTAAACATTAATAATCTTATAGGCAAGAGTAAAGGCTCTTCTTCTACATCCCAACACAAACATATGTTTGCAGTTCCCAGTTGATTCCCGAAATAGGTTCCAACCTCCACTTGGTCAAAACTTTACTGGCAATGCCTTTGTTCTCGCCTCAGTTTCTTGTTTGGTGAGAGATCTATTACAAGAACCTCTTCACAGCACTATTCGGAAAATTCAAGTAGCAAAAGATGTTATTACTGATGAATATATCAAACTATATGCAAAAGCCCTCGAGTCCTCGAACAAGTTTTTACCCTCTATGCGAGAATTGACAATTATTACCGATTGGTTGAAATTCCCATTCAATGCACTGGATTTTGGTTGGGGAAAACTTTCTAGTGCAGCTCTATTAGCAACTCCTGTACAGGAAACTGCTTTTCTGATGATGAATCTTGAAGAATCTGGAGGTTTCTTAGTTCGGATTGGAATTGGAAGTCAATACGTGGACGATCTTATCAACAACTTCAATAACTTCAACTAATACTGCCGAAGTGGTAGAGCTCGTTATTGTATGTTTCATACTTAGTTGAATTTTTGAAAGAAATCAGTTTTCAGTCTGACTGATGTTGTAGTATAGATATCAGTGTCTTATTATTGTTGTTATATAGTAGTAGCATAAACTATGTAAAATTCTAGTCATGCAAGAGGAAGTATGTGAAATACTATTTGTGAGCTTGTGATCTTTGATTAATAAAAATGTATAATATTATATATGAATTTATTTCTAAATATATATATAAAAAGTGTGTCACTAGCCGTAGCTACAATATATTTTTATGTCACTTTTAAAAAAAAAAATTGAAAGAGAGAACTGTTAAAAGATATATCTATCCTTGATGGTAAACCTAGGCTTTAATTGGGCTTGCGTGCTTTTACTATATAAATGAAAGCCCAAAGTTAATTAAAACAATAAATTAAAAGATGCTATTAAGCAAAGTATTCTCACAATAGATTTGGAGTCTGTCATGACATCACTCAAGTCTATGTTAGAGAACACTGACGATTAGTTTAATTGGTTCGGTTTTGGGTGTGTTCCCTAATAGTTGCTAATTTGAGTCCTTTTAGGGCCACCTACTCAAGATAAAACCTTGTGTCTATCGTGGTATATATGACTAGTAGAGTGTTACGTGTTCCTTTGGGATTAGTCAAGGTGCACGTAGAAACGCTAGCCCAGACACCCAAGATTATTAAAAAAAAAAAAAAAAAAAAAAAAAAAAAAGTCTATGGCAGAGTGTGTAAAATATGTTGTAGATTTCTTGCATTGTTTCCAATTTTAAGAACTTATTGAGGGCAAAGACTGTGAGAACATTTATGAAAGAAAGAAAAAAAACGTACACAAAATTTTGTGTGATAAAATTTTTTGGAAATAAAATAAATATAGTTTGCAAAAAGACAAAAATTAATATTTAATTTTCATAATTTTAGTTCAACTTCAACCCCTAAAAATAAATTTATGATTCAGCAAAGAACATTTGCTTTTCCTATATCAAATTTTTTGTTAGTATATATATATATATAATTCAGTTAACGGGTGTCTTTAGGACATCCGTTAAGAAAGTACTAAATACTTCTACTTTAAGGGAGCAGTGAAATTTTAACATTAAAATAATAAAAGACAGATTTTTAAGGTGTTTTAATTTTTTTTTTTAATATTAAAATTTCACTATTTCCCATAAAGTGGAAACATTTACTACTTCCTTAGAGGATATGTTAACAAAATCCTAAAAAAAATATGGACTATACCAACCAGTACTTAACCGTACCTATTTAAAATCTTAGTTAACATATATATATATATATATATATATATATATATATATATATATATTACATACATTTACAGGGAATACAAATATTCTATCTCACTTTTGTGTTTCACTTTATACTCAACTAGGATTTAAAATGAAAAGAAATTAAACACAATTTAACACGTGACATATTGTAGTTGGTGGAGTATAAAGTAGAACACAAAAAATGGGATAGAGAATATTCATTTAATTTAGACTTACACATAAAAAGTGAGTGATAAGAATTAAAAATAATACCACTCGCAAAAACACTATGTACCATAGAAAAAATATAAAAATATATATATATATATATATATATATATATATATATATATATATATATATATATATATATATATTGCCTTTGTAAATAATAGAAAATTGTGTTTGGTTATAGTGGGGTGGCAAAATATGCCCAAACCCATTAACCCACCCAACCCACTCTCTAATTACCCATCCAAACCCACTTATTTAAATAAATGGATAAATGGGTGCTGACCTAATTAGGCCCAATTAAGTTGGGTTTAATTGGGTTTTAATTGGGGATCTAACAAATTTACCCAAGTCCACCTATTAATTATTTTGGGGGTATTTTTGTTATTTTTATAGGGTTATATTTGTCATTTTAGAGATTTTAGAATATTTTAACCATATACATACATACATAAAACTAGTCGCAAACCCGTACCATGTACAGGAAAGCAAATTAAAATGAGATATAAAAAAATTAAACAAAAAAATTTCATTAATAAAGTTCCCATCCACCATCTTAAGATGTAGCCAACAAAACAGCCAAAAAATTATATTTGTAAAATTCTACCAAACACAACACAAGAAAATTAAACCAAAAATTGAGTAGCACCATATTCATAGCAAATGCCTACCTTTAAAAACAAATGGTTACTAACATTCTCATTCACCATCTTAAGATGTACCCACCAACTAAAACCAATGCACCAAGTTCATTTTTAAAATAATAGGTATGAAAATTATGCATAAAGCACAATAATTTAAGTCCTTATATGCCTTACCAGAATGTCAACAAATAAATGAGGAAAATAATGATGATTCACATAGATCAATTTTAGTTATGCACCATCCTTGTTCATTTGCTCCTATGCGGTTGGAACTTGTAGATTTCTCTCATGGAAAATGACATTCTGTTAAAAGAAAAATAGGAGACATGTTAGATGAGAATAAGAAACTAAAGTAGCTCTTGGAGACATTTTGTCGAACACCTAGCAGATCAAATTGCCAACAGTAAAAATGGATACCTTTTTCAAGCTCTCTCTTCCCACTCTTCATAGAACTCCTTTAGAAACTTCTCCATGAACTTGTAACTTCTCTCAACCCTCTTCTACCCAGTTGGAATTTATTGTTAGAGCCCACATAATGAACTTAGATTTATATAACTGTAACCATGCACATGTCTTGTATTCTAAAGTTTATATTAACCACAAACAAAAGATACATGGATGCACACAAATAATAAGAAAATTTGTAACCATGCATATATCTTGTGTTCTAAAGTTTATATTAACCACAAACAAAAGAGGCATGGATGCACAAAAAAATTAAGAAAAACTGGGCAGGAAATTAGGAAATCATAGTAGAATGCCTCCAACTCATTGCTTTTACCTTGATTTTGATCAAATCCTTCAGCTTGAGAACCTTCTCATGAAAATTATTCATAGTCGTAAACTTGTCCCCACCAAGTTCAACTCAGGTTTGGGCCATTTGGGTTGGCATTGTTGATGAAAAAGGAGGAACCTTTGGCGTGGTTTGGGCATTTGGGGTTTGGTTGCGACTTGAGCGATTGGAGTGAGCGAGTACTGGAGGTAGGTGAAGTGGGTGTCGATCATGTGTGAGAGAGAGAGAGAAGCGGTTCTACTTCTACCATGAGAAAAGGACAGAGACAGAATGGAAGGGGAAAAAAAAATATCGGGGGTAACCAAAACTAAAAATAAACGTTATAAAATTAATTAAAAATAAATAATGAGGTGTATAATTGTGAAGTTTCAAAAGCTGATGTGTCAAAATTTGAGATAATTAACAAAAAGTCATAAATGCTTCGGTTTTACAATATAGTATAGATTATTAGGTAAATGGGTGGGTTAGGTTTTACCTTAGATAATTGGGTTGGGTTGAGTATAGGTAATACATACTTTGTTATATGGGTTTAAATGGACAATTGATTTTTAAAGACCTAATCCATTTATTACCCGCTCAAACCCACCCATTTGACACTCCTAGGCTATACCTAAGGAGATGAAATGGAATGGAAATGAGTAAAGGAAGATCAGGGTTCAAATCTTCCACTCCAACTATTTAATTATCAAGGGGGAAAAAGTAAGGGAAGATAAAGAATAAGGAAAAGGAAAATAAAATATTACCCTTTTAATTTTATTTGGAAATAGAGAAGAAATTATAGAAAAGAATATAGCATTCCTTTGTTTGGTTTGCAAAGAGGAGGGAAATGAAAAATACATATTTTTACCTTTACATGTTTATATAATTTTTATTTAGATTGAAAAAAAAAAAAATTCTCAATTACTAAAATAGAATTTTTATATAATTTTTATTTAGATTGAAAAAAAAAAAAATTCTCAATTACTAAAATAGAAAAAAAATGCTATCACTTAATGCTTTGTATATGTGACAAACAATAAAGAATGATATCTAAAAATTATTTAAGGGTATTATAATAGTTTTATTACATAACAATGATAAGCAAAGAAATAAGCTTCTTTGATAAGCATTTTATAAAACAGTCCCTGAAAATCAAAAGTGGTGAGCTCTATACAAGTTCTTGTTTTGCGAGTCTCAAATATATTATGCAAACATGTTTTTAGAGATTACCTTTTAAGTGCTTTTAGTTTTGTAATTTTATTAATTTGCATTTTTTGAACAAAATTTTTAAAATAGTAACTAAAACATCCTCCAAAGCATGGTAATAAATAAAGAAACAATATGTATTAGAGTATTATAATAATTTATATCATAAAATATTGTGCCTTCTTCTACTCTCATTTGTGTCCAATTTGGAACGACAGGAAATTGTGGGCTCCAAAGGAAACTCATTCCTTCTTACTCATCTCCTCATTTTTTTTAATTTTTTCGTTCAAAACAACCAAACGTGAGAGATGGTCTGAACATTTTTCTTTTCTCTCACCCTTCCATTGATCCAAACACAGTCGAAGGATTATATTTAATGGTCTTGTCAGAAACTGTTGCGGTTGTTGACAAATTTGGAAACGCGTAAACCTTGCATTAAACAGCAATTTATGCAATCTGGATATCCCAACAAATTACAAATCCCATAATGAATTACTTAAAAAAATCTTGATTGACGGGCTGGATTCGGGCTTCTTCTATGACAATCCAGTAAACATGCTTAAAATGTGAACAGACAAGAGCATGGTACACTATCTTTAACAACGTTAGAAAGAGAAATCTCTTTTGTTTTTATTTATTGTTGTAACCAAATGATAATATACAAATATATTAAAATATCTAACTTCTTGTATACAGTAGGGAAGTGTTTGTTTTTATTTTGAGAATATAATTTTCAAGTAACATCCAGAAGTTGTGAAAATATATTCTCAGTGGTCCCTATAAGGAAGTTTTCAGACAACAAGAATAAAGACAAACATGACTCTTCAATTTCTTTCCAGTCACATTAGCTTAAGAATCACCTCTCAACAGGTAATTTATCACTAGGAAAAATCCCTATACAGCTGGACAATAAAGAAGATATTACTAAACCGAACTTTTTATGTATGGAGAAGATAATAAATTTTTTTTTAGTAGGTGAGTTTCTACGAGAACCTTTCCCTTTTTTTGGGTTTAAGTTTTATACTCAGTTTCTTACACTTTATTAAAAAAAAAATTAAGAAAAATTACATTTTAAATCCTATAATTTAAAGGTGTAACAAATTAAACCTTATAATTTTAAAAATAATAAATTAAACCTTGAGGTTTTAAAAATAACAAATTAAATCTTAAAGTTTAAAAAAGTAACAACTTAAACCTTAATTCATATAAATACTTTTAAAACTATAAGAGTTTAATTTATTACATTCCTAAACTATAGAGTTTAAAATATAATTTTTCCAAAAATCTATTACAATTAATTGAGAGATATCTAGAACATTTTAGATATTTCAAGTAAAGAAAAATGAAAATATTAGAAGATTAATAAAAAAAATAAAAAATACATGTGAGAAAAGAAAAACCAATAACGTTACGTGTAGTACCGTCCGTAGATAAGAGCGTTTCACGCGCCCTGTGACAGCCATATTACCAAACAAATTTTATGTCCAAAAACACACATCCACATCAAATCAACAATTAAAAAAAAAAAACTGTGTGATTATAAGAAATAGTATCACTCTTTAGAAATCCACGCCTTTATTACATGCCCTTTTCACTCCTTTGTGTTTGCTTTTTCCCTTCCTCCTCTATCTCCGCCGCTTCACCTTCCAAAATTCCTCCCTCTTCAAAAGCCAATTCACTTTTTTTTTCATTCCACCCATAAAGTGAAATAAGACCCTATCACTTTCTCGCCGGTTCCTGTCGTTTTGAGAAAATGGGTTCTGTCGTTTTGAGCCTCGTCTTCCTCTTCATGTTTCTGTCCTTGTCTGGTTTTGTTCGCTCGGACGATGCAGCCGTGTTAGACCTTCTGAAAAAGAGCATCACGAACTCGGATTCTCTGGGTTGGACCGGGTCCGACTCGTGTGACTGGAAATATATTAAGTGCGACAATTCGAATCGGGTTACGAAGATCCAAATCAAGGACATGAAACTCCAAGGCACACTTCCACCGGAGCTTCAAAACCTAACCGCTCTCAACGTTTCGAAGTCCAAGACAACAACTTCACCGGCCCATTTCCGAGCTTCGCTGGTGTAACCTCCCTGACCCAAATCATAGCACACACCAACGGTTTCACTTCCTTCCCGCCAGATTTCTTCAACGGCATGACGTCGTTGCAATCCATAACCATCGACGGCAACCCGTTTTCATCCTGGACAATCCCAATAAGCATCAAAGAAGCCACGTCGCTCCAATCATTCTCTGCCACCAACACAAATCTCAACGGTAACATTCCCGACTTTCTCGGCTCTTTAGTGTCTTTGACGGAACTGCATTTAGCTTTCAACAACCTCATAGGCCAACTGCCTTCTACTTTTTCCGGTTCCACTATTCAAACCCTTTGGCTAAATGGCCAAAAGAGTGATACCAAGCTCAATGGTTCAATTTCTGTTTTAGCCAAAATGACATCCTTAAACAGTGTTTGGTTACATGGGAATCAGTTTACGGGTCCCATACCGGACTTCTCGAACTTAACGCAGTTGTCAGACGTTAGTTTTAGGGATAATATATTGACGGGTGTTGTTCCGGCTTCTTTCGTTAGTCTTCCTAGTCTTAAAACTGTGAATTTGACTAATAATTTGCTCCAAGGGCCAACTCCTAAGTTTGGTGGGAATGTGGATTTGGATATGAGGCAAGGGAGTAATAGGTTTTGCACCGATGTACCCGGTGGGACTTGTGATGACCGTGTTAATGCGTTGCTATCGGTTTTAGAAGGTTTTGGGTATCCGAAAGCGTTTGCGGATAATTGGCAGGGGAATGATCCTTGTGGTAATTGGAAGGGGATTGTGTGTTTAAGTGATAACATTTCGGTTGTTAATTTCAAGAGTATGGGGTTGTTGGGTACAATTTCTCCCAATTTTTCGTTGCTTCCATCAATTACAAAATTGATTTTGTCAGATAATTTTATATCGGGTACTATTCCGACTGAGCTTACTAAATTGCCTAATCTTGTGGAGCTCGATGTTTCAAATAATCGGTTGTTTGGTAATGTGCCGTCTTTTAGAAATGGTGTGAAGGTGAACATTGATGGGAATCCTGATATTGGGAAGGGCAAAAGCAGTGCCCCTTCACCTAGCTCGCCTGGCTCACCAACTGTACCCGGTGGTGGTGGTGGTGGTGGTGGTGATTCACCTGCAAGTGGTGAGAAAAAATCTAAGACTGGAATTATTGTGGGTGCTGTGATTGGGGTTGTTGGTGGACTGCTATTAGTTGGGGCTGCGGTTTTCTGTTTGTTGAGTAATAAGAAAAAGCGTTCTGGTAAAGTACAAAGTCCAAACACGGTGGTAATACATCCTCAACACTCTGGGGACCAGGATGCCGTGAAGGTTACTGTTGAAGGAGGTGGTGTAAATGGTGGTACACATGATGTTCTCAGTCCCAGAAGTAATGGACCGGGTGACATTCATGTTGTGGAGGCTGGGAATATGGTAATTTCCATTCAAGTTTTGAAGAATGTCACCGACAACTTCAGTGAGAAAAATATATTGGGAAGAGGGGGTTTTGGAATCGTTTACAAAGGGGAATTGCACGATGGGACGAAGATTGCAGTGAAGAGAATGCAAACGGGGCCAGTAGGGGAAAAGGGACTGAATGAGTTCATGTCTGAGATTGCAGTTCTTACAAAGGTTCGACACCGGCATTTAGTTGCACTTCTTGGGTATTGCTTGGATGGAAATGAGAGGCTTCTTGTTTATGAATACATGCCTCAGGGGACTCTTAGTCAGCATCTATTTAATTGGAGTGAGCTTGGGTTGAAACCACTTGAGTGGACAAGAAGGCTGACCATTGCCTTGGATGTTGCCAGGGGTGTTGAATATCTGCATGGTTTAGCCCATCAAAGCTTTATCCATAGGGATCTGAAACCTTCTAACATTCTTCTTGGGGATGATATGCGGGCTAAAGTGGCAGACTTTGGCCTGGTTCGACTTGCTCCAGAAGGAAAATTTTCAGTTGAAACTAAACTAGCTGGAACTTTTGGCTATCTTGCACCAGAATATGCAGGTAACTTCTTTAATTTTTTTCACTTCAGATTGGATGTATTAAAATGTTTGTACTCTTTTCTATGTTCAGAAAAATCTGTAGTTGATTGTCCTTGAAATAACCAAGACTAATTAAGATTAGATTTTAATTGTAAGCAACATTCAAACAGCAAACCTTCAGAAGATGTCACTAAGTTGGAAGTAGGAGACCTAAGCAAAAAGGCGGGGATGCAGCAAGAATTTGAAAATTTATATGAATTTTATATTACTATAGAGTCGTCATAGCTCCATTTTGTAGTAGAGTGGGCAGGTAGCCTTACATCGTTTTACATGACTGCAAATAGCAGCACCTTGTCTATTTCACCTTTTACAATTTAAGGGCCCTTTCTAAGAAGACAGTTGTTCCCATGTTACGGCCTGAAAACTACTAAGGATCTGAATGAAGTAATGTAATGAAAATAAGAGGGAAAATAATATGCAACGTGGCTTGTGAAGACACTGTCTCTGGACTCAAAATCAAATTCTGTCTGGTTTGTTAGGACTTCATTAAGCCTTTTAAAACATGAAAGCTAAACTGATATGACTGCAGAGCCTCTGAATTGGTATTACATTGCTCTCAATCCTTGCTAGATACATGGATTTCAGCTTATAAGTCTAGTGTTAGTTTCATGAGAGGGCCATTAAATTCATTTTGATTCCCCCATTTTGTTTGTACCTGTGTTTAATGTGTGTCCATTCTGTCATTTGCAAGAATTTGATTATTTTTGTATGCTGCAGTTTTTACATAAGAATTTGGTTTATGAGAAATATTCAGTTTGCAATATCTTCCTTTTATTTTGGGGGGTGGGGGTTTTGTCGGTTCACTATGTATGTTGCTGTTGATACTGTGGTGGTGGTGGTGCTTGTGCATTAAAACTCCATTGTTTTGTGTCTTATATTTATCATGTTGCTGTCAAGGTTCCATTGTTAAGGACATATAAATTTATTGGTCTCTCTAATAAATTTTAGGTAGTACTTGAATTATCTTTATTCAAATGTATGAAACAAAATGTAATGGATTTTGCCCCTGCAAATTCTTCTCATGGGATGAATGAATCCTAAAGTTGATGTTTGTTATTCATATGTTAAACCTATTTGGGTATATTGGCCTTTTCTGCATACCTCACCATAGTCAAGTATGAATTGTTGTTATGATTGTGGTTTCTGATAAATTATTAATCCTTATGGTACTGACAATAAAATTTTATGGATGATTGGGCAGTGACCGGACGGGTGACTACCAAGGTTGATTTGTATAGCTTTGGAGTGATTCTGATGGAGCTGATCACAGGTAGAAAGGCACTCGATGAATCCCAGCCTGAAGACAGCTTGCACCTTGTCACATGGTTCCGTAGAATGCACCTTAACAAGGATACATTTTCGAAGGCCATTGATCCAACAATTGATTTTGATGAGGAAACCCTTGCCAGTATTAGTACTGTTGCAGAGTTGGCTGGCTACTGCACTGCAAGGGAGCCCTACCAGAGGCCCGACATGGGTCATGCAGTGAATGTGCTTTCATCTCTTGTTGAGCTCTGGAAACCGGCTGAACCAGAGGGTGAGGATATTTATGGTATTGACCTTGATATGCCATTACCGCAAGCACTTAAGAAGTGGCAGGCATTCGAGGGAATGAGCAATTTGGAAGAATCATCTTCATCATTCCTTCCTAGTGGAGACAATACCCAGACCAGCATTCCAACTCGGCCATCTGGTTTTGCGGAATCATTTACATCAACAGATGGACGTTGAAGCTTGGAAATATAGTTGGATTATTCTTAATGGCTCCAAATGGTTTACCTCATTTATTCCTTCTGGCCTTCGCTCGTTATTTGTTCTGTTTGGTAAGGTTTGTCCTCCTTTTCCATGCCTAGTTGGAGATGCTTTTTCTTCCCATCCTCTCTAAAGTTTGAACGGTTTTGATGTTCTAGTTTTTTAGAAGTCCTTGATATGCAAATAGACAGAAATACTCAAGGAGATATCTTTAATTATCATCCCTTTTGTGCCTGAGTGGCTGAGTTAGATAGAGTTCATCCTTGTGATGTTTGTTAGTGTACCGAGCATAAAGAAAAGGATTAAGTTCATGATTTGAGGATCCAATTTTACTTATCTGGTGTACAAATTGCTAATAGATTTCAGTGAATTTGATTAATTTTATATGGACTTATACATTTTCTCAAAAGCTGTCTTTCATTCACATTATTTCAATGGTGTTTATTCTGATATAATCTCATTGAGTTGATCTCGTACCAAATGCGTGCTCAATTAAGTTTTTGACACAATGCTTCGGCTCAAAATTTGCATGCTTATGAACTTTCATGTGTGGAATTCAATTCTTGCAAATGCTCGTAAACTTCAGAAATTTAATATTTGATAATTCTACTGACTAATTAATACTACTGCTTTGTATAGTTATCATTTGTATTTAGTAGAGAATTAGAGAGATTATGATGGTATGCATTAGTTTGTACTTTGTATGCAGTTCTTTTTTAATTTGTCTTTCACTGGCACAGTGGTAGTCTCTACCAATGAACCAAAAGATGAATATAGGAAACATATCCAGACTTTAACCCCAAACCCCATAAATCTGAGATGCACATAAAATTCTTATAAATCTGGCTGTATGATAATCCATACAATTTCAGGAAGCCATTAATTAGATTTTACATCATAATCATATACTGCACATTTTACATTTCAACTTCAAGTTAGGATTGCATAACAAATACTCACATGTTAAATTATCAATCATATGTTGTGTGCTTTGTCTCTCTTCTTGATGAAAGCCACATGCCAATTATCCAACCAACAAACAACATTAATTCCCTTACATATTCAAAGTAACAAATTAAATCCTAAAGTTTTAAAAACCCAACAAATTAAACTTTGTAGTCTCAAAAGAAAGATTAAATCTTGAGTTTAAAAAAAATAAGAAATTAAACCCTCAGCTTAAATCCCAAACAAAATGTGGTGCCACTTTGTAGGACAAAATTTACCTCCAAATCGATTTAGAGGAAAATTCTCTCAATTTATTACGTAATAATTAAATAAACCATTCACGTGCATTATTTACAAGATAGAGTTTACCTAAGTCATATAATTCATTAACAAAATCATATCACTAAAATTACACATGTTGATCTATTTAATTATCACATAATGAGGTTAAAGGAATTTGTAGGTAAAACTTATCCTAAATTAAATGAGTTGAGGTTTAATTTATTATTTTTTAAAACTTAAATTTGTTATTTAAAAAAATATAAGGTCTAATTTATTACTTTTTACAATCTCATATCTAATTTGTTACTTTATTTTTAAAATATGATTTAATTTATTACACTTTCTAAATTGTAATTTATAAGTGTTTTTATTTTTTGAAAATAATATAATTTATAAGATTTAAAACGTAAATTTTCAGTCAGTTTCATTTCAATGATATCTTTGTCGTATTGTCTACGATGATTAGGATTTAGGACCGCCGAGTCAACCATATCAATTGATTTAATTCCAGTACAACTAAATATATAGTTTTTGGTGGCATCATCTTGTCCTGACGAAAAGTTATCCTTCATGATAATGAGTAATGACATTAGATTTTGACTCCACTTATACAGCTCAGCCTCATCATACATGATCCATAGTGTCTGATATATCCCAAGCTGCAATGGCCACATGTGTGACACGTGTCAAACATGGAATGGCTGGTTGCATGTGCATGCCAGCTGCATTCCTCTCCTCGTTCAAAGAATATTTTAGAACTCTAATTCCGACCTTGACTTTGTCTGTGTGTACATCCTGATTTCCTGCATGTCTTTTCTTTATTCACGAGCAATAATCATTTATAGTATAATTACCGGATTTTTCGCGGATTTTATAGATAATATTTTAATTCAAAATGTTGTCTTGTGCCGGAGTTTAACCCAAATTTTGGGTAAGTTTTATTTCCGTACCATCTTTCAAATCATTATTATTATTTTTTTATTATGGAATAAATTAAGATATATAAGATACGGTGCTCACTCAATCATAGCTATAATCTGTTACATATATAATAATCAATTTTTATAGTAAAATAAAAAATAATAAGATATTTATTGATCCATGTTTTTGTGTTCTATTTTATTCTTGATTATAATATCATTTATATTATATATATATATATATATATATATATTTTTTTTTTTTCTTATAAAATAACTTGGATTTATAATGAAAATAAATCAAATACAATCTGAAATATGGTATACTGCATTTCGTGGAATATAAAATGAGCAATACTACGAGAAATTATTCAGTCCACCAGGTGAACCACGTCATCTATCCACCATTCCAATAATTAAATGCCACATATGTTAATTTAATGACTCATCAATATTCACACAACCAACAAATAAGGAAAAAGACCAGAATACCCTATCTTTCTCTCTCCATCATAGTGTGTGAATATTGATGAGTCATTAAATTAACATACGTGTCGTTTAATTATTGGAATGGTGGATAGATGACGTGGTTCACCTGGTGGACTGAATAATTTCTCCAATACTACATACACAACATTTTCATAACAATTATTAGTTATCATCTGGACTCACTACTATTTACCATTTACAGCTTGACACTTCAGCATTGTTATGAAAATGTTGTGGTTGTAACTTTATTGATATAAAATAGAACATAAAGAGTGGGATAGATAATATTCATTCATAATGTATTTACATATATAAATTAATAGTGAGATTCACTGTTCATGTGAGAAGTACAAATACGACATTAATATAGTCCTTGAGTATTCTATAATTTTTCCTAATTTGATACTTATGGACAAGATATTGATTGTCATTCAAAAACCAAAAATATCATTTATTAGATTAGTTGACATTTTTTGGTGTTTTTAATTGAGTTATATGTTTT
The DNA here is from genome assembly GCA_907173295.1 of Fagus sylvatica. NCBI lineage: Eukaryota > Viridiplantae > Streptophyta > Magnoliopsida > Fagales > Fagaceae > Fagus > Fagus sylvatica. The sequence goes on along the minus strand of OU015771.1, from coordinate 7,362,105 downwards.
CTCCAAAAAGAAAAAATAAATAAATAATTTGGGTTCAAATCCTTCCCTCTAAATGGTCAAATTATCAACAACAACAAAAAAAAAATTCTATTTAAATAGATTGGATTAATAATTAATTTTATCAAAATACTTAAAATAGATAATGCCTTATTAATTACTATTCTTGATAGGGTAGCATTCTATCACAATTCACAATTTCTTATACTATATAACAAGGCCATTTTAGTAAAACATGAAGCGGCCAATATCTTAGCTAAAAAAAAGTGGCCAATATACCGATAAGTCTGATATTGGATTCTTCAGCTATGGTAAAGTTGAGAGCTCTTTCTTTTTCTCTTCAATATATTTTCCTCGATAATTTGTAATTTTTGTTCTGTCTATTTCTTTCATTTGGCACTAATCTCAATTATGATTTTCAACCTCCATGAAACTTGAAGTTGTAGCCTCGTAGGCAAGGTAATTTCTTCCTGCAAGTTAACTTAATTATCCCACTTCTAAAGACAAAAAAAAAAAAAAAAAACCTTAAACTTCACGCTTCTTGCAAGTTAGGAATTTTATTTTATTTATCAAAAAAATAAAAAAAACCAAAAGTAAGAACAGACACGTTCAATTTGGCATAAAGATGGACTCAATGAGCTGTAATGGATGTAATCAATTTAACAGATTCGCAGCTAATAATTGCAAACGTGTAAGGTTGAAATGAAGGAAAGTACTTGGTTGCAAAATAGTTGTAATTGCTTCTTCTATTGGCAAATCTGTTGACTTTAAAGAGAAATAATTCATTTTTCTGTTTTATTGTATACGTGGTCTTTTTTATCAATACAAATAAATTATGGTAGATTTCATTACAAAGTGATACCTTAAAATTAACAATTAATAAGAAATAAATGATTTTTATTGGTTGGGAAGACCACTTCCGTTGTAATGAATAATTTCTCGACTTTAAAGATATTAATTAGCCTGTTAAGAAATCTTATCAAGTGGTACTCTAAACAGTCTAAAGATGTGGTTTCAATCTTAACCAACTTCTCGCCAATGCGATACCAAATTGTTTTGGGAAAATAAGAAGGAAATGCGAGTACCCACTCAAGTCATGAGGGATATGAAAGCTAACAACTAGAAAGAATCTAGTCGAGAGATACAAAGCAAAGGATAAGAACACTCCCCACTCTAAGTAATCCACCTAACACTATTTTTTAGAGTATTTAAAAGAATGGAATTGCAAATACATTTTGTTCTTATTATAAATAAAATGGTGTATTTTTTCTAATGTGTTTGGGAGTTTATAAAATGAGGAATGAAAATGAAAGAAATATATAATTTTACTGTTATACCATTTAACTTTTTTTTTTTGTTGTTGTTATTGAAAATATGGATAAAATTAGTATTTCATCTCCATTTCATTAAAAAAAGAGTGTTCCTCATTTTTGGGAAGAAAGTTTAGTCTTAGTAAATGAAATGGAATAATTATCATTTCTATAATTACAGGTGGCTTTATGCCAACTATTAATGCTCTTGCCTCTTGTCGATATTATTATTGATATGATTTTTATGGTATAAACACATCTGATGGATTGTGAAGCTGTTATTAATGTGTATTTTCAAAGTTTCGCTTTTTTAATGGCTTGGATAGAGGTGGGTTATAGAAGTATAATGGAGAGAACCTTGGGATTATAGTACTAGTCGGGATTTTAAAAACCAAGCCGACTGGGTTAACCATTAATCAGCTAGCTGATGCAGTCTAGCTTTTATTTTATTTTATTTTTCATAAAAAATTGTTTTCTCTCTCTCATCTAGCTCTCACTTGTCCTAGGGTTCTATCACCTAGTCCTAAGACTTGATTTGTGGACTATGTAGACTGTTCATATGTAGCATCCACACACCGGCAAGTGAAGAAATACTCGTGGAGGCTATGTAATGGGCGCAAGGGAGTGTGGGAATGGCATTATTCGATCTATTCTACTGCATAAGGTAAATATGAAGATTCTTATAGAAAGATCCTAAACCTTGATATATTTCATGCATAAACTTTCTAAAACTGGTAATTACTCAGCAAACGAAAAAAAACCAAATTGATGCAATCTCCTTCTTCGTGACACAATCCTTGTGATTTGTGATATAACCAATTTATAATTGTATGCTCTAAAGTCCACGGGCTCTAATGGCCCAATTCTTTTTTATTTTTGATGGATATCTAATGGCCCAATTCTATTATTGTTAAGAGGCGTCTTAATTGAAAGTTTGGGCTTGTGTGAAATTCACGTATAAAAGATGGAACATTTGGAATTGGATGGGCTTTGGGCGTAATATAATTTGACTGCAATTTGGCCTTTAGCAAATTTACCACACGCCCCACAAAATATGCTTGGCACCCTCGTGTGGTGGTCTTGATCCGGGGCTCAATCCCCTTTTTGTCCTCAACTAGCCCAAAAAGAGTAAAATAAAATCCTAAGCTACCTTCAATGAAAAAAAAAAAAAAAAAATTAAATACCATTTTGGTCCTCAACCTTTGGCCTTTGTGTTAAATTGGTCCCTAACCTTTCAACTATGTCAAATTAGTCCTCAACCTTTTCAACCTTGTGTCAAAATGGTTCTTATTGTTAAATGTGTAGGATGAAAATAACTAACGGTTTATTTTTAATTTTAAAAAATATCTGATAATGTGGCATGCCAACTCAAATTTTAATAAAAAAGAAATACCAACTCAAATTAAAAATAAAAAAACAAAAAAAAATTAAATATGAAACTCAATTTTTTTTTTCAAATCCCTAATCCCCTTGCACAGCCATTCACCGTCCAAAGTCCCTGGTCGGCGTGCAGTAACTCTTCCAAAATTGTAACTTACATTATATGATGAGGACTATTTTTTCAAATGTTCATACAGTGTCAGTGTAGACTGTGGCGGTGTTTCTTGTCACCTACATATCGAAGAACTTCTAAGCTTGGAGCAAATTTAACTACCTCCGAAGCCCAACCATCCGTCACACTCAAGGGACATAACACCACTGCAAATAATTGAATAAAAATAAGAAAGCAAAGAAAAGTATGAATCCAATCCAAGACCAGAAACAAACACTTCATGAAGTTCATAATCAAACAAAAAATGTCCTTAACTTAGAAAATGGCCCTGGAGACTTTTTGTGAACCTTCACATGGCTCGAGAAAAAGATAGCTTGCAAAGTCTTGCCTAGTCCCATCTGCCAGTGAGATTCAAAGCACACTAAACAAAATTTTGCATTGATTTCTACACTTTACACTTATAGGCTTCTTCCTTTTTTTTTTAATAATGTAAGTTTATCTAAAATTGCTTGCTTCATTTTCGGAAGATCTACTTCACGCCACCTGGTACTTTGGGCGGTGAATGGCTGTACAAGGGGTTAGGGATTTTGTAAAAAAAAATTGAGTTTAATATTCATAATATATATTATTTGAGTTATTATATATATTTTTAAAATTAAAAATAAACTGTTAATCACGTCAGCATTTTCCATCCAACACTTAACGGTAAGGATCATTTTAACACAAAGTTGAAAGGTTAAAGACCAATTTGACACAGTTGAAAGGTTAGGGACCAATTTGACACAAAGGCCAAAGGTTGAGGACCAAAACAGTATTTAAACCAAAAAAAAAAAAAAAAAAAGTTTTAAAACTTTTCATATAGACACTAGACAGTCTCTGAATTTGAAATTGAATTACATTTTATCCTATTAATATTAATATGCACAGTGCACTGCACCTTTCCATCTCCCTGATTTTTTACTAATAAATAATTACCACAAGAAAACTATTTGCATATTACAAATTTTAATAATAAAAGAGTTTACATTGATGTAATTAGTGAAAAATAATCACATCCATTTGAAATAAAATCTTAATTTTAAAATTTGTATACATTTAAATTCAATGATTTTGTTACACGCATGACGAACCCGATACCGACCACCCCATATTAAATAAGTATTAATTTGTAATCTGATGATGATAGTAATAAAAATTATAATACATTAAACATTACTCTACCTGAAAAACATTTTTTTTTTTTTTTAAATCTCCCTAAATACTTAAGGGAGATCCTGAGAGGACACACTAGATTCATAGTCACGCAATACAATGGAAGGATTCCATCAATGGCCTAACTTCTCTCTTCTACGACATCGCTGCCTCATCTAGCATGGCTCTCCCATTAGAAGACTCGTCACGAGTTTTGAGTACTTAGATTTATCCTCAAAGACATTAAATACATGCACCACTAAGCTTGAACACGCAACAAATATTAAGGCAGAATGTAAAATATATAAGAATTTGGCTCTTAATTAATCTGCCATATTAATTGCTAGCAAATTTTTTACATGAAGGATCTAGAATTCCTCGCTCAAAGATCAATTTTGGGACCCTTGTGAATGCCTACTCTTCTATTTATAGAAGAAGAATGTGAGATTTTTGGAACCAAAAGTATTTCAATTTCAAATGGCTATTGAGTTTGAAACTTAAATAACGCTCAAGAAACTCCCCTTTATTAGTTGTTGGCTGAAAATTTCAGAATATATTTCAAAACAATCTGATTTGATAATAGTTTGAAAATTGAATAAACTAAAATTCGCTAAAATTTTGTAGGTTCAAGATGTGTCAGTATTTTGATCATAACTCTCTCTACATATATTGGATTGAGGAAAATTTGTGTTGTTGGAAAGGTAATTCAAATTCCAAAATTTTTCTCAAACATGGGAGTTTTCTAATTCGAATTTTTTCCATGCCAAAATTGTCTTTCAATATGATTCTTAAAACCAGTTTTATGATTTTGTCTATTTGTTAAAATTTTGAATTTTCACATTAGCTGACTATGAACATTAACAGATGATTGGTGATTTTCTTAACTCCTTAAAATACTGAATGATTTAATTCAAACAATTCAAATGTTTTAATTAATTAATTAATCCACAATTACCTAATTAACTTGTTTAATTTATCCAATGTGCTAGAGTCCATGATACTTTATTACTTTGAGCTAATAGGATATTTAAACCTTATTAATTAAAATTAATCCAATTAATGGACCAATCATAATTAATTTGGATTAATCTTATATGCCCAATGCCATTTAATTATTATGCACTATATTCCTTAAAACTTCAACTAGCTATAACTTTTCACATGCATTGTCTGATTTGAACACATGACACGTCATTTTGATCTTCTTGAAATAAAATTCCATTTAAAGGCTTTTAATTGTTGATTAGACGGTAAAAAACATTTTTGGTTTAAAACCCTAATTTAGGTAAGTTGTGCACTTTCTGATTTTAGAATTTTAATTTGTAAAAATCCTAAGTTGTGTTAGGGTTAAAATGTAGATAGCAAAATGGGATACAAATTTTAAAAGATTTGATTGTTACTTTTAAAACTTTATTGACCAAATTAGAAAAGATGACAAATTTTAAGGACAAAATGTGGTGTTTAGCCGAAAACCAACAACAACAAGCTACTAGAAGTCTAAAAGTCTAGAATTCACATTATTTCATTATTTGTGTACGTTTAATTATCTTTAACTCCATGAGTGACTACTAATTTCTTATGTTTGTATCTTCATATTATTGTTTTCTTTGCGTGCCTCTCGTGTATCGCTTGGATCTACTCATGTAGTAGTCGTGGGGAAACAAAAACACATTTATCTGTCAGATAACAATTTTGTCGTGTCTCTAATATAGACTGCTAAAGCAGTTTATGACAATTATATATCAGTATATCACCCTGCTACTTGGTCTTTGCAGTTTTTATCATTTTCTTTTGATCTTGGTCTTTTATACTCTTATCATAGAGTACACGGAATTCATGGGAAGAAAGTGTTTTATGGTATCGCTATTGATACTATTATTATGTTGTTAATTATCTTGGATAATCCTTTTCTGTTTTTTATGTATAAAGGTCTAAACCTAGCTAGAAGAATTGGTCTAACACAATTCTTCCCTGACAAGGATGGATGGGGATAACCTTTGGGCTTACGTGTTAGCTACCCCATGAATTGGTCTTTGTACCCTAAGCCCAACCAAAGAAAAACATCACATTTATTAAACAAAGCCCAACTCAACGTTTAGGGTACCCCACAATTAGCTCAAGTCAACTTTTCAAACTGCGTCATGGTAGGAAAGCAGAACAAAATTGACCCTTTCAAAGGAAAAACTTTTTAAAACAAGGAATCAAAAGGAAAAAGGAAGAGATCAGAGCGATAGAGAACAAAATTGACTCAACTTTTCACCTTTACGACCTAACGCAGACTCACATTAAGATTACCGAGTCAGGATTTTATCTTTGGATTCAAAACGCAATTTTTAAAATTGTTTTTTTTTACCATTCAAGAATAAATAAAATAAAATAAAATACTAAAACTCAAAACTAAATAAATATATGAAATATAAAACTAATCTATATTTAGTATTAAACAAAATAATAGATAAAATAACTGTTTCTTAATACATTTCAACTCAATTATCGATCTATAATCTATCAAAATGAAATTTAATGTTAATTTAAATCTTGAAAATCATTAATGATTGATTCTACACTAAATTTTATAGAAATTTAATTTTTAATATACAAAATCAAAGATTCGGTTAGAAATCATATTTCGAAACCTAGTTTTGATAATATTGATGGTTGAAAATGTTTGTAATTACATAGTTACAGTATAAACTCAAATAGTAAGTACCACTTTATAAATAAGTTGGTAGGCTATTATTTTTTTCCTTACTGCTTATTTGCAGAAATCTGAAATATTTAACAATTTTTTGAAGTCCGAATGTTGAAATACATTATGCTTATAATTATGAAGTTCCATTTTCAAAAATAGTTTTACATGATCTATTAATTTTTACTAGATAAAATTAGTTTACTAATAAACAAATACCATCAATTCTAAAAGATTCATGTGTGTCAATTGAGGATCCAAAGTAATTGAGTGAAAAAAAAAAAAGGACAACTACTTGGATATTCATTGAATCGATGATTTAATTATTCTAATTGAGAATTTATTGTGGTATAAAAATAATCTAATCGTTAAAGATACTCAATTATATATAAAATGTTCTTGATGAAAAAAAAAAAAAAACCCAATTATTTTTTTTTTTTTGCTAAACTGATTTTGTATTAAGACGACAAGACAGTACAATAACATTCAAATTTTAAAAAGCCAAACTTTTAACTTAAGTTTAAATTTATTTATTTTATGGATACAGATGAAGGTCAAATACAGGTGATGATTGAGGCTTGAATGCTAAGGATAGTGCATATATATAATATGTGTGAAGGCTACTTATAAAAGGAGTGGTTTGAAAAACTCTACATGAAGATAATGGAGACGTACATGACCAGAAAGGAAACTTATAGAGGATGCTACCAATCGGCATGACCCATGATACTCAACCAAGATAGTTAAGAATGCAAGATAAAAAGAAACAAGATTTTTTTTTTTTTTTTTTGAATATGATAGAAATTCTAATCTAAACTCACACACACGTATATTTTGAAGATCCCGGGGATCGAACCCACACCCTCATAGAGGGGGGCTTTTTGGGGAGGGGATTACATGGGCCGAATACCCAAGTGGCGGAAATCAATGTAGTGTGGTAGAATTAAAATCCCAATGAATGTAATTAAAATCGCAAAGATTGTCTTTGTTAGAAAATATTAGATATAAGAAGACGCGTATGAGATTGTCAGGATACTATACATGGAAGAGAATAAATCATACTTAGATAAGAAGTAAATCTGAATACTAGGTGTGGAAGAAAGATACATGTTCCTCCCATTGAATGTAATTAAAATCACAAAAATTGTCTTGTTAGAAAATATTAGCTAGATCTGAGAAGATCATGTATGAGATTGTCAGAATACTATACATGGAAGGGAATAAATCAGGATGAGCATGCCGAGTGGCTTGAAACAAGGGTGAGAGAGAGTAAATTGAGGTTGTACATGGTAGGGAATAAATCAAGATGCACCTAGCTACAAAGTAATTGTTGGTGGTGGTGATAGAATGAATTTGGATCTAGCGATTAAAGATATATATTAATAAGTCATAAAAGACTATCTATGATACCATGCATATTAAAAAAAAACAAAAAAAAAAAAAAAAAAAAATACATAACTTTCATACCAATGTTAAAAAAGAAAGGCAAAAATTATGATATAATGAGAAAATATATGAGAAAACGTGAAGAAGAAAATAAAGAATGCATATAAAGAAAGAATGAAGAAAAGAGAGAACATAAAGAATTTATTTAGTTCGGCCTTAGAGACTTACATCCACGTTGGAAAGCATTTGATGGTTATATATTTATTGTTAATTAAGCTATGTATTATAATAAACTTTTTGCAGGGTATCTATAGTAGACAAAATCCAAAATTAACAATAAATAAATAATGTGACAATACTTGAACTACAAATAAGATTATGATTACTTTGCTTGCATTATAAATAAGATTATGATTACATTAATTTGTTGCACTCTTAGTAGAATTAGATACAATGAACCTACTACTAGAGTTGTATAACAGACTTAGATTTTAACTAAGATTGTGCATTGATATTCTACCAATAGCATAACAAAAAATTAAGATGAATAGAGACAATTTGAATTAATTTTGAATAGGTCTCTTAGATCACTTTAACTATTCTAATTCCTCACCTAATCTTAGTCTGAATGTTCATCATTTGATGCCTGACTTACCAATCCATCTCTCTCAATTTCCAAGCATCCCCAATAACTCTTTTCTCTTTTTTCTTTTCAATGGATACGTAATCTTCTCCTTTTTTGTGTGTGTGATTTTCCCCCCCTTTTTTCCCTTTTTCCTTTACAGCTATTTTATTTTATTTTTTTTCGATGTGGTTGTTCTTTCTCATCATTAACCTTTCTATACCTAATAGTTGGAACATTTAGTTCTAGTTTGGCCTATGAGATTTTCTTTCTTTTATTGTGGTGGAGTTGGTATATGCCTACAGAATGCAAATTCATTTCCAAATGGACCAACATATCCAAATTAAGCAACCAAACAATAATATTGCAAGTTGATCATTTCTTGCCCCTATAGATCTAGCACCATGGGCAAACAGAATTCAATTCATCATGTTCAAAACCTTGTCCACACGTATGAAAGTAGTTTCCGTGTAAGTAATACGTACAATGTTGATGCATGCATGCTGGGTTCCAAAATCCAAATTTCTAATTGTGTCAGTCACCAAAACTATAATATTTTCCCAGTCCTGCACGCGTTGAACAGTTTGGCATCAACGACGAGCCATTCCATTCATGCCGAAATGCCAGGGGTGCGCGTCAAGTACGCGTCGTGGTCCAAGTTCCAAACATGTGAATAGTAAAGCTAATACTGATCTATGTTAATATACTAGGACAAAGGAAACAATGAAATTACCAATAAACCCATTTGAAAGCTAATGCCTATTTTAACATTCAAGGACAAAAGAAACAATGAAATCACCAAAAAGCCCATATCACATGTAAGGTTGGCCAAAAGAGTCAGTCAGTCCACCGACTGGCTGACCAGCTTTTTGTGTCAAACTTTTGATTTGATCAATTCTATTCCAAAACCCCCACGCTGTTCTAGTTTACCGTTTCAATTCAACGATTGAATATTCAAAACCCATCACCTCCCCCTCTTTTCTCTTACCCACTTTTTCTTTGTTTTTAAATTTATATTAAATTATTCATAAATGTTGAATGTTGAACCGAAAGCTATGTTATAACTTGTACAAGTATATATATAAACACGACCCAACCGACTCCCATCTAATTCCTTAAACAAAAACACACATTATTTGTGCCAAAATCATATTCTTTAATTTGTTCTACCTTATAACTTTGATTCATCCAAATAAAACTCAAACTAGTTCCAATGATTTCTTCATGGAGAAGGCGAAAAGCTAGCCATCGTGCCTCTAAGGATCAACAACGTGGAGAAAATGGAGACATGGAGATGGAGCTGATGATTCCAAACCATTTTCGATGCCCCATTTCTCTAGACTTCATGAAAGATCCGGTCACGTTATCGACCGGGATTACATACGACCGTGAGAGCATCGAGAAGTGGATAGAGTCCGGGAACCATACATGTCCGGTTACTAACCAAGTGTTTAGGAGTCTCGAGCCAATACCAAATCATACCATAAGGAAGATGATACAAGATTGGTGTGTCGACAACCAATCTTACGGCATTGAGAGGATTCCCACACCTCGGATTCCGGTAAGTTCGTTGGAGGTGTCGGAAATTCTTTCGAAGATTACTACAGCAAGCAAACGTGAAGATCAAATTGAGTGCTTACAATTGGTGGCGAAGATCAAGGCATTGGGGAAAGGAAGTGAGCGTGACAAGCGGTGCATTGAGGCCAACAAGGCAGGCAGTGTTCTCTCAGCTGCGTTTGAAACATTTTCAAGAGATAAAAATAATGTTGCTGTACTGGAGGAAATCTTATCGGCTTTAACTTTGCTTTCTCCACTTGATGAAGAAGCCAAGTCTTATCTTGGATCAAACACTTCTTTGCATTGCATGGTATGCTTTTTGAACGGTGGAGATTTGTCAAGGAAAAGGTTTGCCGTTTTGGCCTTAAAAGAGGCCGTTTCATATGATGATCAGCATGATGATCAGCATAGAATAGAGGCACTAGCGAAGATTGATGGAGGTTTAGAAGCATTAGTGAAGCTGATTAAAGAACCCATTTGCCCAACTGCCACAAAAGCTTCATTGATGGTCATATATCATATGGTTAAAAATTCCTCATTTCCAAATGAGACTATCATAGAAAGATTTGTTGAGCTGGGTTTGGTCTCTTTGCTCTTAGAAATACTTGTAGATACAGAAAAAAGCATATGCGAGAGGGCATTGGGTGTTCTTGATGGGATATGCAGTAGTGACGAAGGGAGAGAGAAAGCATATAACAATGCTTTGAGCATGCCGGTTTTGGTTAAGAAGATATTACGTGTATCGGATTTGGCAACTGAGTTCTCGGTGTCCATCCTTTGGAAACTTTGCAAGAATGAAAAGGCTGAAGAAGGAGGAGCACTTCTTGTTGAAGCACTTCAAGTTGGTGCCTTTCAGAAGCTCCTTTTGCTCATACAAGTTGGTTGTGCTGAGAAAACAAAGGAGAAGGCGACGGACTTGTTGAAATTGTTGAATCTTCATAGGGATAGGTTGGAGTGTATTGAGTCAATGGATTTTAAGGATTTGAAGAGGCCGTTTTGATTTAAGGCAAACCAACTTTGAAGAAGATGAGAGAGAAGTTGTGCTCAATTTTCATAGTTCAATGTACAAAATATGAAATATATCAATATCATTCATAGTGAAATTCTTAACATATACTGCGAAATATTTAAAGGTCTACATTGAATTTTCGAGTTTTCTTGCTTGTGAGAAAGTGCTTGATTTCTCCTTTTTTTTTTTTTGCCGGAAATGTTTGAGATAAAATGGCCTGACATGTCTTTTTCAATGAACGGAAAATCTTTATTAAAGCTCCAAAGGTGCCATGGCTTGACATGCCTTGGTCTGAAGAGTTGTACTATCAATACTTTTGATAAATATATGTTTTTGGATTAGGAACCAAAGCAAAGAAAAAAGATGTGATTAGAATTGATGTTGTTAAACCATTACAGTCATTTAATTACGCGTCCTCTAGCTCCTAGGAGCCTGAATTTGAATGATCACCATGATAATGGCAATAAATTAACAAAAAAATATGACCATGGAATTCATATTTCGGATGAAACTTTCCTGGCAATTATGGAAGTATTTTGTTAACCAGTATCCTTAGGGCAATGGTTAAGAAGCATTAAATACTTACACTTTACAGGAAATAACAAATTTTTAATATTAAAATAATAAATAGAAAGACTAAAATACCCTTAAAAGTTGTTTTTGTATTATTTTAATATTAAAATTTTACTATTTCTTATAAAGTGAAATTATTAAATTCTTCCTTAACCATTGCCTTAAGGGTACTCATTAACATGTCCCATTATAGAATTAGGCCAATATTAAAAGTTAAGATCTATAATTATCCGTAGGGAAAATTATAGAATATTCCGAGAGTACATTAAATGCGTACTCCCTATTTTCACAGAAGTGGTGGGTCCCACCATGAATTTAATTAGCGGGATCCACCATTTCTATAAAAGGAGGGAATATACATTTAATGTACTCCCGAAATATTTTATAATTACCCCAAATGTAGATAGTTACTTTTTCTCTTTTTAACCAAACTCTTCGTCTTCTTCTTTATCTCTTGAAAGAGAAACCTATTGGATCATATGTGTCACTTTCCCATATATTAGATAAGGCCGTAGAGGATCATTATGTCATTATCAAGAGATCAATAATTAGTTAGTTCATCTTAAAGGATGTCTGGCAAACTGTAAAATTAGACATATATCTCGGATAGTTTTTTAACTTTTTACGGACATGTGGAGAAAGAAATTTTTTTTTTTTTTAATATTACCTACTTTTTCAAAGACACTTTTTAGTATAATTTTTATTTTTTTATCTATTCCATTTAAATATTATTTCTTCACTTTTTAGCAAAGTTGTAGATACCGTTTTGATTTGGCCATTAGAATGGTATATTTCGATACCGGTCAATACCGGCGTTTCGTTTCGGGTTTACCGCTATATATATATATTTACTTATTTATATGTTTATTCATCAAAATCTATAATTTGTTAAGAATCTTTCAAATTATAAGCCCATATCAATCTTAATACTAATAATAATATTATGCACTTGTATTTGAATAATATAATAGAAATATAAAAATAAAACCTAAAGAAATATCACTTAAAAAAAAAAAAAAAAAAAAGAGTGTATGACATGCCAAAGTGCAAATGGAATGAAAATTTCAAACAAATATCTAAGACTAACATCACGTGAAGGCCTGAAGGGGCAGGTCACGGCACTTGAACCAAAAAACAAAAAAAAAAAAGTAAAGAAAAGGTACAGAGAGAGAGCTAGGTGGGAAAAAGAAAGAAGAAGGAAGAGGGGCAGGTCACAGGCACTTGAACCAAAAAGACAAAAAAAAAAAGTAAAGAAAAGGTACAGAGACAGAGAGAGAGAGCTGGGCGGAAAAAAGAAAGAAGAAGAAGAAAGAAGGGGCGAAGAAGAAGGAAGAAGGAGAGCAAAGAAAGCTCACTTGTACATGACTATGGTGGTGATTGATTTTATTTTTTTATTTTTTTTTTCTTTTTCAGTTATTTATTCATGTTGGCTGAAATTAGTATATCGGCCGAAATTGGCCGGAATGACCGAAACTTGTTGAAATGGGCCGAAATTTTTTCCGAGGTGGAATATAGGGGTTTTTCGTTCCGGTTTACACACCAGTACAAGATTTTCCGGCCGAAACGGAACGATATTTACAACTTTGCTTTTTAGTTGGGTGAAATAATTTTTTAATAAAAGTATAGAACTACTGTGACTCTTGGTGTAAAGAGTCACTCTAGCAAATTACCTTTTTAGAGAGGAAGAGGATAATTTGTTGGAACATGTTTTTTTGGGTTTGACTCGACCACTTGGAGAAAAAAATTGTTTTTAGTTTTACTGTTGGAAATGCTCGTATAAATCATTCACAATTGCATCTTGTTTTTTTTTTTTTTTTTAATGAAACATGTATGCATCAAATTTTGTTTTTTTGGTAAGAAGGAGAAATATTATAAATTAAGTAGAAGATTTATTACAAATATTTACATAATGGGTCGAATATAAATTGAAATCTAAGATCTTAATTGCACCGGAGACATCTATATATATATATTAAAGCAGAAGACGTTGCCATCTATCTGCCATTTGGCATGTATGGCAACGTCTTCTGCATGACACGTGGTAGCTTAGTTGGATAAATGCTGCCACGTATTTGCCATTTATCTATAATAAATGAAAAAAAAAAAAGTAATGCCCTTAAATGTGCAATATTAAATGTGAACTATTAATTCCACTAATTTCCTATATTCATACTTAAAAAATTATGTGGTTTCACCAAGGGAAAAAATAAAATAACTTATAAATAATGAAGCTTTAATAGTGTATATTATTGCTCCTTAATTGTCACGAGTTAATATGTGTCAATATCTATCTATATAATATATATGGCAATTAATTATTTGAAACATAAAAAATGTCCCTTCAAATTTCTTCTTCATATATATATATTAATTTTGAATTTCTCATTTGCAAATCAGTTTTCCAAATCATTCATATTCCATGACTTTGAAATTGCCAAAAATGTCAAATGACCTTATATATATTTTTTAACCCATTTATTTTAATCCTTAAACACAATAGTTATAATATGTTGTTTCAAATATGCATTTAAATTACAACTTGGACATTTGGCCCAGTGGTCATTTTTCTCCCCAAAAAGTCTCACCCTTCTGTGAGGGTGTGAGTTCAATTCCCGAGATCCACAAATCGTTTAGAATATAATTTTACGACGTATGTATATTTTACATTCAAAATATTTTTGCTTGGTTAAGTTGTAATCCTTTATTTTATGCAACCAAAAATGCCTTTTTTTTTTTTTTTTTTTTTTTTTTTTTTTTTTTTTTTTTTTACAATTTCTGATACTATCTAATTGCATATAAAATTTAGTTTGACTTGATCTTTTTATTTTTATACAATTGGATATGCTAAATTGCGTGGTAAGTATATGTTTAATATATATTTTGGGGGGAAGTGTTAAGCATAAATTATATTTCATCACTCATATTGGAATTGATGAGGCAACATTCAAATTATCTTAGATTTAGGACATCAATGAACTATCATTTAGAGATAACCAAAAAAGGCAATTGTAAATTTGTTTTAGGGGCAGAGGAATAACATCTTAACATTTTTGTTCTCTGTGTTAAATTTTCCTAAGATACGTATTACACTTAAGATGACATTGTCATTTTTATCTTCGTCGACCAATTTGTTATAGGATAGACTTCTAAGGTCACAAATATTGTTTCTAGATCTGTGATTATTAATAAGCAAGAAATTACCCAAAAAAAAAAGAGAAACAAAAAAAGTCAAAAAATGTATAGATGGGATAAATATGTGACAAATTGAAATAAGGAACCTCTGAATATTTGGAATCCCTGTATGTAACAATTAAGGTTCACCAAAGTGATTAAAATTCATAAAAGATGTGAAGTGAGTTTTTTTTTTTTCTTTTTCTAAGTGAATGTAACCCCGAGATATAAACCCCCATTGAAAGGAATTGATGCAACTAGGCTAAAAAGTTATTGGTAGTTATCTTTATAGCCTTAGTTTAATACATTTGATGAAATATAAGAAAAATCATTTCTATTTTTAAGCGCAAAAAAAAAAAAATTATTTACATTTTCTATTATACGCTTTTCTTTTCTTTCTTATTTTTTTTCCTTTTCATTATTGTTATTATTTCTTCCCTCTTCTTGGTTAAGTTGCTTTGTTAGGAATATATTTATAGAAAAACAATAAAAAAGAGCCGCGCATTGCGCGGGTTATAGTCTAGTGCTATGAACAACAAAAGACAAGTCGTTCGTGCGTGCATCTAAGTTTTGTTAGAAAATAATTAACTACTTGTTCCCTTCATGGTAGGAATGAATTAGCTCTAGATGGAATATCCAACTCATGACTAGTCTTTAGATTTTGTCATGTTGTTAGTTAAAAAGTGTAAAACTAGATAACATCAAGTTCAACTAACAATGTATGCATAAACTTGGACACAATGATAACAAATTAATAAAAAGAGAAAAGGAAATTACCAAAAGAAAAAGTTTACATCTACTATTTATTACTGGTCCAGTTTTGTAGTTTACCCCAAAAAAGTTACAAGGTAGGTACCACCGTACCACTGTCAAATAGCAGGTTTTCTTAGAATTAGAATGATGACTAAGGTGGGTGAGTCAACCCCAAACTTTGGTCCCTATCACAAGGGTGAACTAGGGCCGCCACGTGGATTTGGCGCAAACTGAGGTGAACTACATAAAAATAAGTTGTTTTTCAAAAAAAAAAAAAAAAGTGTTAATGAGGGCCAGAAGTCTTATGAAAAGTAATTAAAAGAACTTGAGAAAGATGTTAGTCAATTATAAATTTATAAGAAAGTGAAGAAATTATGTGGATGTAACGCTGGAGCAAGATTCAAGAGCATTGTGGCTATAGAGACATAGTTACACTAATGTTTTTTTTTTTTCCATCCAAGAAACCTCCAAACCTTGCCTTTTCCGTTCCAAGTGCTATGTAGTTATAGTAGTAAATTATGCGCATAATATATCGTATGTTACACACGTGTATGTATGTTATACATATATTAGCAAAAATATATATATATATATATATATGTTATCCATAAGATCTCGTTTTTTGTATGAAAGAAAATTACTCTAAAAGATGCACGTTTTTATAATTAAAAGTATAAAATACATATATATTAGGCCTTTTTCGTATTATACTTTATAAAAAATACTTCAACTATACTAGTTTAATACTTTTATCGGCAATATAAGTATTATTGTGCCAAAGTATATTGTTAAATACGACAATAAAATTTCTGTTGATGTTTTTCTATAATTTGGATGCTTAGATTTTAATGCATATAAAATATGTTAGATTTTATGAAGAAGAAAAATCAAAACAATCTAAATTATTTATATGAGACAATAAATAGTTGGGTTATTTTGCACTTGTTAGTTTTCTTAAAAACATAGCCAAAAATAGGGAAAAATACTAAATACATTAAATACTTAATTAATTGATTTTTTATGATATCTTATAAAATTATATACTACCCAAAAAATAAAAAAGACTTTTTGCGAGGGTCAAAACCCTCAAAACAAGTAATAAAGACTTTCGGAAAAACGTCGTTTCGATGGCCAAGATGGCCATCGAAAGCAGTTGATGGAAACACAAATACACATGACAAAAAGTGCAAAATAACACAACTATTTATTTTCTCATATAATATAAATAATAGTAAATACTAAGATAATATTAGTATGTGCTATTGGAATATAATAAAAGAAATACCTATGTATATAACTATTATTTTTGTCTCGAATTTTTCATTCAAATCCATAATGTATTCCTACCTCCGTCTATTTAGAGCTTTTATACCAAATTTCATAAAATTTTTAAATCTTTGAATTGTATAAAACAAGTATGTACCCTAGCCTACCCTAGCGTATACGTATATATTTCATGTTATATATTACTAATTATGTGTTTTCACTAATGCGTTAGAATAAGCTTGACATTGTACGTGTAAATTTATGAAATTTTTAGGCAGTAAATGGACCATCATGATCCATTCTACATATCAACGATTCAACGCATATTGTACAAAAGTGGTTTAATGAGAAATAAATTAATAAGAGTGGTGGCTGTTTTTTTTCTTTGGGGTAAATGCTCTATAAGAGTGGTTCTTTTTTTTGCCTAGAACTAAGAGTGGTTGTTAGACGTCTACAGGGACTGCTAATACATTTTAATAACGATTTTAAAAAACATGATTCAATATTCGAATGTAAAATAAAAAAAAAAGGCTGATTTCCATTATTTTCAAGAGCTGCGATTCTTTAATTATTATTATTATTATTTTTTATATAAATAAACATACTTTATTGAGAGAAAAACAGGCAAGTTAGCCAACAAAAGCATAGGAACAAAACCCTCAAACACGTGCAAGGAAATGTAAGAGATTGGAATAGTTCCCTCATAGTTATAAGTTACAACTGAGAGGCTGAGAGCCCATCTAGTTAAAGAGTGGGCCGCAATGATGTTTGATCTTTGATAATTGTTGACTTGGAATGATAGCTAGCATGAGAAATTTTCTCCAGTCTCGGAAGAATTTATTTATTTCCATATAGTACTATGTACCAAACAATGCCATTGTATCCTTTTTCTTTTTTGATAATCAGCTAGTCTCCTTATATGTGCAAATCATGTTCAGAATTTTGACTTTTTTTTATATGATTAATTGTCAATTTAAGAATTTGGATGTAGTAATTTTGATAAAAGAAAAATGTAACAAAATATATGGATGAGGCATGAATAAAAATGAAAGAAGGTAAAAAAAATGTTTTGAATATTTTATGCTGTATGAATATCATATATTTTCTTTAATTTTACTTTTAATAGTTTCTTAGATATTTTGAGAACTTAAAAAAAAAAATGGACACTATTATATTCCAATAATACATATAGATGATGAATGTTACACATGGATCGATTCTTCTATTGTTAGGACTTTTGTACTAAATAGATACCAAACAATATAGCATTTAAGATTGGAACGCGTGCGTAGGCTCCCATGTGATTTGTGACTGGTGAGCAGCGTGGATGCCATTGAAACACAAGGCCAACGTTGATGGGTCAAATTTCATAACTTTAATGATCTTGACAGACTAAAAGTTTCAAATCTTCTGGTTCCTTAACATCTGTTTCATGATTTATATTTTCTTTTTTTTTTTTAAGGGCCTGTTTCATGATTTCTTAAAACAAAGAAATGGAACACAAATTTGACCAAGTTTACATATTCTAGTTCCCGAGTCCCCCACGACTAGTCTGCCTGTACGTTTAACAATTTATTATGCTACAAATTTGACCATCTATTTTGGTAGAACAAAGAACGTGGACATGTAGCAATCAATTCTTATCGTACAACAATTATGGGTCACTTTATATAGCCAGCCCCTAGGCCCTAGTTGCACGTAAACACTGATGCAATCTGGTTCCATGTAAATTGAGGTAATTACTCACAAATCCTCCATGGATCACAATACTAATAATTTCCCAAAGCAAAAGGATCAAAAAAATTTACAAAAATAATCCATATCCGTATACAACTAACTAGAATATCTAGATCTTGTAATTAAACTACCACGGCTACTACAGTAATCTCGTTAGGGGGAGGTAAAGAACAAGTAGATCTTTGCTTTGTGACTGCAATTATGCCTAATCCAGGTATTTTGAGGGGAATCGAGGTCCTAATTATATTCTGTTTACAACTCTTTCCCATTGTTTGCTTTTAAAAATAACCATAAAATGTTACAATCATATGATATCACTATCTATTTTTGTTGGTCTTCTACTGATAAATAACACTCCTGCATTGATTCAAAACTCATGTCGTATTCCAAGGGTTAATCTTATTGTAAAACGGTGCGTTTATTGTGCAAGAGCAATAACTTAGTGAAGGGGATATCCAACTGTATTATGTAGAGCAGTTACTGTGCAACCGCTAAATCTGTTGCTACATTAACTAACCGACTCCATCAAGTGCTCTGTTTCTCTTAAAAAAAAAAAAAGAAGGAAAGAAGGAACAGAGCCTCGTGTGATCAAACTGTAACACCATGACCATCACTCAAAAAATCTAAAAAGAAAAAGTATTTCATCCTTTTCTCTCTTTTCAATTTCATCTATTTAGGATCTACCTTTTTATTTTATTTATTTGAAAAGTTCAGTATTCCATTTTAATTACTTTTATTATTATTTTTTTAACAATGGTATTCAGAGCTCTTAGAATACTTGATTAATTTCCTGGGTATGTGTAATTGCCTTGTCTCATACATACTAAATAATTTCAAGAAGTAATCTTTTGGGTAGTGCCGAGATCTTGGCTAGAAAATTTGAATCTAAGATCCCATGGATCACAAAAAGTCTGAAAATTACTTTTTTTCTTTTCGTTTTTGTTTTTGCAAAATAAAGTCTGAAAATTTCTAACCAATTTGTTAAAATTAGTTTCATTTAAGTTTAAAATGAGAGTATTTTTTAATTATATTAATAATGTACTCGTGGAATTCTCTAAATTGGACCAACTTACATAGTGATTATATATTGATAACGGTAACTTGCTTAAGTAAAGTATACATGAATATTAAAAAAGAAAAGAAAAAAAAGAGTAAAGTATACATGTAATTAAATCACTAAAATACACAAATTATCAACGTTATCTGAAAGTACTTGTGTGTGTGTTTTTTTTTTTACTGATAATGGTAACTTGCTCAAGTAAAGTATACATGATTAAAAAAAAATAAAAATAAAACAAGAAGTAAAGTATACATGTAATTAGATCACTAAATACACATATTATCAAGGTTAAATACATTATTGGTCCATAATGTTTATTCAAATTGCACGTTTGATTCCTAATATTTGAAACAAGCGCAATTGGTTCCTAACGTTTCAAAAATATGTATTGTTGCTTATTTTTAAAATTTTTGTGACAAAAATTTAAGAACCGATAACGCTAATTTTTTGAAACTTTAGAGAATAGTTGTGACTCATTTTTTGACACTTATAGATTAAAAATCACTATAAAGACCAATATTGCCCGATTTTGAAACGTTAGAGATGAATTGTGCACGTTTCAAACATTATGAACTAAACATGCAACCTGTGTAAACGTTTGAAACCAATTTTATTAAACTTCCTCCTCGTGGTTTTGAATAAATATAGTTGCTCTATTGACTGATTAAACCTTAATTTCTTTCAAACTTTTTTCAAGTAATATATTAGACTTTATTGACTTGCTTACTTTGAAATTTTGAATCCCAAATCAAATGCTGAGAGATTAGAATCTGTTGGTTAGATAATATAAGCATTCACATCAACGCATGCATCTTCAAAAGCAGTCTTGAAAATTATTTTCTAAAACTCACAATTATGTAAAGAAATTTGAGCTGGTAATTGGAAAGAGAGTATTTTTGCATTCAATACATCTTTGTTGACTTAACAGCTGTTTATGCTATCTAAATTGCTGTCATATTTCCTCTCATCATCCACACCTTTTGAATACTTAGCTAACTAGAAGACTTTCTAGAGAAATGCAATATTAATTATTACTCTCCGGTTGGATCGTCCTAGCCATTTGAGAAATGATTCTTTATTTTTCCAGAAGATGGTAGACGTTATCTTTCTCAGTACCAAAATTTCTCTTCTAGATTCTTATTTGGCCCACTTATTGGGTCGAACTGGGTCTAATGGAAAATATTTCATTGTATACTAGAAGGTTTTACATGAGAGATTTTAAAATAGAGTTTCCGAGTTTGATTATAACTTTATATGGAGCGTAAATTACAAGTTACACTGGTTAAATTTGTCTAATTGTCATTTCAGTACATTAAATTTAAAATTTATAATTCCAGTTTTGTAACTTTTATACCATAGTCACTTTTGTATTGGTTTACTTTGTTAAAATTTTGCTGATAACCATTAAAAAAATAATTTTTAATATTAAAACTACTGGAATTTATTTTAGATAAAAAAAAAACAATAAATGAAGAAATAATGAGCGAAGTAAGAGGTTGAGAAGAAATCTGATAAGAAAAGGAAGAAAAGAAAGTTTCAAAAAAACTTTTTTCTTTTTTAAATAATTATTTTTTATTAATAAAAATGGAAAGAAAAACAAAACTATGTCATTTTGTTATGTCTAACGGCGATTTTTAACAGAATTTGATAGAAATATTAAAATGACTTCGATATGAAAGTTACAGGAGTGAAATAACAATTTTTAAAATTAATATAATGAAATGACAATTTGGCAAATTTAACGGGTGTATTTTATACTTTACCCTTATAAGTATAATATGAAGAATGATCGATGTCATTTGCAAATATTTTTCGCATTCATCTCATGAGCATCCAATTTTTAACTTTAATCCAAAACCAACTATACTAATTGAAGGTGTGTACAAACTATGTGCACAGAAATATAACTAACATTTTCTCATGAAGAATATTAAATATATATACCATAATATAGAGTTCTTTATTTCATTTTTTCCTTTATTGTGGAATCTGAACACTAGCAATTCATTTGACTACAATTTAATTTTTCTGATTTTGTTTGCTGGGGTGAGAT
Source organism: Fagus sylvatica (assembly GCA_907173295.1). Classification (NCBI taxonomy): domain Eukaryota; kingdom Viridiplantae; phylum Streptophyta; class Magnoliopsida; order Fagales; family Fagaceae; genus Fagus; species Fagus sylvatica. Next base: position 7,340,239 of record OU015771.1, on the reverse strand, counting down.
CCTGAAGAAGTGAAAGATTTTGTTTTGTGATTTTTTTCCTTATGGGAAAGATTGGACAATGTCAGTGACTAAACTACAAGACTGTATAAGGCTCACTGTAGCAACATTCTTTTCAAAAGGCCGAAAGTGTGGATGGTAAAGATCTACGACTACGAGCTTGTCGGCCATTTTGTCTCAAAGGAAACTCATCTTTGCAGACTGGCCAGCGAAATGGGTTCTCTTAGAAAATTGTAGCCGCAAAACAATTTTTATCTTTAATCAAAGTTGTTAGAATCCTAAAAGTCTAAAACTCATTTCTCACATCGAGCAATTTTCTTTCATATCGCATATTGAATTTTTATAATCAGACAAAAATACACACGGTTGCAAGATTGAGACCCATCTCTCAGCACTCCTTTGATTTAATTTGAGCAAATAGTCATATCTTGGCGTAAAAGTTTTCAAATGATAGAAAAAAGTGGTGGCAATTGAATTTTTATAATCAGAAAAAAATACACACGGTTGCAAGATTGAGACCAATCTCTCAGCACTCCTTTGATTTTGAGCAAATAGTCATATCTTGGCGTAAAAGTTTTCAAATGATAGAAAAAAGTGGTGGTAATTGAATTTTTATACTTCATCTTGGACTATTAAAATAGAAGTTTCGGGTAGACAATCTGACCTTTGAGATGCTTTTGAACGGGAATTACAGAAAAGGGGATTGAGAAAATTTTAGTTTTCCACCGAGTGTGTTTGGTGGAGATCATGAAAAATTCAGAGAATAGAAAATAAATATTATTTTATTTTATTTGGTTGAGAAGAAAAATGAGATAACTAGAAGAAATTTGGTCTTTAGTGCTGAAGCTTTAAATGTCATCGATGATAGTATCAGTGCCGACATCTTTCGTTGCTAAAAGTCGCTACGGATGCCTCGTTATTAAAAGGATTCCATGATGACATTATGTCGTCACTAATATGTTATTATTAGTGAATAATGTCGTCGTTAATAGTGACTATCGTCATCGCAAATAATCTAAACCAATATGTTGTCGCTAATACGTCATTATTTGTGATAACAAACATGTCTTCGATAATAGAAAATAGAAAACACAATTCTACATTATCTTACAATATTCAATCAACAAATACTCATATAACCATTACATTTATTGAATTAACATTTAGCATAAAGGAAAAAACAACACTCACGTACAATATATCATATACATAATTTAAATTTCACACTATATTCCCAATCACATTACAATTTACAACACATTGTCTCATCAACTAATTATATATTTAACCGTCCTCATTAAGATATAAAACCTCTAATCAAGCTTAAACTTGTCGCATTAAAAGCATTCCCAATGCATTAGGCAAAAGCCAATTCCAACTCAAATATGGCTAATAAGCTCCAAAAAGCACTCCTAATGGATTAACGACACATTAGTCATTGTACCATTTTGCTATTGTAATTCTTTAAAAATACATAATTCTGCTCATTAGCTAATTGATTTTTTATTTTTATTTTTCTCTCTCTATGCCAGCTCTCCCATCTCTCTCTCCACTTCTGCCTCTCTTTTCTTCCTCACCTCCCGAAATTTCTTTCTCCCTTTTCTCTCTCCACTACCTTCACATCCATTGCACCACCACCATGCTAGCTTCATCCCTTCCACACCAACAACAATCATCTCTTCTCTCTCCCACTCTGAAGTAGACCAGCCATGCCAATCCTCGTCCTATATTTGCCATCGTGGACAAGCCATTTGCTTTGTGTAGCGTATCAGTTCTCCTCTCAGCCATTTGCTTTTGTTTGATTGTTTCGCTTTTACTTTGACATTGTTGATTTTAGCATCATTATCATTCACTTAAGACATTGGTTGAGGAATCTGTTGCTTGAAGCATAGAAACCTCTGGACTGATTGTGGGTATGATCTGTGGGAAAAGAGAATGAAAAAATTTGGTTTGTGGAAGAGAGAAAAAAGAAAAGGGAAAGTTGTAAAGAAAATATTATTTAAAAAAAAAATAGAGTACGGGATAGCTAATTGGATGTGGGGTGTTTTGTAAAGTGGTTAGGCAAAATAGAAAAAAAGTAGCTCCTTTAGCTAAAATTTGGATCAAACTTTGCCTATACTGTTGGGAATGCTCTAAGATGGATCTCCCCTTTAGTGGTGGCTTCACGAAATTTTTTTAGAGTGGTTATTGACTAACCATTATGCACAGGGGCTGAACCACAACGAAGGGTGGCTTGATGGGGGGCTATGACCCTTGCAAAAAGAAAAAAAAACCTTATAGTGTATATAATTATTAACAATTTTAAAATCTAACTTATAAAAACTAGACTTGTCCCCAATAAAAAAATTTTGTGCCTAACTATGCACTAACTACAACCCACTAATTTAAGGCTATGTTTGGAAAGTTTATTTTGAGAATGCATTTAAGTGGAATGCATTTCAACTTTTCCAGAATGTATGTTGATAGAATGTATTTTGCTGAAAAATTACGCTTGGTATAACGTTAAACTTTCACTAAAAACTAAGTATGGCATAATGAAATTCTGTTTGGTTGGTATTTTGGAGAATTTATTTTTTGTGTTATATATTATGTAACTAATAATGAGAAATAATTTTTTTTATTATATATTATGCAATTAATATTTTTTTTAAATAATGATAATAACACAAAAATAAAGTATTACTTATTGCTTTAAATTAATGTCTAATCTAAAAATAATAATACATTGCACTAACAAATTTGAAAATAAACAACTTTTACAATTTTTAATAACAATCAAATCATATTAATTACATAAATTTGTAGAAATTATTATTTTTAAATCAATTGACTTTGTTAACAATATTTACATAAATGTTTCTCTTCCCAATCCATTTTTTTTCTTTTTTTCTCTCCTTCCTTCCCTCCTTTTCTGTTTTCTTGTAATTTCCCCCCCACTATTCATTCTACGTAACACCAAAAAAAAAAAAAAAATCAACATCATTCCTCTATTCTCACCACACATTCACACCACCACCCCCCCCCTTCCCCCTCCCTTTCTTTTTCCCCCCCTTTCCCTTCACTGTCTCTTTTTCCCTCTTTATTTTCTACATCCATATTTCTCTCTCTCTCTCTCTCAAACCCCCTTCGCTACTTTTTTTTCTTTTTATTCTTTTGTTGTGGGTTTGTGAATATTATGAATCATTGTTTTATGGCGTTATTCTCATCAGTGTTCTGTCACGAAATGTCTCTTCTAGCTTTCAATGATATGTTACTCTTTATATAGTTTTTTGAATGGCTAAAAACTAGTTCAATAGTATTTTTTTTTTGTTTGTTATCATTTAGGGTATTTTAGTTGTTATTTGGGCCTTTTTTAGGGGCTTAGTGGGTTGGGTCTATTGGGATCTCAAGTAAAGTGTTTAGGAATTTTGTTAAGGGTGTTCAAAATTATTTTTGAGGGTGTTAAATATATGGGTAAAACTTAGGTACAGTTCCTTAGGTCAAGTACATTAAGCCTTATTCAGATCAAGGAAAATGACAAGGCTGTTTGGTCTCTTACTGCAGCAGGAAATTTCAATTGTGCAGCAACATGGCAGCACCTTAGGAGTAAGCAAATAGAAGTCCCTTGGTGGAAGCTGATTTGGTTCCAAGGAGCTATTCCTAAGCACTGCTTTATAGGATGGTTGGCTATGAAAGATAGACTTTCTACTAAGGATAGATTATTGCTTTGGGGTATTAATGTTGATCCTGTATGTCAATTTTGTAGATGATACATGGAAGATAGAAACCATCTGTTCTTCAAGTGCTCCTTTTCGAGTAGAATCTGGAAATACATTATGGGGTTATGTCTAGCTTCCTCTGTTCCAGATAATTGGGACTTACTGCTTAAGTGGGATATAAAGAACCTAAAAGGTAGAAGCTTTAGAGCCACTCTTTGAAAAATTGCTTGGTGGGCTACAGTGTATCACCTATGGCAGCAGAGAAATGCTAGATTACATGCTGGTGAGATGAAATCAGAGGAGAATATTATTAAAGCCATTAGAAGACATTACAAAAAAATCAGCATATAGAGGCGGTTTTGAAAAGCTCAAAACCGCCTCAATAGACTATCAAACCGCCTCAATAGACATGAATGCTCTATAGAGGCGGTTTGAAATCAGCATATAGAGGCGATTTTGAAAAGCTCAAAACCGCCTCAATAGACTATCAAACCGCCTCAATAGACATGAATGCTTTATAGAGGCGGTTTTCAAACCGCCTCTAAAAATTTCAAAAGTGCCTTTATAAGTACTGCCTAAATAGACATGAATGCTCTATAGAGGCGGCCTCAAAACCGTCTCTAGAGATTATATGTAACCACCTTTATAAGTAATATGGTCTATAGAGGCGGTTTGAAAACCGCCTCTAATAGGTTTAAAAATCGCCCTGGATTTATCTATTGAGGCGGTTATATAACCGCCTCTATAGATAAAATATTAAAAAAAAAAAATCTATTTTTGAAAGTTGTCTATTGAGGCGGTTTGAAAACCGCCTCTATAGATCTTCTTTTTTTTTTTTAATTTGCTTTTGCACTGATTTGATTCTCCTAATACACGATACAAAATTCTAAACTAGAACAGAACAAATATCTATAATACCATCATCATATATGTATAACACAAATAAGGTATTGTCTAAAGAGTCTTCAAAACAATGGACAAACTAAAACAATATTACAATATTAAAAGTTTCAAATTATTTGATAATTTCAGTACAACACTTCACTTGAACATAAATGTTTCAAAAAACTAATTAGTACAACTAATCCTCAAAACTAGAATTCTCCTAAGTTTTCTGATTGATGAGATGCAACAGATGATCTTTGGCCAATTGGAGATTGTTGATCCGGAACACCAACATTGCCCTACATACAAATTAAAAGAGTTTATAAGTTCCTATAATAGTAAAAAAGAACAACACAATGAAATTGACCTATCAATTGAAATTCAAACATATTTAAAGTCAGGTAATCTTAAATATTTAAACTTACCGGAGTAATTACTATGCTATAACGTGACCAAATAATTCTGGTGCAAGTAACAGCTGCACAACAAATAGTAAGAATGAGAAAAATATAAGACTTGTGTAACTAATGTAACTCAATGCATAGCAAAGAATGCTTAAACTTTATATACTTTTCATTTGAAATAACAAAATGAAGGCATATAAAATTCACCCAAGTAGTATACATGCCAAACAATACTCACACCAAATTACAACTCAAATCAATGAATCAAATTCAATAATTAATTCCCCAAAGTTCCAGTATTTTCAGCTTAACATTAAGCAGATTTCTGCAGATCAGTTATTTTATAAATTTTATTTGGAACAGTTAAAGTTATCAAAATAACTTGAAATTTAACAGGGTTGAACTCATATATATGTACAAGCTACCACAGAAAATTCAGATCAAGATAACATCTCTAGAATTTATTAAAATTCTCGTCATATGGTAAACACGAATCTGTCCTGACAGATTTAGTGTCTCATAAGAAAATTAATAACTCTTTCAATATCAATCCAAATACTATAATTCTTGATTCTAAACTCAATCCCTGTGTGTTAAATTTCATTATATTCATCTTTTGTATCCAGATTCCACATATATAAATTACTATGAATATTTAATCACTACAAACACAGACACTGTCCATTTGACAGATTTGTAGGATTTTCTTATAAATTCTCAAAAGGTATTCAAATAACCATATTTTCAAGTGAGATTTTAAACACTTATACTAGACATATAATAAATCAATCTTCAACAAACCGTTTCCAAAATTACTTTTTACAAAAATCTCAGAATTTCATACAACTTTCTGCTCACTGCAGAAAACAGAAACAGAGCAGCTTCCATGGTCACACATATACTCATGAATCAAGAAGAATATCAAATCCATAAGCAAACCCACACATAAACATAAAAACCCAGCAACTTCCATTAACAAAAATCAAAGATTAAACCCCCAATATCAAAACCCTAACTAAATTTCATCAATCAAACAATCTCAATCATACCCACTTCTAAACCTTGATTAAAATCATAAGCTCTTACCTTAATTGATTATCAATCTTGTTCTTGCTGTGAGAATGGTGATTTCCATGAAGGAACTAAGATATTTTGGAGAGCAATTTGAGCAAGGAAATTTGGATGAGATAGTGTGAGAGTGTGAGAGAGAATCCCTAATTTAATTTCATCAATCCTTACCTCAATTGATTCTCAATCTTGTTCTTGATGAAAAGTTGATTTCCTTAAGATGATAATGGAGATTTGGAGCAAGGGATTTTCAGGTGAGATTGAGAGAGAATCGGGTGAGAGAGAGCTAGAGAGAAATTGAGAAAGAGGAGGGGGGGGGGGGGTTAAAGTGTGATTCAAATGGAAAAAGGGAGGCTACGTGGGATTCATTTGGAATGAGAGAATAGTGACTCATTACTATTTAGTAAAATATCTATCTATTGTGGCGGTTTTATGCAGCTATTGAGGCAGTTTTTATTTCCACGCCTCTATATAATAATAATATTGAGGCGGTTTTATTAAACCGCCTCTACAGATTAAAAAGTGTTAAAACCGCCTCTACAGATTAAAAAGTGTAGAGGGGGTCAAGAAAACCGCCTCAATAGCTGTCTATAGAGGCGGTTTAGTAAACCGCCTTTGAAAAAACAGCCTTTACAAATCGTGTTTTTTGTAGTGAGAGATGTCAGGGCCAAAATGGAGGCTGTCAAAACTCCTGCTTCAATCCTCCATCAAACTCTTTGCAATAACTGAAATATTCTCCTTTCTACAATCTAGTTTGTGTTTTGCTTTGGTCTAGCTTTGATAGGCTAGCTGTGTGGTGTTCACCTAATTGGTTATCTTTGTTTTGTATTCTTTGGTCATTGGTTTTAATAAAAGTACTGATTTCTCAAAAAAAAAAAAAATATCCCTTGAATGTAAATTTATATGCCTATAGCTTTATATATGACTTCACTCACGCTCACGCCAGATGTTGATCTTTTGAATATGTTAAAAAACTTAAAAATATTCTTTAAGAATAATAATGCACTAAAGATATGAGTATTTGAAACAGTGTTATATTGCATTTAAGTTTCTGAGTAGCTATGATTGAAATAGTATGATATTGCACTTAAGTTTCTGAGTACCTCAATCCATGTATATTCTCAGTCTCACTAGCAATTTTTTGCCTCTTTGGCCAATGTGTAGGCTATCATATCAACTTCTCTCTTAACACAAGCAGCAGTCCAACTTTCGAATCTCTCCAATAGAGCTTGGATCTCTTCCATTAGAAATTTAGAATTACTCCAGGTATCTCTAAAAGATTAGAATAAGCAGCACTAACCTTTTGATTCTTATGAATCTACAAACTCTTCTCTGGTATCTCACCCCTCTTATAATTTTGTTTCAATTACAGGGATGTGATTCATATTATTGCAAGCTCATAACCAGCAAAAGTGTATGGAATAAGACCGTTTTGCATACTGACTTCTGAAAGATTGGTGATATTGAAGATTTGATCATCCTTATAAAATATAGGATTGTCTTGAATTCTCTTAAGTTGGGTTTAGTGCTTTTGGGATACAGATGAATAAAGTTGTACTATTGTTAGTTAAAGCAAACTCCAAAGATGATACAAGGACTATATGAAATTTTTAAATACTTATAAAACTACATGTTTGGAAGTATTTTGGTGGATCATTAGTTGTCACATTGTTTGGTAGTTAGGGATATATTATGTATGCCACTTTTGAATTGTGTGATGTACTGATGTCTTAGATATTGCCAAATATATATATAATATATATTACTGATTGAAGTTAAGGTAGCTATTTTGGTAAGGATCCATATTTTACTTTTTATGCTTTTTTTTTTTTTTTGGTGCTTTTGGTCTAAACAGAACAACAAGCCTTTTGAGGGGGGTTAAGTTTCCTTCATTATGATATTAATGAGATTAATGGAAGAGGAAGAAACAAAGAATTTTTATAATTCTTCTTACAAAAATCTCTTAAAACTACACTTGCAAAACATACAAATACATTTTATAAAAAAAAAATTGCAACACATTGTGATTTTTTTTAGGGTTATTTAATAGTGCTCTTTTTTGTATTTTAAATTATCATGAATGTTCATTTTTATAAAAAAAAAAATTTTAAATGCTATTTTACAATATCATTACAATTTGTATATTATTAATATCATTGACTGTTCTTAAGATATTAGGGCATACCTCAAACTAGTTAACATATTCAACATAATAACAAATAAATAAACCAGGATTTGTTTTATCTGCAACCTTGTGTCCCCTTATTTATATATGTATTTTTTTTCTAGAACTCGCCCATGTTAACTGGGTTTTATGTCACTTTATATGAATACATTTACATTTCACTGCTAGATGCACTATTAAAAGATTATCAAAAAGAAAAAAGATGCACCATCAGAAATTGAGGGGAAATACATACATGTCTACTCGGCTCCTAGGAAGAATATGGTGGGCTTTCTTGGCTCCGTGATCTCCACCGTCCCTTCCAACATCTTAGCAACCTTCCCCATTGACGGCCTCATCTCCGGTCGATCTTGAAGGCACCACATAGCCGTTTTCACCATTCGATCTACCAAATTAAAGTGTGCCCGACTATCATAACTATGCTTGATCCGACAGTCCAAAATGTCCTCCACTTTCAACTCCTTGAACACCTTATCAAATGCCCACCTTGGAAGATACCAATCCTCACTCTCCATCACAGAACCTTGCATCTCAAAATTCCTTGTCCCAGTTACAATTTCCAACAACACCATCCCAAAGCTATAAACATCTGCCTTTGAAGTGATTGGATCCTGTCCAACCCATTCCGGTGCCATGTATCCACGGGTTCCCCGGATACGAGACAAGCTCACTATATCTTCCTTTTTCTTCATCTTTGCTAATCCAAAATCCGATATCTTGGGACAAAAATCATCCCCTAACAATATATTTTCAGGCTTAATATCGCAATGTAAAACCCACTCCAAGCACTCCTCGTGTAGATAAGCAATCGATCTCGCTACACCCAAAGCAATCCTATACCGGATATTCCAATCAAGTACTGGATTTGGCCCAACAGGAACCATGTCCATCTCACTCTCTGATTCTGAATACTTAACCTTACCCTTTTGAAAAATGTACTTATCAAGTGAGCCATTAGGGACAAACTCATACACCAATATTCTTTTACCTTTCTCAGCACAAAACCCCCATAATCTCACCAAGTTAAGGTGGTGCATCCTAGCAATAATCGTGACCTCAGCCCAAAACTCAGCATCGCCACCAGTAACATGTTTCAAACACTTCACCGCGACAACACGATGATCTGTCAACTCGCCTTTATAGACATCTCCGAATCCACCTCTTCCAATTAGATTGGAGAAGTCATTAGTGGCGGCTTTGAGCTCAGCGTACGAGAATCGCTTGGGTCCACCAGCTGGAAGCAATTCAAGGCTAAGAGTCTGAGCCATTTCTCTATACTTGATGTACTTCTTTAGAAAACCCCAAAAGAAAAACACTCCTGTAATCAGCTCAGCAGCAAAGAGGGTACAGACAATCACAATGTTTCTCGTGGTGGTGTTTGATTCTTCTGGTGGTAAAGGCAAGCTTATGTTAACCGGACACGTCGTGTCCAGCAACTTTGTCATGCCACTGAAGTTTGATTGCTCTGTCTCCGACTTATCCACACGCAAAAACATCGAGACCTCTGTACCCGGCGACCAGTACCCATATACTAGTCTTCCAAGCTGAATAGCGCAATAGCCTTTACCATCGTACTTGAATCCAAACCCAAGACAATTGGAATTGTTAAGGCAGTGAGCTTGACAATCTGTCAAATTATTAGCAGCAATCTGTTCCGTCTGGTTTGGCCCGCTGGTATAATTGACATAATCAAGCTGAAGGAATTTAGTATTTCCCAGATTTGTTAATGGAATTTTGATTGCGCATCCTTCTATTGCTCCTCCTGAATTTTGCTTATACCCAGGCGGGCATACACAATGAGGTGTAGAATTTGAGCCATCGTTGACACAGATAGCATTCGGTCCACACGTGCCGTAAATTTTACAAATTTCTTCGACTGCTTTCCAAACAAGGATCCATTCACCAAGATCTGGACTGAAACTGTAAATTCTGAGATTACCATCATCGTCAAGCTTCAATCTACGCAACCGGGTGGCAGCACTAAAATCTGAAGTAATGAAAGAACCAGTGTCCTGGCTCATTTTTCCGTCCTTGTCCAGCAGTTGGAATGCTTTGCCCATATCCCAATAATTTTCTTTGGAATAAACCAAATACGTGGAGTTTGAGAAGCTGTACTTACCATTCATGGAAACTATCTGGGTACCCGTTATATTCTGGTTCGGCAAAATGGTATCTGTTGGGTATGTGAAACTCTGCCAGGTCGAGTATATAAGATTACCATCGTTGCTAAGGGTGAGATTGGTGATGCTTGCGTTTCCTGAGACATTCCATGGCCCAACATTCTTCCCGGAAAAATCATTGAGACGCAGTACTCCAGCGGTGGTGATGACAAGGGCGGCTGAGCCGTTGACTGGAGATTTGTCATTGCTTGACCAAACGATCTCGTTTGTTGAGACGTTGTGGTACCAAACTGAGAAGGTGTAGAACTTTTGATTTTGGGAAGTGGGTTTGAACCCGGCTGCGAATACAGAGTTGGGAGAGAGAAGGATTTGGTTCTGGTCTAGACGCCATGGGGAGTTTGTGATGTTGAAGGAAGAGAGGCTTTTGACTGGTTGTTGAG